>JAINUG010000178.1:1991129-2063954 GCA_029706075.1 Aldrovandia affinis | reverse complement strand
ACAGAAGTTCCCTACAGGCTAGCTTTCCCCTTTCCTTTAGAAAATCTGGCAGACTCTCGTATTACAAGACTAATAAATAACTATTTCGTAGGAGTTAGTGATATTATCTATTATTTATATGTATTAAAAGTTTGTTTCTTGCGCAAAACTTTCTGTTGCAAGGTGTGTGTGTGTGTTTAGATTAGGCTGTAATACAATATATACATTCATATACACAAGTTATATTTTTTGCTGGAAATAAACAACGTGCACTTAACACTATTTGTTCGCAGTTAATCAGGCTCCTTTTCTCTCCTCAAACAAATATATCGGTATAAAATTGCATCACTGTCACCATGTGTAGCAATGCTGGAACGGACACTACTTTATGGAAATCTTTCGTTTTTACCTGCATCGCGTGGCTCTTGTCCGCATAACCCTTCACAAAGAGCCAGTAGACGGTAGTTGCCAAACTTGGCCCGGGCAAGTCGTCGATGTTTCTGAAGTTCGCCCTTGTGGCGTTTGCCGTTTTCAATTTCAGGTCGTTGGTTCCCAGGCTTCGTGAAGCGCCGTACAACACAGCTGACCAACGTGGCGCTGAGCGCACAGCCGGTTTGAACACGGAGGCTGCGGACATTCTCGAGCGCGTCAATCAGCGGTGCGCGCGGCACTGGCAGCCGGGAATAACATTCAGTACGGACTGTTTATATTAGCGCATTGGGCAAAGTATCAGCGTGTTTAGATACGCCCCAACCGTGTGTCATGTGACATCTCATCGCAAATTCATACTTTACATGTATGGAAAGCCGTTTTAACATTTAATCCTGGAGTTTCTGATACGACATTTCAAATCCTGATAACTGAAACGCCACTTCCTGATATTAAAAACACCACACGCCACTAACATTTACTTGTCCTTCCCAGTGTTACAGGTATGGCATGCAGCTGCCCGCAACTATGTCTATCGCTGTATTACTGCACTGATTTCTTGCGCGAACTATGATTGTTCCTACCATGTATTCATGCGCATATTGTTAGTCGCTCTGGATAAGAGCGTCTGCTAAATGCTTAAAATGTAAAAAAATGTAAATGTAATGTACTTGTCGACTTTCTTGATATCAGGAATTGCGATTTACATTCACATAAACAACTTAACGAAGTGCTTCCTGATGCATTCTTGGGAGGTGTAATACTGAAGTCGCCCACCAGTCATCGCCTATCATTACATTACATTACATTATTACATTACATTACATTATAGGCATTTGGCAGACGCTCTTATCCAGAGCGACGTACAACAAAGTGTTATCGTGTGTCATACACTTATGCAGGGGTGTCAAACTCATTCCATCGAGGGCCGAGTGTGTGCAGGTTTCTGTTGTAACCAATGCATTACACCAGGTGATTTCAATTAGGTTCCCTCCTTAGTTGAAGAAGTGAGCTAATTAGTGAAATCACCTGGTGTAGTGCATTGGTTGCAACAAAAACCTGCATACACTCGGCCCTCGATGGAATGAGTTTGACACCTGTGACTTATAGTAAGTTGTTCAAGGCAGGCAAGGTAGTAAATCGAAATTAAAACGCGACAAAAGCCAAACAGTCCGCAACAGGCCTCAAATCAGGGTCCTAAAATCACAGTCCAGGCACTCGTTTTTCCACCCTTCCTTTACCTGGGAGTCAGATGTGAAGACACTGGTCAATCAATTGCATTAATATTTATATTAACTACCTGAGCGAAAGGGAAAACCAGGACCGAATTTGTATTTGTGGGCCAGATTTGAGGAACCCTGGGTTATACTGACAAAGTACATAAAGAACATGGTGAGATAGTGCAATGTCTCTCAATCCATTCCTACAGGGCACACTGCCCTGCATGTCTTCATTCCAACCACCACTTAATCATGCTCAAGTGATCATTAACAGACGACCGGTGCAGATGATAGGTTGGGAGCGGAGGTTGGAATTAAAATTTCCAGGGCAGTGTGCCCAGTAAGAATGGATTGAGAAACACTGTCCTAGAGTACCCCCCTGCATGCTGGTTTTCGTTCCAACTGTAGGGTTGTGAAGAGCTGGGTGTATGATTTGAATAGCCAGCCTCTCTCCCTCCCTGCATTGTAGTTCTGATATCTGGATAACTCATCATCGGACTGTTTCTCCCCAGGCCAGCTATCAAAGGACTTGGGACTGTCGTGTGATAATTGGAGTCAACAGACCCTCACAGTGGGTGGGGGCCCCCACCATCCCCTCCTGCTCCAAGGGTCCTGTAATAAGCCAGCAATCAGGCCAAATACGGAATATGGGAAAGAACTGATGTTATTCTGAAGGTATGCAGCTGGTCCTGCCATTTAAAGAACTATTGTTAGAACAATCAACAGGTGGAGTACTGTCTAGGCTGGTCAGAGGTCAGGGTCAGTTCATTCGCTTAACGAAGGCTCTGGGGGCTCTCGTTTTGCATGTTTGGGGGAATGTGTTATAGTGGCCTTGCTGAAGTAGCATCATCCACCCTACTTTCCTCTCTCTCCTCCTCCTTTGACCTACTCTGTCCTCTATCCGCTAAACCCACTCGTCTCTCCGCCCCCGCCCCTGGCTAACCGATTCCATTCGCGCTAACCGTTTGAAGCTGCGTGCGGCAGAAAGGAAATGGAGAAAATCCAAATCCCCTGCAGCTCTGTCTGACTTCCACACACTCCTGGCTTCCTTCTCCGCTAACCTCTCCTCTGCTAAGTCTGCATTCTTCCTTTCTAAGATTCAATCCTCTGTTTCCAACCCACGTAAACTCTATGCTACATTTTCCTCTCTCCTCACCCCCTCCTCCTCCCCCACCCCCTCCTCTATAACCGCAGATGACTTCTCATCCTTCTTTCACGAGAAGGTTGAGGTCATTCGCAACTCCTTCCCCCTACCCTCCCTCTCCCATCCCGCTACCTAATCCTCCCACCTCTCTGTCCTCCTTCTCACCCTCCCTGACTCGGACATCCTTCAACTTGTTCTCTCCCACCGTCCCACCACCTGCCCTCTTGATCCCATTCCTTCCCCCTCTTCCAGTCCATTGCTATGGACATCCTCCCGTTGTCTCTAATGTCATTAACTCCTCTCTTTCCTCTGGCTCTGTCCCCTCCTCCCTCAAATGCGCTCAGGTTGTCCCCCTCCTCAAAAAACCTCTCTGAATCCTGCTGTCATCTCTAACTACCGACCTGTCTCTCTCCTCCCATTCCTTTCCAAAACGTTAGAGCGGGCTGTCTATAATCAACTGTCTGCTCATCTCTTACAGAACGACCTACTTGATCCCAACCAATCTGGGTTCAGAGCAGGCCACTCCACAGAGACTGCTCTCCTTGCGGTCACTGAGGCTCTTCACGCCGCTAAGTCCCGATCCCTTAGCTCCGTCCTCCTCCTCCTTGACCTGTCGGCAGCGTTCGACACCGTGGACCACCGGATCCTGCTCTCATCTCTCGAGATGGGAATCTCTGGATCTGTGCTGACATGGTTTGAGTCCTACCTGGCTGACCGGTCCTACCAGGTGGCCTGGAGAGGATCCTCTCCTCTCCCCCGCACCCTCTCTACCGGTGTCCCGCAGGGCTCGGTGCTAGGCCCTGTCCTATTTTCTCTGTACACCAAGTCACTTGGCTCTGTTATTTCTGCTCATGGTTTCTCCTATCACTGTTATGCTGATGACACTCAACTGTTTCTCTCCTTCCCTCCATCTGATACCCAGATCCCGGCACGGATCTCTGCATGCCTGGCTGACATCTCCGCATGGATGTCTACCCACCACCTGAAGCTGAACCTGGGGAAGACAGAGCTGCTCTTCCTCCCAGCGAAGGGCTCCCGATGATTGATGCGTCAATTACCGTGGAAGGCTCCATAGTGTCTCCGTCCCAGTCTGCCAGGAGTCTTGGGGTAACCCTGGACAACCAGCTGTGCTTCTCGAGCCATATTGCAGCGATCTCTCGGACCTGCCGTTTCTCCCTCCACAACATCCGGAGGATCAGACCGTTCCTCACCCAAGAGGCCACTCAACTCCTGGTCCAGGCCCTGGTGATCTCACGTCTGACTACTGCAATTCCTTGCTGGCAGGCCTTCCGGCCTGTGCCATCAAGCCACTGCAACTAGTCCAGAACGCTGCTGCTCGCCTGGTGTTCAACCAGCCGAAGTTCACCCACGCCACCCCTCTACTCTCCTCTCTGCATTGGCTCCCCATCGCAGCACGCATCAGATTCAAGTCACTGGTGCTGGCTTTTCAAGCGGCCAGAGGTACTGCTCCCCCGCACCTCCAGTCACTCATCACGCCCTACACCCCGTCCAGACCCCTCCGCTCCGCCTCCGCTGGCAGACTGACTGCCCCATCCCTCCGGGCGCCTGGCAGCCGCTCCTCGCGGGTCTCGCCTCTTCTCTGTCCTGGTCCTCACAGGAACGACCTCCCCGCAATCGGGTCAGGACTGCGGAATCACTTCCAATCTTCCGCAAGAGACTCAAAACCCACCTCTTCAGACTCCACTACCACTGAACACTGTCCATCTAGTCAATCTGTCGTCACCACTGTTTACTTGTTCAAAAAAAAAAAAAAAAAAAAAAAAACCCACTAACCTTTTCTTTCCCAATGTTACAGGTATGATACGCAGACACCTGCAATGATGTCTTTTGCCGTTTTACTGCACTGATCTGTACGCTAACTTTGATTGTTCTCACCTTGTATTAATGCACATCTTGTAAGTCGCTCTGGATAAGAGCGTCTGCTAAATGCTTAAAATGTAAATGTAAAATGTCTTGTATATTCTCTGGTATGTATTGTGTAACGTCTGTTTTATGAGATTTGGTTGAAATAAGTGTGCAAATCACTGTTTCAACCTAGATCTTCTTCCCCTTTAGCGCTAGAGAGGGAAGGTGTAACAAGCCGGGAGCGAGGCCGCAAGGACTGATCACACGTCACAATTGGCCTGAGGTACGGCATCAGTCCCGCCGTGCTGTGTAGTCAGTCCTGTGTCTTGCCTAGAGTAGCGGACTTGGAATGTCTCCAGTAGTTGTACTTTATACAGACAGCGAATGCTCCAAGCCCCGATAACACTACTCTATAGAACTTAGAGTGATCTTAGTAGCTGCATTGTATCCCGGCAGTGAATGCTCCAAGTTCTGATGCCACTGAACTACGATTAGACTTAGGATGTCTCCAGTAGCTGTACTGTATACAGACAGCGAATGCTTGAAGTCTTGAATCTCAGGGTACCAGGCTCGCTATGGAATGGTTTCCATCTGCGGTATATGTTGTCAAAATGTACTTAATGTTAATTGTATCATTTGTCCTGATCATCTCCCCAAATCGTTCCAGAGAAAAGCAGAGGGAGGGGGAAGGGGGGAGGGGGAGGGAGAGCAGGCACAAGCTCACCGGTAAGGCGACCTGGTAAACATAGTTGGGTGAGTACCGTCTTGGAGGCGGCGAATCATTGCCTCACAGTATTAGCTTGCCCCGTGGGAGCGGGCGGCAAGTTCGTGGGGGAGAGAAAATCGAAAGAAGTAGAGGGTATAATTGGCCACCAAATTGGGAGAAAAACGGGGAAGCACAGTTCACACATAATCGATTCTGATGGGTGAACTCCTCTACTATCTGGAGTCCAAACGTCTTGACGCTTCAACAGAAACAAAAACCGGCAAAATTGATATCCCAAGTTCTGTATTTCCATTTCAAACCTGGAAAATGTACAACACTCGGCCCGCCCGCCACCCCTCCCCCCCCCAAAAAAACGACAGGAGTTGAAATAAATATCTTTTATTATCATTATTATTATTATTATTATTATTAACACTCTGCAAAGTGCCAGCTGTCTGACTGTCTTGGGTCTCCAGAATAAAGCTCACGGTTCGTCGCCATCCATCCTCTCGCCAAAAACAGGAAGAGGGGGGTCAGGAGTCTTTATTAGAAAAAACAACAGTTACCGTAAACGTTCAGGGACTGCGACTGCTTTGGTGGATCCCCTTATTAGTGCCTTTTTTTGTTTTCTCTATCTCGCCATCTAGTGGTAACATGAAGGTACTGCGCCTCAACTAAACAGTGAGATCAGGGGCGCAACTGTTTCTAGGGGCTGCCCAGCCGCAGCCAATAACGAGTCGGGTCGTTTACTCACGGGTCTCTCTCGTCATGCATAAAAGTCTTAAAAAACAGAACAAAAAATAAAGTATATATTAAAAAAAATATGCGTACCACCGATATACAGATTTGATATAAACAGGCTTATTGGTCACAAACCAAATATAGAAACATGGCTTCTTTTACAATAGATAAACAGAACAGAGGGGTGGATATGTTCCGTACCAGTTAATTGTTGTTTAATTCTTTTCTTTAAAAAAATGTAGATCTTAAATTTGTATATTTTTTTACATCTTTCTCCCATGAACCCCCCGCCCCCAACTATTTTTTTAAATGTAAAAATTGTACAGTCAGAATGCGCAAGGAGTTTCAGGCGCAGTGTCCAGGGAGCAGGCAGTATGGTGGACACCGCACACACACACGCACACACACACACACACGCACGCACGCGGACACACACGCGCGTGCACCCGCACCCACACCCACGTCCATGCACGCAAACTAGCACACGCACAAACAAGTGCCTGCACACACGTGCATATACACACGCACACACACACACAATTACAGCACAGAGACATTCAACAGTGCATTCGTGACCCCACAGTGAAAGAAGACAGGCCATCGTGAGCTTTAAAAGTAACCATTCACTGAACATTCACACACACATACCCACAGTCATGTGACTAGAGCCTATTTTGCTGATAAGAGACAGGGGGGACCAGCAGGAGGTTTCTCCCCCCACGGTGACCCCATCCTATCCCATCACCGCTAAACAGAAGGCAAGGGCTGTGGACCTGCAGGAACAGGGTCAGACAGTGCCACCCGGAGGCCAAGATCAGACATTACATTCCTGTGATTTCCTACAGTGGAGCGCCTCTCAAGTCGTGAAAATGTACAGGCACCACCTCAATGCAGACTGCAGCCAAACGCACGCGCACCACTTACCGAAGCAATTACGGTCAAACAGATTCTCACACAGACAGTAAAGTGCACACACAACGTTAAGAACACACACACAGACGCACACTTCCATATGCCCAGCATACATCAGTAAAGAGTATTACATCAGTGTACAAATCATAGTCTTCAAAAAATGTGCAAAAATTTCAACATCAATAGAAAAAAATATCTGTACATACAACTACACTCAATCAACCGTGAAGAAATACACCAAGTAGGACTTAACGTCACACTCCACCAGAAAACCATCATTGGATGTGTTTCGCCTACAAAATAGCAGGTTCTCTCTCGCTCTCACCTTGCAGGTCTATGCGAATCTTCCCAAACCCTGCCTTCCCGGCTGGTGTACATTGGCTCGCGCGCGGTACGGCAAACGCAAATAGTTTGGCGTCGGATCTCTACAGGCACTTATAGAAGAGCGGAGAGCTCTGATCCTTGCTCGCAATCCAACTGGCTTCAGTGCAGCGATCGATTCTGAAGGACGTCGCCATCCCGTCTGTCGTCAAGAGAACTTCAGCTACTGCATTACAGTATTTTAATTAAAATATCGGCAAAATACCACGGTCATTGTGATGCAAAGTATCAGGATAACCCTGCGCACATGCCAGGAGATTCTGCAATAATATTACCGCAATGCAATGCAGCAACATTAGCGCTCAGAGGCAAATGCTCTCCCTCATCCCATAGGCAACTTAATCTTTATCCAAATCCACGCCCAACCTTTAACGTATTTAACAGTTGTTCTTGTTCCACTGACAGCCAGCGACACGGCCTGCCAAGAGGAGATCATGACTACCGACCCCACCTAGTGGTGGCTGAGGTAATGACGGCGCACACAATAGTTCACCCTTCAATCACAGAGCCTGCAGAGCCAGTTAGGATGCTGAAGGATCAGGGAGCTGGGCTTCCACCGTGCCTGTGAAACTGGCGAGTTGGGACACGAAGCAGGTCTGGTCCCTTAAGTACCAATATCAAATTTTAATTTTAATTTAATTTTGTTTGTTTCATTTTTCCAGTTTTTCCTCCCAATTCGGTAGCCAATTACACCCTCTCCTTCTTTCAATTTACCCTCCCCCACGAGCCAGCCGCTCATCCTCGGAGGCAAGCCAGTTTTCCCCGTACAGGGACGCCTTTCGTGCTTCTCGGCGAGTCCGTGCCGGCTCACCCTCCCCCCTCCCCCTGGGGTGGGCAGCCAATCGCCGCCCCCAACGGGGCTCTCGGCCAGAGCCGGGCTGGTGCAGCCGGGTTTTGAACCCGCCGCTGCAGTGGGCAACCTGCATTCCGGGCGAGTGCTTAGACCGTTACTCCCCCCCTCAGGATCCAATTTAAAAACACAAAAGTACCCCCTAAACAAGGGGGCGGGTGAGGAGGCCTTTCTCTGGACCCCACGCCGACTTCTGCTCTTAGTTACTCACTTGGGCAAATCCTCCGGGTAATCTGACCACTCTGGCTACAGAGATGGGAGATGGGAGGCTGTGTCCCCATGTCAAATGTTTTCCTGTGGTCTAATCGACGAGAGAACCGCCATTCGGCGTACGCTGCCGATTGGCCAATTGAGCCAGAGAGGTAGCTGGCGAAAACAAAAAACCCGCACGCACACCGGGCCTCCAGGACCGGAGTTTCCCGCCGGCGGGCGGGCTGGTGAGAGGAGAGTCGGTCGAATGACAGTTTTCTCGTGGTTTTCTGAGGAGGACGAGTGCCTCTGGGCTGCGGGGTCAGAAACGGAGAGCGTTTGAGAACCGGGGTTGGGAGACGCGGGCGCAGGCCGCGCCCCGCACAGCTGAACATAAATACACACCGGCCGCCAGAGTGCGCCGGGCTCCTCAGAGTTTCACTCGCTTACTCATCAATATTTACACAATTCAGTAATCTGCATTTTTGTTCTCCAATAGGAGAAAGGATTGAGTGTAGTTAGCACTTTTCTGTTTCTCGAACCGTCTGAACACAGGAAACAGCATGGAGTTCATCGTCATGATTCTGCCACGATCGTCAAAATGACTAATGATGACAATAATAATAATAATAATAATAATAATAATAATGTGACAGTACTGATAGAAACGTTTCATCGTTGGCACTGCTGAAGTGGGAGTGAGAGGGTGAGAGGCGCTGGGTGAATCCAGGCCACATGGTTCTGTGTCATATTCATATTCGTAAAACTTGGATCTGAACTGAAGGAGCCAAGGCCTCGTCGTACACACTGCCCTACTGAACTCAGGGCTGGGTTTAATAGTGTGTGTGTGTGTGTGTGTGTGCGCGTTTGCACAGGGATGTGTGTGTGTGTGTGTGTGTGTGTGTGCGCGTTTGCACAGGGATGTGTGTGTGTGTGTGTGTGTGTGTGTGTGTGTGTGTGTGCGTTTGCACAGGGATGTATGTGTGTGTGTGTGTGCGTTTGCACAGGGATGTATGTGTGTGTGTGTGTGTGCTGGGGATTAGTGTTTTATTCTGCAGACGAGATGAACACAGACACAGCACAGGAAGCCTGTGCGTTGTCTCTCTCGGGAGTGACAGTCCTCCAGGCCTGTGTCTGCGCACAGTGCCGCTGGCCTTACACAGCCTGTCCCCATCCTCCACTGCGCCTGCGCTGAGAGCAGCCACTTACTGACACCGCACCGTTACAACACTCCACACGCACTGCCCCATCTGCAGGGCAAGAGCTGCTCCAACCCAGTACTGACCCCACACAACCTGGGAAACACTACTGACTCAGTACTGACCTGGGAGATACTGACCCAGGAGATACTGACCCAGTACTGACCTCACACAACCTGGGAGATACTGCTGGCTCAGTACTGACCTGGGAGATACTGACCAAGGAGATACTGACCCAGTACTGACCTCACACAACCTGGGAGATACTGCTGGCTCAGTACTGACCTGGGAGATACTGACCAAGGAGATACTGACCCAGTACTGACCTCACACAACCTGGGAGATACTACTGGCTCAGTACTGACCTGGGAGATACTGACCAAGGAGATACTGACCCAGTACTGACCTCGCACAACCTGGGAGATACTGACCCGGGAGACACTGAGACAGTACTGACCCAGTACGACCCGGGAGATACTGTACTTTGGTTTGTTTGAGATTTGATCTGACTGCATTTGTCAAGGAAAGGCGAGACACACCTTTGTGGGCACACTGAGCGAGCCGACAGTCCGGCGGGGAAGAAGGCAACATAAACACACCTGAGCTACCGCTGACCGTCCAGAAACACCGGCCTCACCACGCAGCCGTGACACTGCTGCCGCGAGCACACCGCACAGGGCACGTCTCCACATTACAAACGCAAGGCTACGGAACCACAGCAGTTCCAGGACCAGGCAACAGACAGACACGATGTACAGGGAGGCTTCACTGCGTGAAAGGGCACCGCTCAATTCTCCATCAGGTGAAATTCTATGGTAGTACCTTAGGCCTGTATGTGAAAGCCGAACTCTATGGTAGTGCCTTTGGCCTGTATGTGAAAGCCGAACTCTATGGTCGTACCTTAGGCCTGTATGTGAAAGCCGAACTCTATGGTAGTCCCTTAGGCCTGTATGTGAAAGCCGAACTCTATGGTAGTACCTTAGGCCTGTATGTGAAAGCTGAACTCTGTGGTAGTACCTTGTGAAAGCTGAACTCTACAGTAGTAACTTAGGCCTGTATGTGAAAGCTGAACTCTGTGGTAGTACCTTGTGAAAGCTGAACTCTACGATAGTAACTTAGGCCTGAATGTTACAGATTAACTATATGGTAGTACCTTGTGAAAGCTGAACTCTATGTGACGGACGAAGCACTTTCCTCAACCCTGTTTTGTTTTTTTAGCAGCTTGCTCAGAACCAGACCTCTGGGGTTCACCGATACATTCTGGTACGGGTCAGGACCACCCCAGACCGCCTCTCTCACCTCCCACAAATCCAGCACACAGCTGGACTCAAGTACAGATACTCCACTCGACCAACCACGGTATATATAAAAATAAAAAAAACATGGTAGGGGGAGGAAAAGAACAAAACAAACAAAAAAACACCCTACTGAGAGTTGTGTGTTTTGGTCTTTGTGGGAACCTACCCCAAGAGTGAAATTAAGGTGCAATTAAACGTTTCCTCCCGCCCCCGTTGAGTCGTCCCTTCTCCACGGCTGTGGGGAAACAGTCACAAGAGAAGCCGTCAAACGTCCACAATCGTTTTCTGGGTCATTTGAGTTTTTGTTTTTTTGCAGGTGACTCTCTGGGTGGGGGGTGGGGGGGGGCAGGGATAGGGGGGCGGGGCTCCCAGCCGAGGAGGGAGGGGCTAGTGCACAAAGATGTGTCGGAGTAGGTCCTCTGCGGCCGGGCGCTGCTTGGTCTCCACGAAGATGCGACGCAGGAAGTCGCGACAGTGCTCCGACACGTGCGCCGGCAGGACAGGGTTCGTGGGCTGTGTGGCGATCTTGAAGATGGCCGCCATCGCCTCAAACTCCGCCCAGGGGGGGCGCTGTGTCAGCATCTCCACCACCGTGCAGCCCACGCTCCTGAGAGAGACAGAGAGAGAGAGAGTGAAGGGGGACAGAGAGAGTGAGTGAGTGAGTGAGTGAATGAGTGAGAGTAACACACAGAGAGAGAGAGAGAGAGAGAGAGAGAGAGAGTAAGAGAGTAAGACGGAGAATGAGTGAGTAAGTAAGCATAAGAGAGACAGCGAGAGATAAAAGAAGTGAAAGAGGAGCAGAGTGATGTGTGTGGATCTCCTCTCACCAGATGTCTGCCTTCCTGCCATAGCCCTCCCCGCTGATCACTTCCGGACTCATCCAGTAGGGGGTGCCGGTCACAGACTTGATCCCCGTCCCGGACAGACAGATGGTCTGCAGGCGTCGGCTCGCCCCGAAATCGCCCAGCTTCACGTTCCCGGCCGAGTCCCGCAGAATGTTGGCCCCTGATGGGGAGGGTCACAGAGAGAGCGTTGTGATTGGGTCCCTCATCTCTCCTGTCTCACGCCCCCCCACACGCTCACCTTTGACGTCTCTGTGTACGATCACGCTACTATGGAGACACTCACACTTGATGTCTCTGTGCACAACCACGTTGCCGTGGAGACGCTCACCTTTGATGTCTCTGTGCACAATCATGTTGCTGTGCAGGTAGGACACGCCCTCCAGGATCTGGCGGGTGTATTTGCGCGTGACGTTTTCCGTCAGGGCGCCGTACGACTTCAACTGGTCCTTAATGGAGCCCTGAGAGAGACAGAGAGACAAAGAGAGAGATTTGTGTCATCAGGGGTGTGTGTGTGTGTGTGTGAGAGAGAGAGACGGTGTGTTTGTGTGTAAATGTATGAGTGAGTAAACGTGAGTGTGTGAGTGAACGTGAGTGTGTGTGTATGAGTAAATGTGTGCGTGTACGTGCGTAAACGTGTGTGTTCCCTCACCCCAGGCATGTACTCCATGAAGATGGAGAGGGTTCTCTCGTGCGTGTCGCGCAGGCAGCCGTAGTACTGAACGATGCGCTCGTGGAACAGGTTCTTCAGCAGCTGAATCTCACACTCCAGAGCGCTCACCTCCTGCAGCACGCACAGGACGACAGAGCAGCGGCGTCACGCCAACGCCTCCCCACACGCCCACGCCCGCGCACGCGCATGCAGTCACACTCACCTTGCTGGTCTCGGGGCTGTCGGGGTCGAACTGCACCTGTTTGAGAGCGAGCTCGCGGCCCGTGTCGGCGTCGTAGCACAGGTACACCCGGCCGAACGCCCCCTGCCCCAGCAGCTTACCCAGGCGCCAGTTAGTGGGGGCGCGCGGCGCTGAGGGGGGAAACGCACAAAACGGTGACCAAACGCACGCGAAAAACACACACACACACACACAGAGACACAGAGACACAGAGACACAGACGCCCAAACACACACACACGTGCGCACGCTGACTCACAGCGGCTGGGTGGGCTGATGTCCATGACGGAGAGGGTGGGGTTTGTGTCGATGTCGCTGCCGCGGCGACGGCGCCCCACCTCCTCGAGGTCGGGGGTGAAGATGCTGCTGCCGCTGCTGGTGCTGAGGCTCTGCTGCTCCGTGGGGCTGAAGCTGACCGGCGAGCGCAGGCTGTGCCCCTGCGTACGGCGCGCGCGCGGGAACGTCTTACGCCCTGCGAGGCAGCACGCTGCACCATTACACATCTACACCAATCACGCTGGGCCATTACACATCTACACCAATCACGCTGCACCATTACACATCTACACCAATCACACTGGGCCATTACACATCTACACCAATCACGCTGGGCCATTACACATCTACACCAATCACGCTGCGCCATTACACATCTACACCAATCACACTGCACCATTACACATCTACACCAATCACACTGGGCCATTACACATCTACACCAATCACGCTGGGCCATTACACATCTACACCAGTCACACACTGCACCATCACACATCTACACCAATCACGCTGCGCCATTACACATCTACACCAATCACACTGCACCATTACACATCTACACCAATCACACTGCACCATTACACATCTACACCAATCACACTGCGCCATTACACATCTACACCAGTCACACTGCGCCATTACACATCTACACCAATCACACACTGCACCTTTACACATCTACACCAATCAGACTGCACCATTACACATCTACACCAATCACACTGCGCCATTACTAGGCATGGGATGGTATGAGATTTTGACTTAATGATAACCTTGGGAAAAAATACCGCGGTATACCATTACCACGGTATTAGGCGGCGGCGGCGCACCCTCTAAAATCTGGGTAAAAAAAAACAAACAGATTTTTTTTTACGATTTTTTTATTTTAACAGAATATTTGTTCAATATTTTTGTAAACTTTATACTGTAAAACTATTATTTTCTGAAAAATAAAACACTTCAAAATAAAGTTCAAAATAAATGCAATGAGCCTAAACCTGCAGCTCTACAACCATAGGCATAGCTAGGTTTCACTTTCTAATCCACACATTTGCTGCTCACTCTCTCAGTCCAGGTTTTTATGGAGAAACGTGAGCATGTTCACCTTCACAGGATTTAGTTTGCAGCGGTGAGGTGAGAGGATGTGTCCACTCGAACTGAACACCCTCTCTGGGGCTACTCTCGCACATACAGAACGTTTGCTCAATGACGTTAGGGGAGAAAAGCTAGCTGATGATGGGAGTTAGCTAACGTTAGCTAGCTAGCTACGTTAGTTAGCTAGTAATCAGCTAGCTTTTCCCCCCTAACGTTACTTCACTGAGCGAACGTCTTGCCGTGTTATCTGCCTTGCTAACTATCCTATAGTATTTATTTCACTAATGTTAGCTAGCAAGGCACCTAAGTATTGCTAAAGACTACGTTACCTTGAACTTGGCTAGGAGTGCTGGGTGGTGATCCCGGGATGCGTTATCAGGTTTGAGGTATTGCCTCCTCTTGCTGCCACGCTTCTCAGGCATGTTTTACATGTTGGGGCACCTTCCTCCTCCAAGTTGCCTTCTGTGTTTTCTTGTATCCAAAATATTCCCATACTGCTGATTTAGTCTTTTTGGACGGGGATACAGTTCGGGTGGTTCACCTCCTATTTCGAACCTGGCTGCCATGACTGAATCAACGTGGAGCAGACGACAAATCTCACTGACTCCACAACTGACTCCGCGCGCAATGCCGCCATAAGTAGAATTATGCACCAAGTGAAATTCGAATCTCAATTACCTTAGGTTCGTTTTCGGGGGGGTGCATAGATTTTCGGCATAGCATTATTTTTTGTGTGTGCTTCTTTTAATAAAAAATACCGTAGAGCATATACCGTGGAAACTAAATGTTTGTAGTTAGTTATACCGTGGCCTGTTATACCGCGGTATACCATTATTACGGTAACCGTCCCATGCCTAGCCATTACACATATACACCAATCACACTGCGCCATTACACATCTACACCAATCACACTGCGCCATTACACATCTACACCAATCACACACTGCACCATTACACATCTACACCAATCAGACTGCACCATTACACATATACACCAATCAGACTGCGCCATTACACATCTACACCAATCACACACTGCACCATTACACATCTACACCAATCACACTGCGCCATTACACATCTACACCAGTCACACTGCACCATTACACATCTACACCAATCACACTGCGCCATTACACATCTACACCAATCACACACTGCACCATTACACATCTACACCAATCAAACTGCACCATTACACATATACACCAATCAGACTGCGCCATTACACATCTACACCAATCACACACTGCACCATTACACATCTACACCAATCACACTGCGCCATTACACATCTACACCAATCAGACTGCACCATTACACATCTACACCAATCACACTGCACCATTACACATCTACACCAATCACACTGCACCATTACACATCTACACCAATCACACACTGCGCCATTACACATCTACACCAACCACACTGCGCCATTACACATCTACACCAATCACACACTGCGCCATTACACATATACACCAATCACACATCTACACCAATCACACATCTACACCAATCACACTGCACCATTACACATCTACACCAATCACACTGCGCCATTACACATCTACACCAATCACACACTGCACCATTACACATCTACACCAATCAGACTGCACCATTACACATATACACCAATCAGACTGCACCATTACACATCTACACCAATCACACTGCACCATTACACATCTACACCAATCACACTGCACCATTACACATCTACACCAATCACACTGCACCATTACACATATACACCAATCACACTGCACCATTACACATATACACCAATCAGACTGCACCATTACACATCTACACCAATCACACTGCACCATTACACATATACACCAATCACACTGCACCATTACACATCTACACCAATCACACTGCACCATTACACATCTACACCAACCACACTGCACCATTACACATCTACACCAGTCACACTGCGCCATTACACATCTACACCAATCACACTGCGCCATTACACATCTACACCAATCACACTGCACCATTACACATCTACACCAATCACACTGCGCCATTACACATCTACACCAATCACACACTGCACCATTACACATCTACACCAATCACACTGCACCATTACACATCTACACCAATCACACTGCGCCATTACACATCTACACCAATCACACACTGCACCATTACACATCTACACCAATCACACTGCACCATTACACATATATACCAATCACACTGCACCATTACACATCTACACCAATCACACTGCACCATTACACATCTACACCAATCACACTGCACCATTACACATCTACACCAATCACACTGCACCATTACACATCTACACCAATCACGCTGCACCATTACACATCTACACCAATCACACTGCGCCATTACACATCTACACCAATCACACTGCACCATTACACATCTACACCAATCACACTGCACCATTACACATCTACACCAATCACACATCTACACCAATCACGCTGCACCATTACACATCTACACCAATCACACTGCACCATTACACATCTACACCAATCACACTGCACCATTACACATCTACACCAATCACACTGCACCATTACACATCTACACCAATCACACATCTACACCAATCACGCTGCACCATTACACATCTACACCAATCACACTGCGCCATTACACATCTACACCAATCACACTGCACCATTACACATCTACACCAATCACACTGCGCCATTACACATCTACACCAATCACACTGCGCCATTACACATCTACACCAATCACACTGCACCATTACACATCTACACCAATCACACTGCGCCATTACACATCTACACCAATCACACTGCGCCATTACACATCTACACCAATCACACTGCGCCATTACACATCTACACCAATCACACACTGCACCATTACACATCTACACCAATCACACTGCACCATTACACATATATACCAATCACACTGCACCATTACACATATATACCAATCACACTGCACCATTACACATCTACACCAATCACACTGCACCATTACACATCTACACCAATCACACTGCACCATTACACATCTACACCAATCACACATCTACACCAATCACGCTGCACCATTACACATCTACACCAATCACACTGCGCCATTACACATCTACACCAATCACACTGCACCATTACACATCTACACCAATCACACTGCACCATTACACATCTACACCAATCACACATCTACACCAATCACGCTGCACCATTACACATCTACACCAATCACACTGCGCCATTACACATCTACACCAATCACACTGCACCATTACACATCTACACCAATCACACATCTACACCAATCACGCTGCACCATTACACATCTACACCAATCACACTGCACCATTACACATATATACCAATCACACTGCACCATTACACATCTACACCAATCACACTGCACCATTACACATCTACACCAATCACACTGCACCATTACACATCTACACCAATCACACTGCACCATTACACATCTACACCAATCACACTGCACCATTACACATCTACACCAATCACACATCTCTACACCAATCACGCTGCACCATTACACATCTACACCAATCACACTGCGCCATTACACATCTACACCAATCACACTGCACCATTACACATCTACACCAATCACACTGCACCATTACACATCTACACCAATCACACTGCACCATTACACATCTACACATCTACACCAATCACACTGCACCATTACACATCTACACATCTACCAATCACACTGCACCATTACACATCTACATCTACACATCTACCAATCACGCTGCACCATTACACATCTACACCAATCACACTGCGCCATTACACATCTACACCAATCACACTGCACCATTACACATCTACACCAATCACACTGCACCATTACACATCTACACCAATCACACATCTACACCAATCACGCTGCGCCATTACACATCTACACCAATCACACTGCGCCATTACACATCTACACCAATCACACTGCACCATTACACATCTACACCAATCACACTGCACCATTACACATCTACACCAATCACACTGCACCATTACACATCTACACCAATCACACTGCACCATTACACATCTACACCAATCACACTGCACCATTACACATCTACACCAATCACACACTGCACCATTACACATCTACACCAATCACACTGCACCATTACACATCTACACCAATCATACTGCACCATTACACATCTACACCAACCAGACTGCACCTTCGCAGAGCACCAGAAACCAACCCAACTGCATCCAAACCGCAACTTCACACAAATAAACCACACCGTGGGTCTATGTGTGTATGTGGGTGAGTTTGTGCGTGTATGCAAGGTATAAAACTCACCGTCGCTGTAGTCCTGGTGACCAAATGAGATGTGGTAACGCCGGGGGTATGTCCCTCCTTTGGCAATCTTCTCAAACACTGGGATATCATACTCTACACAGAAAAGGAGATACTGTGACATCACACTCTACACAGTAGAGGAGGCACTGTGACATCACACTGTGACATCACACTCTACACGGGAGAGGAGGCACTGTGACATCACACTCTACACGGGAGAGGAGGCACTTCGCAAGATGGCAGAAACAACCCTACTGGCCACACCACCAACAACCACATGACCTTCTAAAGCAGATGCAGAGCGGAATCTCACCTGAGAACTCCTGGTGGTTGTCGGGGTAACTCTGAGCTCGGGGCATGCGGGATTTGGGGTAGCTGTCACTGTAAGTGGGAGGAGATACACATCCACGTCAAACAACATACGTGTGAGTGGCGTGTCGTGTGTAGCATGTTATTACGGTGCGGGGGCTGACCTGTCGAGGGGGCTGTCCAGGGAAGGGCAGCTGCCCGACGCAGAGTTCTCAGGACTGCTCATGGACAGGGGGTCCAGCATCTACCCAAAACAGAGAGGGAGAGAGAGAGGGAGAAAGAGGAGTGTGAAACGGCTGCTAATTGCAGATGTTCCCTTCAGCAAAGGCAACAACACCTGTGTGTGTGCCCTCAGTTTCTGTCTGTTACAGGTGTGTTACCTGGTACATGCGCTCTGTATATTGCAGGTGTATTACCTGGTCCATGCTCGGGGATGAATTCTCCTCACTGTTGATGCTGGTGAAGGAGCCGTTTTCGGCGACCTGCTGCAGGGCGTCAGGGATGTACCCAGGGGGGCGAACTGCGGTCAGTGGAGTGGGAGCCTGGGGGACAATACCAAACCCACTGTCAGTCAAACTTCAAACCCCATAATGCACTGCAGAACGATACCATGCCGCAGATACTGTGTGTGTGTGTGTGTGTGTGTGTGTGTGTGTGTGTGTGTGTGCATGTGCTATGTCACAAGGTTAGGGAGACGGCACGGTTGCAGGTTTGACTCTCAGAAGGGGCACTGCGGTTGTGCCTGTGAGCAAAAGCTACTTAAACAAAAGTAGCAATCAATGCCAAATATCTTTGTCGTCGAAGTTGAAGTAGATTGAAGTAAAATCAAACATGAGGACTGAACATTATCCTGTACTCATTATCATTGAGTTCAACTCTTTCGAATGAAACAACTTTATTAACACGGAGAAATGGAACGGATAAAAAGCTATTTTTATTTGTTACATTTTTTTCCCCATTTTCTCCCAATTTAGGAGCCAATTGACCCTTCGCTAAACCACGCCCCAAAACACAGACTGGCCAATCACAGCGCAGTATTTGACAGACTCCGACAGAGGTCCGACAGTTTTTTGCTGCGCTCCATTGACTTTGACGGAAAAATTTGAGATTTTCTTCATTTTCGAGCTGGTTTTGTGGATTTTTAGCTAATTATGGTTAAACGTTGTGCCTAGGGCACTTGTAACAGTGACACTCGTTACCCAGAGAGGTTGGAAGGAGATATATGTTTTTTTTTCCTTTACAAAACCAAAATCAAATCCTGAAAAGTGTTAGCCAGCTAAGCTAACGTGGCTACGGTCTGGATATACAGCTCCGGGTTGCAACGTTGGTAAAGTTAGACTAAATGTTCGCTTTGTTATTCGTGATCCAGCCAGCTTGCCAACGTTAAGATGTTACAGTCAAGCTCTAAAACCTGCGGGTAATGTTACCTTGATGTCAAAATGTAATACTATTTTTTCATTACTATTTCAGCACTTTGTCAATGGAAAGCCCAGTCCCGAGTACCCAAATCTTGTGGAGGACTGGGCTGACACACTGCTAATATTTTTTGCTTTACAGAGGTCCAGGGTATGGAGCTACCTGTGGAGCTAACCAGCGTAATGTCGTTACAGCACACTATAGGCTACTAATGTTACGTTAGTTAGCTAATGCTAGCTAACTTACTACTGAATGTAACGTTATATAGGCCTACTGCTTTTGCTTTTTAATGATTGTAATAGTGAATAGAGACCTACCCAGCTTTACAGGAACAGTGTTGCTCCTTAATGTCGTTGTCCTCTGTCTCAATCGCCAGGTGATGCGGTGGTTCATTTTTACTCTGATCTGTAGGCTTTCGCTTCTATCTTAATAATTTATACGTCATTTTGTTGCTGAGTCAGTGTGATATCTTGAATATAACCTTCAAATGCATATTGTAGACCCTTCTGTCTGCTTCTATCTGAAATCGCTTTTTCTATTTTCCAAAAATTGGACAATATTTCTCCAGGGAGTGCTTCTCCGAAAGCTTGACAGACTTCGCAACAGTAACTAAGGGGGGCGTGGTTTACCCTCTTTTCATGTCAACTATCCCCCCCTCGTATTGTGAATTAGCTGCCGTAGCCCTGTGACCAGCAGTGACAAAGAAGATGTACCGCCTCCTCCGAGCCAGAACTCTGGTACACAGAGCCACTCCTATACGCAGCGAGCTCATATCGGCTTCCCTCCCCCCTCCCTGGGGCAGACAGGATCACATAGGAGTGTGGTTTTAAGCTAACTCCGACACGCACAGAACAGAGCACACTCCCTCGATTATGCCCTTTCAGAAAAGTCGTGTTTTTCTGCGTTATTTTGTTCCCCGCGGTGACTCACTGATCAGAGCCAGCATGCTCTTGTCTGTCCCTCTGAAGGCCGTGTTGTCCAGGTCCTCCAGCGACGGCAGGAGCTCCATATGAGCTGTGGAGCTCTGGGAAACCAACACACACACCTTAATCAACTCACACGCACGCACACACACACACCTTCAAACATACACCTTAACCAACACATGGACACCTTAACCAACTCACACATCTTCACACACACCCACACCGTAACGAGTGCACACACAACACACACACACACACACACACACACACACACACACACACACACACACACACACACACACACACACACACACACACACACACACACACACACACACACACACACACACACACACACACACACACACACACACACACACACACACACACACACACACACACACACACACACACACACACACACACACACACACACACACACACCTGAATAAACACACTCAGTGAATCCAGTCCTTTTTCTCACACTTTTTCTAACACAGACCATTCGTTCTTATATTCACACAGAAACCATGACCACATGACTGGGTGGGGCATAGGGGCGGAGTCTGACCTGGGTGGAGCCATGCAGCACCAGTAGGATCTTCAGGCTCTTCATGTGGACACTGCGATCCAGCAGCTCCACCGCCTTGTCCAGGTCATCCTGCGTGGTCAACGGGATAACCAGCTACACACGCAGACAGACAGACACAGACAGACACACGCGCAAACACACATGACACACACAGTCACACGACACACATACACAGAGCAACTCGTAAAGACTCCATAGATAATCAAACCACACCACACAGCTCTGTACACTTTGCTCTGGCATTGGTCGAGACACAGGTGTGACCTCAGCGTATACACGACGACAATAGGACATCCACGGTTGGCATGGAGAGCACCGGAACCTCCCGTCTCTCCTGAGCAGGAGGAGGCGGTCAGAGAGAGGGACCTGCACATCTGGTCAGAGAATCTGTGAGGCTCCTGACCTGTGTGCGACTCTCTGGGGGCAGGGGGAGGTACCTCGTTGTTGGTGTAGTGCAGGTCCATGGCTTGGCCGAAGGCCACCTTAGCCTTGGCCCCCAGGTCATCGAGCCTGACCGGGCGCGAGAACTGCAGGATTCTGAGAGAAAGATAGAGCGGAGGGGGGGGGATGAGAACTGACAGAATGATAGAGAGAATCATCTCTGACCCTCACAGGTCTAAGCTGAACACTACTGAGGAAATGTCTTTAATTTGGCTGATCTTCTGTACTTCTCTCTTCTTTAACTGTAGCTTTTAGTCTTCATTTCATTATGTTTCTGTTCTACAGATAAATTGTTCTTCGCTTAGGTTTTGTGCACTTTGCTCTCTGTACAGTGGGCTGGGTATGTTATAAAAGATTAATATATAAGCTCCTCCTCTTACCTCTTCTCACCTCTGTACTCAAACTTCACTCGAACGTCATTCTGCGAAAAGAGAAACTCACACACTGAGTCAAACCTCGAACAGGAAGGAACTTCAGCATGAGCATTTACACTTCCTGGTCATGTGACACTGCTGGACCGTGTGCGGAAACGACGATGTGAAAACACCTCTCAAAGTTTGAAAGCATTTGCAGACAGGACCACCTGCCCACCTGTCATGACTCATCTGTTCACTTCACAACTTACAGGTGAACAGGTGTAACTACTTTTGTACACTACTACTGCACTATGTAGTCAAAAAGAAATGAAGAAAAAGCTGAAATGTCACACTAAACAATATAGTGTGTGATTCACAGAAGTAAAATTCTGGGGTGTGGCAGCATGGGAGGTGTGCGGGGTGGAGGTATGGGGTGTGGCAGGAGTATGGTTTTTGGGCGAGGAGATCTTGGGTTTCCTCAGGTCAGACAGGGACATGGTGGGTGTGGCGGGCCGCTGTAGGGTGTGGCGGTGTGCGGTCAGTATGAGGGGGGCGAGGGTGTGGCGTGTGAGGTGTGCCGGGTGAGGGTGTGGCGGCGTGGGGGGTGCAAGCGTCGGGGCACACCTGGTTTTTGGGCGAGGAGGCCTTGGGTTTGCCCAGGTCAGACAGAGACATGGTGGGGCGGCTGGAGCGATGCAGCTCGGCCAGGTCCTGCATGATGGAGTTCAGAGCCTCCTGCTCATCTGAGGGAGGAGAAGAGACACACACACACACTGAGGCACTGCGCATACACACACACACACACACACACACACACTGAGACACGTGCAACACACACACAGAGAGAGAGAGAGAGAGAGAGAGACAGACACACACACACACACACACACACACAGCACGTGGACCGCAGGACAACAAGACCTCACATGCGGTCAGGTTCACTTGTGCCCTTGTCAAAGTTGGGCCAAACCATTCTGGTGATTTAAAAAGTGGCTGTTCAAATCAGTCAGTAATCAACTGTGATAAAAGAGCTGGGCTGTCGTCAGCTCTGCTCTCAACCCACCTCAGTGTGACCACACCTGACAGCATTCATCACAATTCTGAATATCAATTAAACTGCATCTCTGCAACATCACCTGCATTTAAGATCTTATGTTTAAGCTTGAATCTCTGTGCAGGGCGCTTTGGCAGCGCTCGATTTCCCCATGTTGCCTCATTGAAGATCGTCTAAAGGGGGCTTTTATTCTTGGCTGTGCTGCACCGAAGTGCTCATCTAGGGACCAATCAGGTGCCCAGCTGCGGGCCCCTCCCACGGCAGGTCTGAGCAGCGTCAGTGTAATTAGAGAGCCAGCACATCTTAAAAGGGGCCTCCGATATAGCCGTGTTGGCTGGTCCTTTACGGGTGTGAGCTGCCTATCACGGTCGCGGTTCGAAACCTGACTGTGCCAGACCGGCCCTGGTGGGGAGCCCCGATTGGGGCCGGCGTTTGGCTGTCCGCCCCAGGGGGAGTGGGGGGAGGGTGAGCCGGCATGAACTCGCTAAGAAGCGTGCAAGGGTAACTCCAGAACGTGGGTGGGCAAATTCCGTTTCGAAGGAATGGGAGTTTGCTGCCCTCTGAGAATTAGCTTGCCTCGTAGAGACGAGCGGCGGACTCGTGTGAGGAGGGCAAATCTAAATAAATAGAGGGTATAACTGGCCACTAAATTGGGAGAAAAACAGGGGAAGAAAAGAAAGCCAGCACATCTTAAAAAGGGCAAGTCTCACCGATGAGCAAAACCATTGAGAAATGCCTGTTTTCTTGTGGTTTCCTTTCAAATCAGTGGCCAATCGCGGCCTTGGAAACAAGGTGTGTGGACTCTTCAGCCAATGGCTTCGGTGGTTCTCAAACTCGGCCCTGGAGCACCACCGCGTTCGCTGGCTTTCTGTTCCAACAATGATTGCAATTCCGGAAGGATAACAAGCTCTTCATTGTTCTTAATGATACACTTTTAATGTTGAATGAGGGATGATTTAACATCAGTCTGTTGCCTCATGCCACATTATGTCAGAAACAGACATTCATGTTACAAAGAATGAATGTTCAATATCATTTAAGGACTTTTAATCAGCCAAATCGGTTCTCGGACAACTAACGCTTTCATTTTCTGTAATGCGCCGTGGGAAATTTTCTAAAGAGATTAACATTTTTAATTGATTATCAATTGATCTAAAATGCTGAAACTGTGGACACCTGGTCACCTGGAAACTAAAACATTTGTGGGAAATGACAAAGACAACGCAAAACGGTAACGAGCCCAATCTGCGTTGCGTTAAAAATCCGTTTCGGGGGCCTCGGACACCGTAGCGGTCCAATGCACCCGTACTGGCTGGTCCTTTACGAGTGTGAGCTGCCTATCAGGGACGAGGTTCAAAATCCATCTCTACCAGACCGGCCCTGGCCGTCTGACCGCTGACTTAAATCAATCGTTTTAAGTGCTGAAGGGGGGGCACGTACCCATCATCACCGTGCACTGATCGACCCAGGAGTCCAGGAGAGAGGGCTCTCCCATCGGCGAGAACCCCGGCTCCTGCAGGACGACACAGGGTTCCAGGGGTTACAATACAACACGACACCATACAACACAACACAACACAACAGATTTGTATTGTCCCCGGGGGGAAATTTGGTTGCAGCTGTTGGTCAATCCAACAAAATACTGAATCAAAGTAAAATGATTTAAATTTTTTAGGCATTTAGCAGACGCTCTTATCCAGAACAACTTACCTTGCTCAAGGGTACAACAGCAGTGCCCCACCTGGGAATTGAACCTGCAAACTCTGAGTTACAAGCCCAGCTCCCTGACCATTACACTACACTGCCAGCCCGTATTCATGAAGAGACGGACCCAATGTTCACAACGGAAGATGGGAAATCAGATTCCAGAGTGACCTTGTTCTCACAGCTGTCCCACTCTTGAAAGGAGGGCATTTTCTAGGGCTGTGGTTCTCAATCTTGGTCCTGGAGAGTCGCAAGGTATGCTGGTACGGTTTTTGTTTTCACCTTAAAAATCAGTAACCAATTTAGACACAAGAAACCAGGCGAGGAGAGTTAATTGTGTAATAAACCACGAATTGATTAGTTAAGTGCTGAGTAACGACGAAAACCCATGCACCCTGCGGCTCTGGGCCCAGGATTGAAAACCCCTGTTCTCGGGGGTTCAGGTCTGCTCTTCCCTAACATGTTTTGACTGTTTAATCCCAGAGATTCTGCCTTTTTTGGCTGAGTGATTTAGCTTTTCTTCGATCTCCTGCATTTTCTTTGCACGTGATCTGCTCCGTGATTGGACATCTCCAGTACGGTGTCTATTCTGGGACCTCCTTAGATATCAGGAATCAGCCTTCAAACCTCTTCCAAATAGAAATAACATAACAACAGGAAAAATCTCAAGAGCTGTTGTGCCCTCCAGATCCATCGGTGCGCGTCCACACCAGGGGCGCCATTCAAGAGCACCAAAACGTTACGCGAACGTCTTGAAAACAGAAAGGGGACTGAACGTTCAGGTCGCAGAATGTTGCAGCTATGGCAACGGAGGTGTGCGGCTTTAACTCATTGCAAAACGTCCCCGCCCACCCACCAACCTAGCAGAGCCAACATTCCCGCCCCTGCGACATGCCCACGAAACATCTCCCGAGGAGTGTTGCAAAACATAGCAAACCGCTCAGAGTGAACTTTCTGTGCTTTTTTCCCAAGAAGGCAGAAGGCTGGAAACACAACAGAACATTCTGCCTGTTGACTAAGCCCCAGATTCATCTCCACAGTTGTCGTTCAATCCGGATTCGCATCAAATAGCTGTCGTCCAATTCGGATTCGTATCGAAAAGCTGTCGTCCAATCCGGATTCACATCAAAAAGATGTCGTCCAAATTCGGATTCGTATCAAAAAGCTGTCGTCCAATCCGGATTCGTATCAAAAAGCTGTCATTCAATCCGGATTCGTATCAAAAAGCTGCCGTCCAAATTCGGATTCGTATCAAAAAGCTGTCGTCCAAATCCGGATTCGTATCAAAAAGCTGTCGTCCAAATTCGGATTCGTATCAAAAAGCTGTCATTCAATCCGGATTCGTATCAAAAAGCTGTCGTCCAATCCGGATTCACATCAAAAAGCTGTCGTCCAAATTCGGATTCGTATCGAAAAGCTGTCGTCCAAATTCGGATTCGTATCAAAAAGCTGCCATTCAATCCGGATTCGTATCAAAAAGCCGTCGTCCAAATCCGGTTCGTATCAAAAAGCTGTCGTCAATCAGTTCACATCAAAAAGCTGTCGTCCAAATTCGGATTCGTATCAAAAAGCTGCCATTCAATCCGGATTCGTATCAAAAAGCCGTCGTCCAAATCCGGATTCGTATCAAAAAGCTGTCGTCCAATCCGGATTCACATCAAAAAGCTGTCGTCCAAATTCGGATTCGTATCAAAAAGCTGCCATTCAATCCGGATTCGTATCAAAAAGCCGTCGTCCAAATTCGGATTCGTATCAAAAAGCTGTCATCCAATTCGGATTCGTATCAAAAAGCTGTCGTCCAATCCGGATTCACATCAAAAAGCTGTCGTCCAAATTCGGATTCGTATCGAAAAGCTGTCGTCCAATCCGGGTTTGTATCAAAAAGCTGTCGTCCAATCCGGGTTCGTATCAAAAAGCTGTCGTCCAATCCGGATTCACCTCGGGCCAGCGAGGCTTTACCGCAGGCACATCCAAACAAAACTGACTACTTCCCTCGAGGACTCACCTTAACCTCTGAACACAGGGATGTCAAACTCCAGTCCCGGAGGGCTGCAGCATCTGCAGGTTTGTGTGGTTTCCTTACAAATCAGCATCCTATTTAGGTCTGGGAAACAAGGCGTGCGTTCTCCTTTAGGCAATCAATGCCTCAAATTAAGCACTTGAGCTGAAACACACACAAAACAAGCAGACACTGCGGTCCCTCGACGAGTTTGAGATCCCTGCCCTAACGTACATGTACCCTTCACCGGAACAACATTTCCCCATAACCTCAACTGGGTGAAACCTTAACCTTCATTCAGATCTTCCCACATATTATGCTTTCTGCCCACTGCACCAACAGAGGACAGTTTTTTATTGGCTTGTCAGATTACCCTGCAAGTCATTGTTCTTGAACTTTCGATAAACCAGCTATCACAATGCGCGATCGAACTTCTGGCCACAGGCTACACTTTCTCGATGTCGGCCATCACAACGGTCGCCCAATTATACAACGTGAATGTAGTGACTGTTGCTTTACATAAAAGGAGCTTTCATAAAACGTACGCATCTACGTGAACTACTTCGCTCACCTATAAATCATTCTTGAAACAACTTGCGTTAAAAAAAAGTTGAAAAGGCAACTGAAATAAAACGGTTAAGAGTTGTTATTAATACATATTGTATATTCCTAGTGTTCAGATGGGACATTTTGTATACATTAGTATAGGACAAGTGTGCACGTATCCTATATATATATATATATTTTTTTTTTTACTATCATTTCTGCAATGGTCTGATTTAAAAAATCGGCCATTGCATGAAAAATTCCCATTGGCACCGCAACCCCCCCCCAAACACAGTGCCCACAGAACGTGACTCTTTATACCACGTGATACAATGTCGAGAAAAGTGTCGCTATTCTGCTTGTGGTAGCGTGTTACCGTCTCGCAAAATGCATTCTGCATAACGTTCAATGCGAGACACATATTTAGCTTGCTATAGCATATAAGCAATGACTGTTTATACATTGTTGCACATCCCCCGTGATGGGAGATTCATGAAACGATATCAAGTAGCACGCATGGGCCTCCCCCAAATTCTTCTGCCGAGTTCTCATCGTGCCTTACATTTTGCGATGTGGTTCTGACAGCGACATGTTTCAGTGCGATCCCTACACATAGAGTAAGCGACACAGCGTCACACGTTGCCAGTTAAAACACTACTAACTTAGCTAGTCGATCTGAATTGCGCCCGTGTCGATGTTAATTGCACACGGTTCCATAAAGCTATACCACAAACCTTAACATTAACCAGCTTGCTTGTTTTTGTTTGTTTTTATGAATCTGAATGTCCGGCGTTACCCACAGCTGACGCAGTTAATGACAAGCAAATAGAGCCTTTTTTTAATCGAAATGGCCCTAACAATACTAGCTAACGTCAGATTACAAGCAGCACTGTCACTATTCAGAAACTAGGTAGCTAGCTAACGTAGCCACAACACTTCGCGAGCGCCGAGGTGTCATTACTGCTTGCTAGCAAAACCTTAAACGCGTTTAACCATCAACAACGCTGTGCCTGCGCTTTCCAAGCAATTCACTGCTCAACGAGCGAGTTGGTACAATTTTATACAACAAGGTGTATAACATGGCTAACTAGCTGGCTAACGTTACCCAAACGGTTATTAGCTTTAGCTGGCTACCTTAGCAAACTAACGTTAGCGCTATCGCTCGGCATGGGCTAATGATCCGTCTGGCCATATAAGCTTCCCGCCGACATTCCCGTATTAACCGAACTGCTCGATTTGGCTTACCTGGGTGGGTTCTTTCCGTTCACTTCCTCATCCACAGGGCCGGCTGCAAGAGCCTCGGCCCCGCCGACGGGCGACTTCGCAGACGGAGAGAGTTCAGAAGTCCGCTTGGAACTTCCACTCGAGTCCGAGGCTCCAGCGCGCTCGCTACTTTGCGACGCAGGCCCCTCTTCCTAGCTGTCTGGTTTGCTACTATTTTGCTACTTGTTCTTGCTAGGTGGGCTTGCAAGGTGCTGATGGACAAGTGTTTTATTCCCGAAAAACACTCTTCTGAATACCAATTCGATAAGGTAAACTTAATCCTCTTTGACTGTCTGTTACGTTCTCTTTCAAAAGATTCGTCCAATTGTGCTATCCAGCGGATCCACCCCCAGGTAACGCACCAAACGCTGTGTTGGAGGAATCCGGCGACTGATGCACAATTTTTGTGATGTCAGAGAAAATGTGTGTGCCTTCTTAGTTTTCGTCATCTGAATTATGCGGTTGTTAGAAAAAAAAAAACTTTTGACTGGAGTAACGTTATTTTATTTTTCTATACATAAATTAATATGAATACATTTAATCCTGTTCCAAAGTTAAAAGAATAATTATAAAGACAACAAACACGTTCAAACGAGATATACGAGTTTCAAACGACCGAGTAAGACAGGAACAGACTGAATAAACATTTAAATGTTATATCTATTTTGTAGAATTGCGCCTTAAAATAAGACCGGTAGATTTTATCAGTGGTTCTCAACCTCTGCCCTGGAGTAGCTACCGTCCTGTGTTCTGGTTTTCGTTCCAACCAATCTCTTGATTAATTAAGGTTGTTGAAAACATGTGCTGAAACCGATTTTAACACGAATCATTCGGTAATTTTCACAAATCATTTTCCATAAATGGTTTACTTTCAATGACCAGGTGTCCACAATTCCAGCGTTCACGACTTAATTGATTTAGGTCTATCAATAAATCAATTAAAATATAACCTCTTTCAAAAGGCCACAGCACATTACAGAAAATGAAAGCGTTAATTGTCTGAGAACTGATCTTAATGATTAAAAGTCCTTAAACGAATACAGAATATTCATTATTTGTAACATTGATATCTGTATCTGTCATAGGCTAAATGTGGCATTAAGAGGGTAACGTTACATCCTCCATCATTACACATTAAAAGTGTATAATTAAAGACGCTTAACAGCTTGTTATGCTGTATATTCAATTATGGTTGGAACGAAAACCAGAATACGCGGGGGTACTCCAGGACCGAGGTTGAGAACCACTGCATTAGATGATCATTTAAAGACGGGTGTCTTTTGTACAATTACACCTGCGCAATGTTTTGACACTTGAGTTGACTCAGTTGACTCAGAGCGCATGAAAGTGAGTTCGCGCAGGCGCAGACGCAGATCTTACGGCTGGTAAAAATGTAATTTACGGTGGGGGGAATTACGCTTCCTTCGCTCTTGCAACAGGGTTCTAAACCGTGTTATAAACATTAGTTTAAACATAAATTAAAAAATGTCCAACCTACACGTTATTGGAAGGTGGGTGTAGTGTTATCTGCTGGGGGGGGTTACGTGCTGGTCATATCGATTGGTGTTAAAACCCGTGTTGCTGCCCTTGAGTTCTGCACATATTGAAGCCTGTTCGGGGCTGGATGCGGCTCATAAGTGCATTGTAGTAATCCAGCCGCGAGGCGATAAAAAAACATGAAGCTTCCCGGCGGAACTGTAAAATGGCCCGCTGCCAAGGAAAAATGATGCCCTTGCGAATTTGTGTGTGCGTGTGTGTCTGGTTCATGTGACAAGGGGGTTTGTAATTACACGCAAGTACCTAGTAGACCTACCTAATGGGGTGGCGGTGTGTGGGTTGGGGGAGACCTTGGTGTCTTCTAAAACCAAATTAAAATCATTGATCTTGTCAAGAGTTTGATTCAGATCCAAGTCCACTTATCCACGGTTCCGTTTTCAGGAAGTTCTCCGCCATTCAATATCTGTTTCCTTAAAGACAGCCGCGGGTGGTAACTGCACGGGGGGTATTGGGTTTAGTTTGAATTTAAAATCTGCCAGCCAGCATCGTAAACGTGACAACCAAGTCCATATTTGTGAATTACCGTTCCCAGGCAGAAGCATTTTAAATGCGACACCGAAAAGAACCAATGAGGAAACCTCGCTGAAGACTGCTGAGCGGAGGCCACATTGGCTCTGCTGTCACCAAGGGCTCCAAAGCATTGTTTGTCGGAGTGATGCTACATAAAGCCACAATACCCAGTGTCTCTCCCACACATCTCAGTAGGTGGAATGATTGACACTATCATGTATGTGATTGAGAGCAGGCAGTGTAGTATAATGGTTAGAGAACTGCAAAACAAGGAGAGAAAAAAATAATAATAATTAAATTTAAGTATATATTCAGTGGAAGTGTAATCTGAAGAGGTGGGTTTTCAGTCTCTTGTGGAAGATGGCCAGTAATTCTGTAGTCATGTGCCATTTGGCAGACGCTTTTATCCAAAGCGACTTACAGTAGTGAATGCACACATTTTTTCCCAGTATATGTGGTCGCAACGGGCATGGAACCCACAACCTAAGCATTGTCAGTGCCATGGCTCTACCTATAGAGCCGCAGAGAACCACAACCGCAGTCGTGTCAAAGCGTGGAAGGTCAAAGAGGTAAGGTCAGAAAAGAGGCGAGAGACATTCTGTGGGGCCTCCGACAGCTGCCTATCACAGTCGTGGTTCAAAACCCGACTGTACCAGACTGGCCCCCGATTGGGGGCTGCGTTTGGCTGTCCAGAAATTGGTGGGCGAATTCCATCTCCAAGGAAGCAGAGTTCACTGTCCTCAGAGAATTTGCTTGTCTCGTAGAGACGAGCGGCAAATTTGTCTGGCAAATCGAAATAAATAGAAGGTATAACTGGCCACTAAATTGGGAGGAAAAACTCTGAAACAAATTAAAAAAAATTAAAAAACACACCTTCTTCATTGGAAATGCATGTTTGTAATAGATATCGAATAGAATAGAATAGTTTATAATGAGATTTCTAATTGTCAAAGTGAAATTAGCTGGCAAGACGCTTGTTATCAGTTCCTCAAAACACCCCTGTACTTAGCTAGCAAAGTGCTTAATTATCCATGTTTTTTCAGAAAATTGATCCGATAACTTTTAATAAATGTTTTTTTATAATCACCACTACTGAGCATTTACATCTGCTAAAGAGCTAAGTAAATGTTGCTTCCTTTGGACTGTGTTATTGACATCCTCACCTCCAGAACGAGTATATTTGATTGCCTTATCACTGAGTCCAACACAATGGAGAGCTATTCATATTCAGGTAGTGAACAAACCTGTCATTGTAAATCTCTTGAAATAGGCCCATTCCATCACAGCAACATCCTCAATCCAATGGGGAGAGTGCAGACAAGCATGTCAATGATCACATCCAATCAGCTGCAGCTTCTTTCCAGGGTGAAGGCTCAGTGGGTCATTGCTAGATAGTAACCCTATTTTTTCCCCAGATCTCGCGCGTACACATTTGCCGTTAAAGTGGTAAGTTTCAAAGACGAGCTGGTAACCTAATGCCATTTTTCCATTGCACAGTATGGACCTAAGTACCTGTGCCAAATTTAGTTACTGCTCTGTTTAGGTACTAGCGAGCCGAACAGGGACCTAAGGGTGGAGCTAGCAATACTGCCGACCAGGCCCGGCTCAAGGTGGGCCAAGTGGCATTTTGGGGGGGCAAAATACCATTAAGAAATACTATCAACCAACGTTTGTTTTTCAATTAAGAGGATATATCCAAATATGTAATAACCATGGCTATCACGACCTAAACTAATTTAAAGATTAACTTACATACAGTGAATTTGTTTTTCATGATGTCAACTTTTATTAAATCGACAACAGCTTGTGATGAAAAGTTTCAATACCTGGACTTGAGAGATAGCTCATGCATGAAATGGAAGGGGGTAGGCTGAGGCTCACGCAGAAGATGGAAGGGGTGGAGATGAAAATGCCTGTACAAAAGTTAAAAAAATTATTATTATCATGTTTCATAAAGGTGATCATGTTGTACAGAAGAAATGCACACTTGATTAATCATTCAGTATATATTCAAATCAGCCTACTACCTTAAGGCTACGTTTACACTGCAGGCCTTGATGCCCAGTTCCGATTTTTTTTTTTGCCTACATCCCATATTTTGTAACATATTTAAAGTCGCAGTATGTCAGATTTATTTATTTAATTTATTTAAAAGGAACAGCACATAGTAATCAACATATCCGCAAAAAGCTGAAGTAGCATGCAGCTAGCTTGCAGAAGTAGCTTGCAAATTACCCTGACTTTATGCATGCTTTTGTAGACCCCGTTCGAGTGCCATTTTCCAGTTTGTGAATCCGGTAGACACAAACACATTATCCTTATCGTTAGCTGCGGGACTACGACAGGGGAAACAAAAGCATGCATCTTTGTTGATGGAGTATTGAAGCCAGGGTCTGGAATGATACAGAGCGGCTTGAAAGCATCTCTCCCCATCACAAATTAGTCGGCGGGAGTATGACTTTAAAAGTGGTCGACTTGCCGCGTCTCGGTTTCGGTTTAAGTCGTCGACGACATTAGCAGCGCCACTGCTGCAAGGTTGACCAGCATCATTAGCCCCGCCGCTAACGTTATCGATAGCGTTACCAGTAAGCCTACCAGAAACAACATCATTATCAACTCTCTGTTCTGTGGTTTCGGGCTAACGGGGCTGCTACTAGGGTCTATAAATGTCGGCTTCTTGACAAGGAAGCGCAACATAGTCATACAGGCACTTCCTAAACTAACGAGAAATAACAAACGTGAATAATTTATCACAGAAATGAATTACCACACCCCAAAGCACAAAACTAAATAAACAAGACGAGTTTGTTAGCTATGATGCTAGCTATCGATAGATACTTAGCATGGCGATCTAGCTAGCTAGCTAGCTATATAACGTTAGCTAGCTCCAGGGGGTTTCTTCTTGGCTAGCTCTGTACAGAACTAGCGTTTAGCTAACGTTAGTTAGCCAGCAAGTTAGCTCTAAAAATTGTGTTGGCGGGCAAATCTTGGCACACAAGCACGCGACGGATGCACACAGCTCCACCTAGCATCAGTCTGCTTGATTGCGGTCACTGGATGTTAGCTCATAACGTTACCGATGTTATGTGATGTTTAGGCAATAAATGAGAGGTAGGATCTTGTACATTGTCGATCATAAAGATCAAGCCCATAATGTATTTAAAAAGTCGTGTTGACTGTTTTGTACATTTGTATTACTGAAATATATGGGGAATTTAAAAACACTGTAGTTAATATGCAAATCGCCAGGGTGGGCCAAGCTTGTGATTGGTTGGGCCGTAACCGTGGATCCGGGCCTGCTGCATATTATTGATTGGTCAAGTGCAATCGTCAACTTAAATCTCAGACCAGTTGAGACAGAACCGCCATTTTTAAATATTACAATACCAGGAGAAGATTGCATTAGAAAACAAGAACTAGGAACATGGAAGGTAAAGTTTGGTATGTTGTTCAGGTGGAAGCCCTCGTCAGTGTTTGTAGCCCACGTAGATGTGTGTACTTGTTATGTGTAACTACCCTTTTATGCATTCTAATATGTATCGTTTTACGATTCAATGTAATCAGGCGGGTAGGCTACTATTATTTTTATTGACTGTTTTAGTCGTTTATATCTTACATTAGATTTTTCTTGTTGTATTTCGTTCTGTTTGGTGCTTGTACACAGGGCTCGCTTGGAAAAGAAACTTCGGTCTCAAGTGATTACCCTGTTTAAATAAAGGTTAAACAAAATAAAATACTCTCCGTCGTTACGCAGGGACACGTTTAATGGTCTAATGGCCTCTATACCATCTCCGTTGTTGGCGCTGCTGCCGCTGTTTCTACCGTCTTCTCAAGATATACATCAAAACAACGTCCTCCACTGTCACCATGGCTGTGTTCGAAACTGTTCCCTATTCCCTATATAGTGTGTTCGCCATTTTGTAGTGGTGTTCGAATTCTCAACGGCCAATAGGGTATATGTCGAGCATCACGTGACCAAACCGGAAGACGTGCTTACTCACTTCTGCCAGTCAACAAGGTCAATGTGATAATTAAATAAAAACAATAGCACGGGTTGTTAATACTGTACCTTATAGTGATCAATTTTATTTTGAGAGACCTGATGAATAACATACTATTATGCCACTAGATAATCAATGATTTACAAGAAACTATAATACCGTTACCCCAATAACCTTGCCTATACTCGTTTTTCAGCTGAAATGTATTAGACCGAACCAACAACACTGAACTTGAACAGCTGTTATTTTGAACTGATGTCTTTATCAAACTTCTCAAAATGGGAATGCTGGTATAAGTCGTGCCTCTTAAATCATGACGATTAGATAGATTAGATAGTCAAGAGGATCCTGGTCGTATTGCCAGATTAGCCTTTATACCTTGAGAAGTTCGACATAGCGTTACTATCCTTGAACTGGAACTGATGGTGAACGCGAACAGATCAACCTTATGCTAACCATCCCTACTCTCAGGCTGTGGGCTTCTCGCTCTTTCGCATAGACCTGTGACAGGCTGCCCTGATGCGAACATCGGCAGTCATCCTGTCTCTGTTTGACACTGGTGAAAAATGATCTACATAGGTAACTGTTATTGAGCAACCGACCAGCTAACGCTAACGCTAGGTAATAGACAGTAGGCACAGGTACTTTAAAAATGTCATTAGTACTAGCTAGCTAACACTAGGTAATAGACAGCAGGCACAGGTACTTAAAAAAATTCGTTCGTACTAGCTAGCTAACGCTAAGTATTAGACAGCAGGCACAGGTACTTTAAAAAATAGTTGTTAGTACTAGCTAGCTAACGCTAATGCTAGGTAATAGACAGCAGGCACAGGTACTTTAAAAAAATGTCGTTAGTACCCTCATAGTCATGGATATAGGAGGAAGCGTATAGCTTAAACCCCTTAAACATCTTGTATAGAACAACGCCATTATCTCGTCTACCGGAAATGGCCAGTCACGTTTAGCAAAACACGGAAGTCCGTTGCAGCAATTTCTAGTGAACAGCGAATGTACCCTACAATTTCTCCCGTATACCACAATGCAATGCGGTCGTGTCTTAGTTTGCTTACGACTTCCATAACGGTAGCTATTGGTGGCTAAAGCAGTGGCTAGCAGACAGCACCACAGTTGACAAAACCACACTTGCACATCATTAGAATTTCAACAATTTATTTGGGATTTAACATTCAAAACTGAGCATGCAAACCCGATACTACCTGAGTACATTTCAACCTGCTGTCATGAGTGCTCGGTTTGTTTACGTGATACTGGGCGCGTCCGCTTGCGTCACCTGAATATCCGGCACTTTTTTTTAACGCAAATGACGTTCAGTGTAGTGTCCGAAAACAGTTTAATCGTTCACTATATGTAACACTATATAGGGAACGAGTGAACGGTTTCGAACACAACCCATGTTTATTGTTATGTTATTGTGCAGAATCTGAAGTAGTTGTCAGCGTGTGCTGGCCAGAGACGTCTGACCTGCCTCCTAGTGGTTATAGCTTTTAAACATCCAGACAGGCAAAAAGTAGGCAGTGGAGTATGTGAAGAATGCACTTCACTTAAGCATTCTTTTTTTCCCAATTTTTAAGACAAATGCTGTATTTCTTTATAAATTTCAGCCTCATAAATCTAACGTTAGTTCACAAGTAAATGACGGCAATTGTGTGTTAAATATTAAAGGAATATATATGTATATATTTATATATATTGTATAGTGTCAAACATAAATACAAAATACAGTATTAAACATGAAACCAGTGGTGATGACAAATAGTTTATATTCAGAACCAGTGGTAGTGGAGTCTGAAGAGGTGGGTTTTGAGTCTTGCGGAAGATGGCCAGTGTTTCCGCGGTCCTGAACAAATGCGGAAGAACATTCCACAACCGAGGGGTTTGTTTGTTCCCTGAAATGCTGCTTGAAACTATATTAGTATTTGTTACTATGAAATGCATTCTGTTCCGTTTTACTTTTACTTCTTTTGTTTTATTTTTCACAAGATAAACAGTAGGGACGAGGTGACGTAAAAAATGTCAGTTATGGGTAAAAGCAGATGCCCAGAGAAGCGGAACCTTGATTTTGTTGCCTTTGTTGTCGCCGGGAAGAGAAAGTGAGCTGGAGTGCATATATTTTTTAAATCAGGCAAGTGCACACAACATTCCTTTTCAAAGTATACCTTATTTCTTGAAACCAATTCATTTTAAATATATTATGTTGCCATTATAATGACATGGTGTTTGTGTCTAGCATGGAATGTAACGTTAACACGAATTGTTGGCATACAAGCTTGGTTAGGTTGATGGTCTTCTTCAAAATGTGTTGGTTTGTAACTAGCCCGCTAACGTTGGCTAATAGTTATAGCTAAGCTATGCCTGGTCACAACTTGTAACTCGGCGTTTCCCAAACATTCGAGCTATCAAATTCTAGCTGGTGAAATAAAACGACGCACACTAACGACGAGTAGAGATGTGGTTACCTACCTACCTAGCTAGCTAGCGAGCCAGCTAATATGGACATATCAAATCGCTGCTTAGTGTGAATATCGGTGTATTAGCCTGATAATTACTTTTGTGAACTAAAGATAGCTATTTTAAGATACCATTCGTTCGTATATTCGAAATAACGAGTTAGTAAATATATATTCGAGTGCCCACTCTGTCTGGTATGTTTCTGGCGCTTGTGTTGATTCATTGCTCATCTCTTCATGTTGCATAAGAAAAAGTAACGTTAGAACAAGCAGTTTATCCAATTGTTCGTAAATGCACCCTCCCTTTAAACGGTACAAAACCGGCTCTGTCTTTTATAGTTGGGGCCTTAACAAGATGCAGACCGTGGGGCTCATCCACACACTAGAACAGTGCTTTAACAGCATGCAGACTGTGGGGCTCATCCACACACTAGAACAGTGTCTTAACAGGATGAAGACCGTGGGGCTCATCCACACACTAGAACAGTGCCTTAACAGGATGCAGACCGTGGGGCTTATCCACACACTAGAACAGTGCCTTAACAGCATGCAGACTGTGGGGCTCATCCACACACTAGAACAGTGCCTTAACAGGATGCAGACAGTGGGGCTCATCCACACACTAGAACAGTGTCTTAACAGGATGCAGACCGTGGGGCTCATCCACACACTAGAACAGTGCCTTAACAGGATGCAGACCGTGGGGCTCATCCACACACTAGAACAGTGCCTTAACAGGATGCAGACCGTGGGGCTCATCCACACACTAGAACAGTGTCTTAACAGGATGCAGACCGTGGGGCTCATCCACACACTAGAACAGTGTCTTAACAGGATGCAGACAGTGGGGCTCATCCACACACTAGAACAGTGTCTTAACAGGATGCAGACCGTGGGGCTCATCCACACACTAGAACAGTGTCTTAACAGGATGCAGACCGTGGGGCTCATCCACACACTAGAACAGTGTCTTAACAGGATGCAGACCGTGGGGCTCATCCACACACTAGAACAGTGTCTTAACAGGATGCAGACAGTGGGGCTCATCCACACACTAGAACAGTGTCTTAACAGGATGCAGACCGTGGGGCTCATCCACACACTAGAACAGTGTCTTAACAGGATGCAGACCGTGGGGCTCATCCACACACTTCTTCTTCTTTCGTGTATCGCCATCACTGACGGACCTTGGTCTGCCAGCTTGGCGATTTGGTGATGACATTATTTTTCACGAGCTTTCTCGTTACTTGCAGGGGAGGCCCGCATGAAGGCTGTCGTCTTCTCCCCCACACACACACACACTCATACCTACGGGCAATTTAGACTCTCCAATTAGCCTACCGTGCATGTCTTTGGACTGTGGGAGGAAACCGGAGTACCCGGAGGAAACCCACGCTGACACGGGGAGAACATGCAAACTCCACACAGAAAGGCCCCCGGCCTGGATTCGAACCCGAGACCTTCTTGCTGTGAGGCGACAGCGCTACCCACTGCACCACCGTGCCAGCCCATCCACACACTAGAACAGTGTCTTAACAGGATGCAGACCGTGGGGCTCATCCACACACTAGAACAGTGTCTTAACAGGATGCAGACCGTGGGGCTCATCCACACACTAGAACAGTGTCTTAACAGGATGCAGACCGTGGGGCTCATCCAGTGTAATGTTTTTTAATGTGAGGTTTTACAGGGCAGTGCTGGTTGCTGTGTGCAGTATGTTGAGGGCGGGCGTGCCAGATGACTTTCTGCGGCAGCCCTGGGCTCCAGTTTCCCTGGGGGGCCTCCAGCTCTTGGCCAAGTCCAGTTTTAGGAACACAACTTACCGGGTGCTCTTGAGCGACATGCAGTGTGTCTGGGAAGAAGAGATGACTGCAGCTGCCATTCAGGATAGAGCTCAGGTAAACCAGTCAGGGCAGTGCTCAGGTAAACCAGTCAGGGCAGTGCTTAGGTAAACCAGTCAGGGCAGTGCTCAGGTAAACCAGTCAGGGCAGGGCTCAGGTAAACCAATCAGGACAGGGCTCAGGTAAACCAGTCAAGGCAGGGCTCAGGTAAACCAATCAGGACAGGGCTCAGATAAACCAATTAATTTGATTTAAGTTAAATTGTATTTGTATAGTGCTTTTTACAGAGTTCTGTAATCTACAGGAATCTCAGGAGGAACCCCTCTTAGAGGGGGAGCCCATCCTCCGCTGCTTAAACCAACCAGGACAGAGCTCGGGCAAATGCTTCAGGGAGCATGGGGCTAAGGTTTTTGGGACAGCTGATGACATTGCTGGCTCAGTGCTGCCCTGGGTGAGGGCAGTGAACTGTGAACATCAATCATAATATACAGTGGTGATAAAAAGTTTGTGAACCCTTTAGAATTTTCTGCGCTTTTGCATAAATTTGATCAGATCTTCATCTAATTCCTACAAATAGATAAAGAGAACCCAGTTAAACAAATAACACACAAAACATGATACTTTTTCATTTATTTATTGAACAAAATGATCCAACATTAAATGTCTTTGTCTGAGAAAGTATGTGAACCTTTGCTTTCAGTAACTGGTCTGACCCCCTTGAGCTGCAATGACTTCAACCAAACGTTTCCGGTAACTGTTGATCAGTCCCGCACATCGGCTTGGAGGAATTTTGGCCCATTCCTCCTTAGAGAACTGCTTCAACTCCGTTATGTTGGTGGGCTTCCTGGCATGAACTCCTCGCTTCCATTCCAAAACACAAAATTTCTTCTGCTTCACCATTCTTTGGTAAACTGACTTGTGTGTTTAGGGTTGTTGTCTTGCTGCATGACCCACTTTCTGTTGAGCAGTTCACGGACGGATACCCTGACATTCTCCTGTAGAATTTGCTGGTACAATCCAGAATTCATAGTTCTGTCAATGATGGCAAGCCGTCCTGGTCCCGAAGCAGCAAAGCAGCCCCAAACCATGACACTGCCACCACTGTGTTTCACAGTTGGGATGAGGTTCTTATGTTGGAATGCAGTGTTTGGTTTCCAAAACATATTGTTTCTCATTTAAGCCAAAGAGTTATATTTTAGATTCATCCGTCCACAGAACATTCTTCCAATTGTCTTCTGGCGCATCCAGGTGATCTTTAGCAAACTTTAGACGGGCAGCAATGTTCTTTTTGGAGAGTAGTGGCTTCCTCCTTGCTATCCTCCCATGCACACCATTCTTGTTCAGTGTTTTCCTGATGGTGGACTCCTGAACACTGACATTAGCCAATGCAAGAGAGGCCTGCAGATCCTTAGACATTGCCCCGGGGTTCTTTGTGACCTCCTTGAATATTGTACGCCTTGCTCTTGGAGTGATTTTTGTTGGACGACCACTCCTGGGGAGAGTAACATTGGTGTTGAATTTTCTCCATTTGTACACTATCTGCCAGACCAGGGGTCCCCAACCCTGGTCCTGGAGGGCTACAGGGTCTGCTGGTTTTTGTTCCAGCCCTTCACTAACACACCTGATTTGAACATTAATTGCCTTGACGAGCAGTTGATTAGTGGAATCAGGTGTGTTAGTGAAGTGATTAATGGAATCAGGTGTGTTAGTGAAGGGCTGGAACAAAAGCCTGCACACCCAGTAGCCCTCCAGGACCAGGGTTGGCCACCCCTGTGCCAGACAATGGATTGGTGGAGCCCAAACTCTTTCAAAATGGTTTTGTAACCTTTTCCAGCCTGAGGAGCATCGACAACTCTTTTTCTGAGGTCCTCAGAAATCTCCTTTGATCGAGCATTGGCACGCTTCCACAAACCTCTGTGGTGAAGACCAGACTTTGATAGTGAAGACCCAGGTTTATGTTTAAAAAAAATATTTTTTATATAGCATTGGGCAGGGCCACCCAAACTCACTCCTGATGGTCATCCCATTGATTGAAACACCTGACTTTAATTACCCCCTTAATTGAACTGATCATTCTAGAGCAGGGGTGTCAAACTCATTCCATCGTGGGCCGAGTGTATGCAGGTTTTTGTTGCAACCAGTGCACTACACCAGGTGATTTCACTAATTAGCTTCCTTCTTCAACCAAGGGAGGGACCTAATTGAAATCACCTGGTGTTGTGCACTGGTTGCAACAAAAACCTGCACACACTCGGCCCACGATGGAATGAGTTTGACACCCCTGTTCTAGAGGTTCACATACTTTTTCCAACAAAGAATTCAGATGTCATTTTGCTCAGTAAATGCATTTTAAAAGGCATTTTTTTGTGTTATTTGTTTAATCTGGTTCTCATTCATTCAGTGTTCATGAGTCCAACTTTATGCAGAAATGCAGACAATTCTGACAGGTTCACAAACTTTTTCTCGCCACTATATTCTCACCGATACCATCAGTAGAGTTAAACACCCCGATTGCTTTTAAAATGTATCTGAATGCAGCAGTAGTGTTTTATAAAGTTGGATATCTACGGTTGCTGTAGTTGTGTAGTATTTGACTGCTTGTGAAGTTGGTGGATCGAGGGTGAGGGTGTTACTTGATGCCGTTTCTGCGCTGTGTCCGTTTTCCATGCCCTCTCTGCAGGACCTGAACAGGCGTCTGCGTGCACCCGTCTCCGCTTTCTTCTCTCACCTGCGTGATGTGGCGTCCCCGCGTCTGACGGGGCGTGGCGAGGGCGAGGCAGCGAGCGGCGTGAACGCGGCCGAGTTCTCCCTGCTGCACTCGCAGAACCGGCTGGACGTCCGGCTCAAGAGCGAGCTGGCGGGGGTGCCCTTCTACTGGGAGTTCCGCTGCACCACCGCCTCCATGGCAGTGGTATGATCCGCACTGTGTCCCTCTCTGCTGGTCTCTTTCAGCTTCCAGCTCTGTGTGTGTGTGTGTGTGTGTGTGTGTGTGTGTGTGTGTGTGTGTGTGTGTGTGTGTGTGTGTGTGTGTGTGTGTGTGTGTGTGTGTGTGTGTGTGTGTGTGTGTGTGTGTGTGTGTGTGTGTGTGTGTGTGTGTGTGTGTGTGTGTGTGTGTGTGTGTGTGTGTGTGTGTGTGTGTGTGTGTGTGTGTGTGTGTGTGTGTGTGTGTGTGTGTGTGTGTGTGTGTGTGTGTGTGTGTGTGTGTGTGTGGCTCCACGATGGTGGAATGACCTTCCTGTGGAAGTCAGAACAGCTGAGACCCTGGCCACCTTCAGCGACGACTGAAGACTCACCTCTTCAGGTGCACCTCTCCCCGTAGTCCGGTTTTGTTAACTTAGGGACATAGTTGCTTAGTTTACACGTCTACTTGTTTATGTATTGTATTAGGCTTAGGCATTATTTCCTGCATTGAGTGCTTTACTGCTACCTCTGAATTGTGGCTACAGATTTACCTACAGAGTCCTAGTTTAACTATGTGGTTGCTCCTAGCACCCAGGAATTGTACTTCCCACTAGGGTGGCTTTCAGCTAAACTGTTCTTGACTGCGGTTAACACTTTGTTGTACGTCACTCTGGATAAGAGCGTCTGCCAAATGCCTATAATGTAATGTAATGTAATGTGTGTGTGTGCGTGCGTGCGTGTGCACAGACTGAGCAAGTAAGCATGTGGATATATGTTTGAGCTTGTGTGTGTGTGTGTGTGTGTGTGTGTGTGTGTGTGTGTGTGTGTGTGTGTGTGTGTGTGTGTGTGTGTGTGTGTGTGTGTGTGTGTGAGAGAGAGAGTGTGTACGTGTAGGGATTAGTGTGGGGTTGTCATATCTGGTGCCTGTGTGGAGATCTGTAGGTCATTGCCTGACTGTGTGTACGTGTAGGTGTGCAGTCACTTCGTGCACCCCCTGCTGGCAGTGAGTGAGGTATTGCTGAGGCAGGTGGGGGAGCTGGAGGATCTGCTGGCCAGGAAGGATGCAGAAATCCAGGACTACAGAGAGAGCGGAGCCGAGCTGAGCAGAGGTGGGACCCAGTACACTTTCTCACACACACACACACATATACACACTCACATATACACACTCACATATACACACTCACATATACACACTCACATATACACACTCACACATATACACTTTCACACACACACAAATGCACACACACATATACACATTCACACACAAATACATACACGCACAAACGTACAGGCAGTCCCCAGGTTACGAACGTCCGGCTTACGGACAACTCGTACTTACGAACGGACTGCCATAAGGCCTATTATGTTTTTTTAAATTGAGTTAAATACAATGGTTCGTAATAACGAACGCACGCACTACTTTGTGATGCTCATGAAAACATTGCGTGTTTTCAGCGGTTCGTCGGCTCAAGGAACAGAGATCAACGTCCGTCATTTAAGTCAGATCACGGTCCCGTTTTTCTCTTTCTCTTACCCTTACAACGATGCCTCCAAAGCGTAAATCCGATATAAGTGCTGGTGATGCATCAAAGAAAAGGAAAACAATCGCCATGGAAAGCAAAGTTGAAATAATAAAGAGAGGTGAAGCGCTATTCCCTGGATTGGGAAAGCATTAGGCTACAGCTGGTCAACGATCGTTTTAATTTTAATTTTTTATTTTAATCATTTTTGTTTCAGATTTTTCTCCCAATTTGGTAGCCAATTAGACCCGATATTTAAGTCAATCCCCCCCCTAATAATGGAGCATGTGAAAGGCCATGCCCCGATGAATGCCACGATTATTACCAAGCCACGCAGTGGTTTAATTATTGAGATGGAAAGGCTATTGATAATTTGGATAGAAGACCAAAACCAGCGTAATATGCCTATTAGCCTTTATTTAGTGCAAGAAAAGGCTCGAAGCCTTTCTTTAATGGTTTTTTTACAGTACAGTACTGTATGTACATAGTTACTTTTATTGTTATTGTATTATTATTATTACAGTAGTGTTATTACAGTATTATGTACTGAATGTTATGTTTAAGATGTTTTTGTATTTGTTTTTCTTAAGTGTTTTATATGCACAGAAAGGTAAAATAAATACTATACTAAGACAAACATTTGACTAAGTGACGATTAATTAGAACTGTTCCGACATACATACAAATTCGACTTAAAGACAGACTTAAGAATGGATCATGTTCGTAACCCGGGGACTGCCTGTATACATATTCACTCACACAAATATACACATTCACGCACACACACACACACACACACATACACAGGTACTCCTCCTATGACTAGGTCGTTAAGCGAATTGGTCGATAAGTGAGGAGCCGCCCCTTACCGATATTTCAAGAATACTGAACTGTTAGTGGGTAGTGTAGTGAATACTGACCGACTGCGGGAACGAGACAGACTGAGAAAGGGTGATGCGAGATGAGATGCTTGACGCTGAGACGCCGCGCTGCCGTTTCCACGACCAAAGTTCTTGTACAGCGTACAGTACCGACGGATCGGAGAGCTGGTCGTAAGTCTGCGCGGTCGTTAAACAGGTAGGTCGTTAAGTGAGGAGTACCTGTACACATTCACACACACACACACACACACACACAGATGGAAAGAGAGAGGAGGCCGCAGACAGGTTTGTTAGCCACTCGCTGGATTGTGTTTGTTCCCCCGCAGGTCGGTTGGAGACGAAGTTGTTTAATAAACAGAAGTTTAGAGAGGACTTCATCACACAGGTGAGTGACACACCCCCGACCCCGACACACACACACACACACACACTCATACTCATGAGGTCATGAGTCCATATGCCACGATTGTGGGGGTGTCTCCCATTATTGCACAGGGGGGGGGCTTTTCTGAAATTCTGAAGTAGCAGGACTGGACCAGTAGAGGGCGCTCTTTCTGCCCACTCTCCTGTGTAGCACACCTCTTCGTCCTTCCTGCAGGTGTCTGTGTGAGAGGCGTGAGTCTGGGCATTTCACCCTGATGAGAGCTCTTTACCTGGTGATGTCATTCACAGTAAAGGTTATTTTCCGCTGGAGAGTCACTTGTGGTTCAGGCTGAGGGTCACGAGTTTGTTCTCAGTCGCTTCTTCAGCGTTTGTTTGACGGCCACTAGGGGCCAGCGCAGCCTTGGCTGTGCACTGTGTATGTGCACGTGTTTGTGTGCGTTTGCGTGTGTGCATGAGTGAGTATATATGAGGCTGAGTGTGTGCGAGTGTGCTGGGAGTGAATCCGGACAGTAGGACTGCGCAGTCGCTCTAAGCTGCGTGCAGCGGTGTGGTTCCAGCGTGCTCCAGCCCGGCGCAGGCACTCACTGTTTTTCCTGGCGCTGTGAGACGGGCCGCGGCCGCCATGACGAGGAAATGATGAAGGACAGCGGTCAGAACGGCACTCGCTGTCAGACTCGTTTAGAGGAACTTCCCTCCGTCCTCTCCTCTGTTTTTCACCACATGCTTTTTCCCCGGAGGAGTCGTATTCTGATCTGCAGGACTGGATGGAGCCTGCTGCTCTGTGTACTGCAGCCAGCGCAGCTGATGCAGTCCCACGCAGCTGTGACAGTTACACACACACACACACGCAGCTGTGACAGTTACACACACACACACACACACACACAGCTGTGACAGTTACACACACACACACACGCAGCTGTGACAGTTACACACACACACACACGCAGCTGTGACAGTTACACACACACACACACACACAGCTGTGACAGTTACACACACACACACAGCTGTGACAGTTACACACACACACGCAGCTGTGACACTCACACACACACACGCAGCTGTGACAGTTACACACACACACGCAGCTGTGACACTCACACACACACACGCAGCTGTGACAGTTACACACACACACGCAGCTGTGACACTCACACACACACACAGCTGTGACAGTTACACACACACACGCAGCTGTGACAGTTACACACACACACGCAGCTGTGACAGTTACACACACACACGCAGCTGTGACAGTTACACACACACACACGCAGCTGTGACACACACACGCAGCTGTGACAGTTACACACACACACACAGCTGTGACACTCACACACACACACGCAGCTGTGACAGTTACACACACACACGCAGCTGTGACACACACACACACGCAGCTGTGACAGTTACACACACACACGCAGCTGTGACACTCACACACGCAGCTGTGACAGTTACACACACACACGCAGCTGTGACACTCACACGCAGCTGTGACAGTTACACACACACACGCAGCTGTGACACTCACACACACACGCAGCTGTGACAGTTACACACACACACGCAGCTGTGACACTCACACACACACACGCAGCTGTGACACACACACACACGCAGCTGTGACAGTTACACACACACACGCAGCTGTGACAGTTACACACACACACGCAGCTGTGACACTCACACACACACACGCAGCTGTGACAGTTACACACACACACGCAGCTGTGACACTCACACACACACACGCAGCTGTGACAGTTACACACACACACGCAGCTGTGACACTCACACACACACGCAGCTGTGACAGTTACACACACACGCAGCTGTGACACTCACACACGCAGCTGTGACAGTTACACACACACACGCAGCTGTGACACTCACACGCAGCTGTGACAGTTACACACACACACGCAGCTGTGACACTCACACACACACACGCAGCTGTGACAGTTACACACACACACGCAGCTGTGACACTCACACACACACGCAGCTGTGACAGTTACACACACACACGCAGCTGTGACACTCACACACACACGCAGCTGTGACAGTTACACACACACACGCAGCTGTGACACTCACACACACACGCAGCTGTGACAGTTACACACACACACGCAGCTGTGACACTCACACACACACGCAGCTGTGACACTCACACACGCGCAGCTGAGGCAGGACCCTGGCTCTGCAGTTCTGGGCGGGGGTGTTGGAGGGTGGGGGAGGATAAGCGGTCTGGCCCAGTCCGAGCGCCATGGTAACCCAGCCGGCCACAAGTGAAGGCTTATAAAATGCGAATCATCTGGCACCCTGCGTTTAACCAAACCATGAAATGCAGGGAATGACAGGGCACTTAATTTAGACTACTTCTCCTTCTGCTTTATTTTTCACTCTTCCTGTGGCAGGATAGCAACCTCTCCGCTCTACTATACCACTATGGTTACAAGCCCAGTTCCCTAAACCCCCCTACACACTGCCCTGCCACCCTCAATCATACCAGAGCTAATACTGCCTACACCCCACACCCCACACTAGCCTTTTCTCTCGCACTGCTTACTGATGACTAAACTGCAGGTAAAGACAACACTGGAGTTTCACACTGGAGTCCCACACTGACACTGGAGTCCCACACTGGAGTCCCACACTGGAGTCCCACACTGGAGTCCCACACTGGAGTCCCACACTGAGTCCCCCACACAGGAGTCTCACACTGACACTGGAGTCCCACACTGACACTGGAGTCCCACACTGACACTGGAGTCCCACACAGGAGTCCCACACTGGAGTCCCACACTGACACTGGAGTCCCACACAGGAGTCCCACACTTTTACCTACAGACACCTTTCAGCATCGTTCGGTACCTGTGAGTCGTGAGATAACGATGCGATGTAGCTTGTTCTCGCACTCTTAACAAAGGCATTGGCACAGGGACCTTCACAGTATCGACATGATCTCCACCTGTCTGTGTAGCTTTGGTGCAACACTCGGGGCTGTGAGCTGTGTAGCTGCTGTAAGTTGTGCTGTGTTGTGTTGTGTTGTGTTTTGTAGTGTCGTGCCGGATAATGTAAACTAACTAATAATGAAATATAACTTGCAAGAAGTCCATTTGTAGCCTTTTAATATTTGAGACTTACAGACAAACATAAAAAGAATAACACTTGTAGCTCGCTGCTGAAGTCGTGACACATTAAGACGTGTTGTTTAAGAGGTTCAGTGCTCTGCCCGCTGCATTCCTCCGAGACGCAGAAACACAGACGCACACGCTCCCGGGCGTATAATTATCACCGTTCCTGCCATCCGATGTGCAGTGGCGAGGAAGCCACTTGAAAAGGCCCCTGGGCCCGGCCTGGTGTTTCTGCGGGATGCACTCATGCTGCAGGAGCGTGTTTTCGCTGCGTTTCCCCCTCCTGTCGGGGTGACCAAACTGCCCGATGCCGCAGCGGCGAGTGCCGGCAGCGTGTTTGCGTAAATCGCCGAGCGCTGGCATGTGCGCGGGGTGGGGGGCGGAGGCGACCAGAGAAAAGGGTTTGAAGGTGAATGCGCAGAACAAGAGGCCATCAAAATGCACGAGAGGACACTGGTTTTGTTCGACGCGAATAGAGTATTGGACTTATTGCAGTGAGCGCGACAGAGAGCACACGCTACAGCACAGAACAGACCGGAATACGCCTGTGTACGAAATCTCTGCGGGTGAGCAGGTAGAGGTACAGGTGTAGATACAGGTACAGGCTCTCGCAGAGAGGAGCTGTATGCTGCCTGGAGCATGCCTGTAAGTGTGAATCCCACTATGTGCTCCTGGTTTTACGAGGGTTTTTGGCTTTGGTGGCAAAGCAGACACCGTAGAGTGATGGGTGAACCGTGTGACCTCTCCGTGACCACTCGGCCAGGGGTGAAGGCCGGAAGCTGTGTCCTGCAGGGGGGAGGCAGCTGTAATCCAGCCCCTGGACCGTAGGACTGGCCCCAAACCCATAGCCATGAAATGTGCTAATACCCCGACACCCCCGCCAGAGGGAGGGGAGGAGAAAAGAAGAGAGTATCACTTCCTCTTTTGCGCCTTGTTGGCACTGTGCCAGCCATCTTCCCCTCCCTCCATCTCTGTATCTCTCCCATCCTTATTATATTTGTCAGTGTGTGTAGCATCCCTCCATCTTCCTGCCCTTTTATCAGAGGTGAGGAAAGCTACAGGTGTGAGAGGCAGGAGTCTGTCTGTTTCTGAGTGTTTTAATCACAGTGCAGCCCATGTTGATGTGTTCGTTAGTTTGGCGTGTCGGATCATGTTGTCGCAGCCTGTTTAAAGGGAGCAGGCTGTTATCCCGGGTGCAGCTGGCTCTGCTGGCAGTGGTGCAGTAAAATATAAATATAATAAGAACGTACTTTAGCTGGTGAATCCATTCTGAGCAGAGGAACATCACCACACTGACCACAGCTCTGGCCCAAGAGAGGGAGATAGGGGGAGAGAGAGAGCGCGTGCGCTGCAGCACAGTACAGACGGAAATATACGTGTAAGAAATCTCTTTTTGCGCTCTCTCTCTCTCGCTCTCTCTCTAGCATCTTTTCCTCCCTCAATGTTGTGTCAACTGCAAGGTTGGCGGTTCCACACTTCTCGTTGTTCTGCATCTTTATCACCTGGGTTGACGGGTGCTGTGGGTCAGAACCGGGGCCCTGGACCCGGATCCTCACCTTCAGCACCCGTATCCCAGCCTCCGCTGCTCTGGCCTGAGCGGGCAGGGCGGGTTCGAGGTGCGCACAGATTTGTCTACATATACTGCGAACTGGATGCGGTCAGGAAGCAAACGCGCACAAACGGGAAAAGAGTGGACGCACGAGAGGCAGGTAGACGGCAGAAAAGAAATGGGGTTGAGAGAGGGGCATGAGGAGGATGGAGGGAGTGAAGAAAGGAAGGAGCGATCGATGGAGCGGAGCGGAGGGGTGGGGGGATGTTTGTGGAGTTATTCAGGGCCTCGTCCAGCAGGCCTCAATTACGGCAGCTTGGCAGTGGGACGACAGCGGTGGTGGGGGGTGGCTGTGGTGAGTGGGCCCATGCTCTCGGCCCGCTCCGCTCCGCTCCTCCCTGCCCCGCCGCTCCGTCCTCCGCCCCGCCGCTCCGTCCTCCGCCCCGCTCTGTTTTCTTAGCAGGCGGCTGCATCCAGGACGCTTTTAGCTCTGCGCTGTTTTCCCTCCTACAGCCAGAGGGGCATCGCTCAGAATGTTAATGTTACTGACACTGTTTAGGAGTCATTAATGTTGCTGGTACTCGATAGGGAGTCATTAATGTTGCTGGTACTCAATAGGGAGTCATTAATGTTGCTGGTACTCTATAGGGAGTCATTAATGTTGCTGGTACTCGATAGGGAGTCATTAATGTCGCTGGTACTCTAGGGAGTCATTAATGTTGCTGGTACTCGATAGGGAGTCATTAATGTTGCTGGTACTCGATAGGGAGTCATTAATGTTGCTGGTACTCGATAGGGAGTCATTCATGTTGCTGGTACTCGATAGGGAGTCATTCATGTTGCTGGTACTCGATAGGGAGTCGTTAATGTTGCTGGTACTCGATAGGGAGTCGTTAATGTTGCTGGTACTCGATAGGGAGTCATTAATGTTGCTGGTACTCGATAGGGAGTCATTAATGTTGCTGGTACTCGATAGGGAGTCATTAATGTTGCTGGTACTCGATAGGAGTCATTAATGTTGCTGGTACTCTATAGGAGTCATTAATGTTGCTGGTACTCTATAGGGAGTCATTAATGTTGCTGGTACTCGATAGGGAGTCGTTAATGTTGCTGTCACTCGATAGGGAGTCGTTAATGTTGCTGGTACTCGATAGGGAGTCGTTAATGTTGCTGGTACTCGATAGGGAGTAATTCATGTTGCTGGTACTCGATAGGGAGTCATTCATGTTGCTGGTACTCTATAGGGAGTCATTAATGTTGCTGGTACTCGATAGGGAGTCATTAATGTTGCTGGTACTCGATAGGGAGTCATTAATATCGCGGGGGAGGGGTCGCCTCCTGACCCTGACTCCCGCTGGTGGAAGGGAAGGTGTGATTGTACACGCTGTGACCCCTAACCCCTGTCTAACCCCCGCACAGGTGCTGCCTCAGTTGTGCGCTGAGCAGGACTGCCTCAGGTTCAACGCAGACCTGCAGGAGCTGTACTCCACTGTGATGACTGCGCAGAGGAGCCTGCGCAAACGCAAGAGCTCCGACAGCCACGGCCCCGATAACCACGGGCAAAACAGCCCCAGTGCCCCGGAGGGCCCCAGCAGCCTCTCTGTCCCAGGTCAGTATCCGGGTCAGTGCCCAGGTCAGTGTGTCTGTGCCTCATCCCCTGCAGGCCCAGCGGAGCTCTCACAGGTCCACACAGTGACCAAAAGGGCTTTGACCCAAATATCTCTTTAATTTCACCCACCACACACACTCACACACACACACTCACACACTCATTCACGCACACAGATGCATGTGTACACACACACACACACCGACTCATTCACGCACACAGATGCATGTGTACACACACACACACTCATTCACGCACACAGATGCATGTACACACACACACACACACTCATTCATGCACACAGATGCATGTACACACACACACACACACACACACACACACTCATTCATGCACACAGATGCATGTACACACACACACACACACACACACCCAGGTGGGATGGAGATGAGGGGGAGTATTGAGCGCCCTCTGTGGGAGCTGTGTGGAAAGGTGCGGAGGCTCTGGTGTCACACTCTGCTCTGCCCCACAGGAGCAGAGCTCGGTGCCCTGGGTCCGAAAGAGAACAGCTCAGACGGGCCGGAACCAGCAGAACCAGAGGGTCCCGGAAATGAGCAGGTCTGTCCTATTCATTACCCTCCCGCAGCAGAACTGAGTCAAATAACTTTAACCCTTTTATACACCAGTAAAGTTCCTGCAGATTAGCAACCATTTTAATAGAAACGTCCATTTTCACTGTGACGAGCCTATGTAGCGGAGCTCCGAGACATAACATTAGCTCTGATTGGTCCGTGGCGTTGGCACCACTGGCAGCAAACTTTTACAACGTCCAACAATAAAAAGTAAAAAAAAAAAAATTTTTACTAACGAGCAATTGTAACTAGTGAACTTACTAAATGACCACTTTCAATAGATTTCCAGAACACGGGAGCTATAACAGGCACTAACTAAATTGATTGATAGTTAAGTTTTATTGCACATTTGGTCAACTCAACAGTGAGAAAAGATCAGTCAAAGTCGACTGCACACTGGCTGCGTTTGACGTGAGCCAAAACTGCCACTGCCAGCAGCCAATTCTTTTGAGAACGAGATGGATTGTGCAGCCAATGAGATTGTAGGGGGATGATCAGGCGGCCATATGTAGAGACCTTTTATTATTTTTTTATAAATATAAAAGATTTTGTTTCAGATTTTTCCCTATTTTCTCCCAATTTAGTAGCCAATTATACCCTCTATTCATGTCAACTATCCCCCCCCTTGTATTGTGAGCTCACTGCCGTAAAGTTACAAAGGCGATATACCGCCTCCTCCGAGCAGAAACTCAAAACGGTCAACTGTAACTCCGGTACACACAGAGCCACTCTTAAGGCCTCTACATGCTTCTGTGTAACTTGTGCCACTTCTTCGCGGTTCGCGCAATGCAACAATGTCACAAGCACTCTGCAATTTATACCTCTGCAAAGGCTATGCGCAGACTATGCAACATGGTGTCCTTACACTTCTGTACACTAGTAGGTGTCAGTGTATTGAACAAGGTCGATAAAGTTTCCATGAAAGTAGGGAAACTCCTGTACCTTCAAACTTCTTCAGCCAATCTTTCCTAAAGCTGGTTCATTTTAAACCATGTCGAACAAATGATGCTGGCTATCTATATCATTAGCTACTGTTAGCAAGCTTTATTTGGCCATGATACCAGGTTGCTAGCTAGCTAGATAGATATTGATAGTTTTGCTTAGCTAATGTTAACATAGATATATACAGGTATGGTATGCAGCTGCCAACAATGATGTCTATCGCTGTATTACTGCACTGATCTCTTGCGCGTACTATGATTGTTCCTACCATGTGTTAATGCACATCTGGTAAGTCGCTCTGGATAAGAGCATCTGCTAAATGCTTAAAATGTAAACAAATGATGTACTAGCTTGATGAACTATGACTGACAGCTCCGCCTCCATTCGCTAACCAACCAATCTATGATGCGATTGCGAGTTAGATTTTTGTGCTAGGTACGTGACACCCTCTGAAACCCCTCTGCGTAGGTTGCGTTGATGTTGCAGAGCCCTGGTTGTGTTGCTGTCGCTCAAGCATGTAGAGCAGGGGTGTCAAACTCATTCCATCGTGGGCGAGTGTATGCAGGTTTTGTTGCAACCAGTGCCCTACACCAGGTGATTTCACTAATTAGCTTCCTTCTTCAACCAAGGAGGGGAGCTAATTGAAATCACCTGGTGCTGTGCACTGGTTGCAACAAAAACCTGCATACACTGCCCACGATGGAATGAGTTTGACACCCCTGATGTAGAGGCCTTTATACGCAGTGAACTCATATCGGCTTCCCTCCCCCCTCCCTGGGGCGGTCAGCCAATTGGCGCCCCCTAGTGGCACTTCTGGCCAGATCCGAACTGGCGCAGCCGGTGGAATCGAACCCCAGTCACAGTGGACAGCGTGCATGCTGGTCAGACGCTCTTACCGCTACACCGCCAGGGAGGCTGAGAGACCGTTTTATGGGAATGTAACCAGGACATCCCATAAATCTCTCTCTCTTTTTGAAATCGATTGACCTCAAATCCACTCAAGCTACAGAAAGCTGCATGAGCTCTTTCAGCTAACCAAGTTGTAACAACGCCTCCTTCAGTGTTGACTAGTGACGTAGCGGTAATCGGCGATGTGGTGTAAAGGTAGCGGTAACCGAGGGCGCGGTTTGACAGTAGTGGTGACCAGCGACTCGGCGTAAGGTGATCTGTTGTTTTTTCTGTCCACACAGACCGCGCCCATCAACCCCGCCCTGTCTGACCGCCCTGCATCCCGACCCCGGAAGAAGAAAGCCAAAGGCCTGTTCCGGTGACGCCCATTCCAGTGGGCGTGCTTCTCCGGCCGTCCATCACTCAGTTGTGTGAGCCCCATTTTAAGGGACTGATCGACCTCTGCAACTGTCAACTTTTTAAATGTTTTTAGATAACATTCTGCTTGCCCTTTTGGAGATTTTTTAAAATCGTTTTTAAAAAAATTAAATTGTTTTATTTCAGTGACACTTTAATAAAGTTTCGATCTCTAGTATGTATGTCAGTGTTATTATTGTGCAGGTTGAAAATGTTTTGAGTTTTATCATTTTTTCGTTACTCGAAACGAAACTACTATAGAACGAGCGATCGCCAAACTGAAATACGTTGATGAAACGCACTACTTTCCATGTGAGCGAGCTTAATGTTCCAGCACGCTATTGACACGGTTCTCCATCTCCGCGTGCTGGCTAGGCTAGGCTAGGATGATCTCACGTGTGTGACTCCTTGAAACATACACGGAAACCGTGAAAAATTAATGCTATAACGCTTAGTATCACAGATGTATAAGTGTAGAGTGACAGAGACCGGTTATGAAAACGAAATCAACTCCAGTCACACTCTTCCTGTGGTCACATTGAAAAGCTTATTCGAAAGAGAATTGGCGTGGTTTTATCAATCTCATTCGCCTATCTTTCTTAACTTTCTACTACTAGTAACAGCAGCAATAATTGTGATAATTATCCCCCACAAAAAAAGAAAAGTAATAATTGTTATTGTTATTATTATTTAATAGCCACATGTGCGCGCGCTATAATGCGAGGTCGCCTCAAAGTGGGAAAATATTGATTGCAACGGATGTCTTCGTTCACATCAGGGTTTCCCCTGAGAGGCGAGCCACGGAACGACGCTCCAATGTGCGGCGGCCGCTGGGTGTTGGGTGTCCTGTCTCTGTGTCAGTGAAACCGGACCCGCCTGGCACAATCCACCGCGCCGCGCTCGTAGCCAAGCACGAGAGTTGCAAGAGGGCCGTGATCACTGTTGAGTGTGTGTGTGTGCGTGCGTGTCCATGCCTGAATGGGGTATATGTGGTCGCATGCAGATCCTCGCGTTAAATGCGTTAGTCGCCAATTCACCCTAAAGAACAGAGTCTGCGTACAAATTGCTGCGCGGCGATTTGAGTCCGCTCGTTCCAGACTTCAGCAGCTGGCTTGGTGTTCGTCTCCCTGCAGCGTAAAAGGGGAGAGCGGATCATCGGCGGGGGCGGGGGGGTGTAATATAGATGTATGGCACAGGCAGCGCGACCCGGTGGGCGGAGAGGTACGCTGGGACGGAAGGGTAGGACTGGCAGGGTGCGGCCAGCTGATCTCTCGGTCCATTCCAGCGCGAAGCCGCACCGCAGGGACGTATTATTAAAGTCCAGCCCAATGAGGCGCACAGACCGCTTTCGGGGACATCATTTGACCGCTGCCCAAACCCTAAGCGCTGCCCCGGGTCGGTCTGTGGTCATTTCTCACAGATGAGCGAATTTGAACCGGTTGGCCAAAGCAAACAGACCACTGCTTATTTATTTCCATGCCTGCTCATCTACGCAGAGGAAGGTACTTCGCGGCGTGAGGCGAGCGGGTCCCACCGGCGTCACCTGGTCTCTCTCTCTCTCTCTCTCTGGTCCTTACGGTTCAGGACCGCGTCTCCCTTCACGCGATGTCTCCGTTTGCGCACCTAGGATTGCGAGGAGAGGGGACTCGGTGATACTCCTGTTAAGGCTGCCTCCCTCCTCCCTCTCCCCCGTACCCTATGGATGAAATGAGGAGCGACAGGGGGAAAGCAGGAGCGTGACTCCGGACGGAGTGCCCGCTGGCGTGGGTGGAATGCGGCACTTCGTTCTCGGGGCGTTCTTCATCGGCTGCGCCTTGGTCCTCTCGTCGGTGATCGAGGGCTGCGGGCCGGGAAGGGGATACGGCACGAGGCGGTCGCCGAGGAAGCTCACGCCGCTAGCCCTCAAGCAGTTCAGCCCGAACGTGGCAGAGAGAACTTTAGGAGCAAGCGGCAGATACGAGGGCAAAATAACCCGAAATTCAGAGCGATTTAAAGAGCTTTCTCCGAACTACAACCCCGACATCATCTTCAAAGATGAGGAGAATACAGGTGCAGACCGTCTTATGACACAGGTAAGATGCGCACCACGCGATTAAACAACGTAGGTGTGCATATGTAGGTTGTTCATTTCTCCGCGTTGACGCATGGTTACATTGGCACAGACAACGCTATCTGCACACGCGGGATATTTACTTGTTGATTGGTCAGTGTGCCGCTTGCACTTGGATCCCTGTTTAAATTCGAGCAAACAAATATATCGATCGCGTGTTATTGACTTTATTTTGCTCTTCACATGCCTGCATGTTGACATCGCGTATTTTTAGAGCGCGGTTGTGCTCTAGTATATATATATAAAGACGAAGAAAAAAAGCCACAGAAATAAAAAAGAAAATCCGTTAAAAAAACGTATCCATGTCCAGTCTAAATTTGCTTTGACATGGACAACCAAGTCTAAAACCCAAGTCCTATTGTGTACGAGAAAAACCCAAGTTCTATTGTGTACCAGGGCATCTGGAAGCGTCCAGAGAAAACAGCTATTTGGATCCTAGGAAACAGAAAATGTTCCAATCCGGCGTTTTACGGGGGCTGCCAGGACTACACCGACAAGTTCTTTCACGGTAATAAAATGAATGACGTCAAAATGTGTGAAGTTCATCGCAATTAGGCTACTGTTTGCTGCTAATTAAGGCACACTGGCCCTCGGCATCCACCAGTGGGGCTATTTACTTTATAAAGGCAGCCACGTTTAATTAAAACACTGTCTCCCCTGTGTTTTATTTAAAGGGAAACCCCCGCTGTATTGACTTATTTAGATAGCGTATGAGCAGTGTGTGTTCAAATGTTTGCCACGAGCTTTTTAGTTTAACTGCTCGGAGTAACGATCAGCGTTGGACTTGTCGGTTATTTAACAACGCGGTTATTGATGTGGTTCCGCGTGGAACTTTATTTTATTTCGTTTTCCCAGAATAAATCGTTTAATAGCCGGGTATGTGACTGGACTTCCTCAGAACGCGTGACCGTTAATGTCAGCTAGCCCACAGGGGAGTGCGTTTTATCTTTGGGACTACTGAACGTTTGCTTGACCTCGACACAATTTATGAGTTTCAGTGTGGGTGCAACAGAAGCAACTCGTGTGTTTTTGGTTTTTTTTAATTTAGTGTTTTTGTTGTTTTTCTGTAAGTATACGAGTTTTAAAAATAGTATACTTCGCTTACTTTTAGGCCTTAATTATACACAAGTTCGCCTCTTTATTTGAGATTTCCCCTCAAATCGCCCTTATACAGACGTGACTGTTGCAGCCGAGCCTGAGAACGCGCACAGGCGCGTGTTGTCAGTTCTGCAGACGAATGTTTGTGTAGCTCGTGGTTAGTGCTAAAACCGCTCCTACAGAAACCCAGACCGATCGCTACCTTGAAAGAAAAACCAACAACGTTTACGGGCTGATTTATGAAGTCCAGTTCGTTTTTGCAACCACAGAGGGGAAAAAAATATGTCTAAATCTACACCATCTTGTGAATAGGCATCTATTACAGCTGTACAACATTCTATTCTTATCCCCTAAATCCGGACACTCGCATGGAAAAATGAATTATGTTGCGAGGTTCCAACACAATTTTTCTTTCTTCTGGCAAAAGTAAAGTAAACATTTTTAAGTTAGCTTAACGGTCACAGTATGTGGAACATTCTGCATTTGTTATTTCGGTGGTTTCAGTGATTTGTGCAAACCAAGCGAATATTGCAGGTGACAGAGCGCACCGGGAACGATACAAAGTTCATGACTATCAACTCCTTTCTTTTTACTATTGTTGTTGTTATTTATTTATTTATTTTACTGCAATGCACATTAGCTTGTTTAAAACATGGCAGTCTTGTAGCACCGACTCGGAAATTATTTGTAGTTTTGGAAATTTAGATAAAAAACTTTGCGCTGTCTAGAGAACATTGGACCAAAGTCAAAGTGACACGAGAGCGTGTTTGCAGGTGATGGACGGCACACTATCTAATGGAAGGGGACGAGCCAAAAGCGGATCAGCAGCTCAAGCTCGCGCAGTCTGTCCGAGCCTCGCCTCACGTCAGACCCTGAGCTATAGCCTTCAGCAGCACTGTTTCCGCTCTGCCGGGTAGTGCTGTCAGGTTAGCAGTGTAGTATAATGGTTAGAGAATTGGGCGCAGAGGTTACAGGTTCGATTCCCAAGTGGGGTGGGGGGGGTGCACTGTGCCGTTGTCCTCTTGAGCTAAAGGTACTTAACCCTGAATCGCTTCAGTAAGTCTCCAGCTGTATTTATAAATGGATTTTATGTAAAGAAATGTGAACTATGTGAGACGGTCTGGATAAGCACGTCTGCTAAATGCCCTAAACTGTCAGAAACTGTAGCAGCCATCTCCACGTGCCCTACCACTGCATCACACCGAATATTTAATCACAGTAAAGGTGCGTGTACCTGTAACACGCCTGTCTGCCTGTGCAGTGAATTATATTTTAACCTTGACCATTTTTCAGAAAATCCCCTGCATAATTAAGACTTACACCCCCGAGAGCATCTTTGTTTCAGGGATAAAGAAGCCTTACCACACACATTAAGACCGTTCCTTCGAACCGTTTTCCCGTACTTTCATTCAGTTTGTGAAGCTTTGGTCCAATGAGTGCCTAATCATTTTTGGAAAGGATAGCTGTCACTCAAAGAGCTTTAGCTTTCATTCTTCTCTTGTTTTCTCTTGTGAATGTGTCAGGGCAAAAGCCATCTCACTGTGTATGTGTGTGTGTACTGCTCCACTCTTATCAGGATGCTTCTCAAACGGTTATAGAGACCCCTCCCCCCCTCTCTCCCTCTCTCCCCCTCTCCTCTCTTCTCTCCCCTGTCTCTCTCCTCTCTCCCTCCCCCTTCCCCTCTCTCTTCCTTTCTCATCTCCTCTCTCCTCTCTCGCTCTCTCTCAGACTGCATTAGCCTGTTTATCTCCGCAGTCTGCCTCCACTTTGTGTGATTTGATGCCGTCAGACAGAGAGAACGGAGATGATTTCACGAGGAGTGTCGCAGTGGTCCTAAGAGGCAGAGCTTAAGTGAATTATTCTGGCTGAGTGTCCGGTTACCACGGCGCTGGCGTGGCAGAAGAGGGGGGCATTACCCCCCCTGGCACTTCCTCCTGTAATGTTTGTCTGGTTCTCAGCGCCCGTGTCTCTCAGAGATAAGTGGGTGCCCTCCGTCACTACAGCCAGACGTCGGGACATCAGATGGAACAGAGTTTTATTGAGACTGAAGGGTAGAGGGGAGGGGGGCGAGGAGGAGGAGGAGGAGGGGGGTGGGCTGGCTTAAGGAGCGGTGGGTAAACGTTCTGGGGGTTTACATTTAGGACTAAGGGCACACGCATTATTGAGCGAAGCTCCCATGCACAGCTCTGCTGTGTTCAAAATCAATTCCGGGAAAGCAGTCTCTCACTTTGTGTTTGTAAATATGTGCACACACGCGCTCTGAATGGTATAAGCTCACCATGAGGAGAGAGCTGTACAGGATGAGGCTAAATGTGCCATCATTGGTGATCACCAGAGGAAATAAACTCTGGAGGCCACACCCCAAACACACCTGCTTTGTATTTGTGTGCATGTGCATGTGTGTGTATGTGTATGGGCATGTTTGTGGTGTATGTGTGTGTGCAGGGGTATGACTGTGTGGGCATGGGTATGAGTGTGTTTGTGTTTGTGTGTGTGTGTGTGTGTGGTAAGAGTGCATTTTTGTGTCCATGTATGTGTGTGTGCATAGTTGTGGTGTGTATGTGCCAATGTTTGGTGTTTGTGGTGTGTGTATGTGCATGTTAGTGGTGTGTGTGTGTGTGTGTGTGTACAAATACAAAGTACAATTAACATAACAGCACTTCAACACATCATCCATACCCAGCTCCTATAACCTATATACAGTGTATAATGAATGAGCTAATAAGTAGCCTCGGTAAACGGCAGCTAAACTGTCCTATGCATTACCAAATAAACATCAAAGAAATGCCGCCACGGGAGGGCACAGAGCATGCACCACGGCTATTCAATATATGCATTGTACATCCCACAGTAAACCCTCAAACAGACTGAACGTAATTTACACCCGTATCAGTGGATGATGATAATTAACACGTTTAAGGCAACAGCTGAAGAATGAACAGCATGCTGTCTTACCCGGAGAAAAATGGCTAGCTAAACTAGCTTCTAACTTGTGGTTTCTCTAACCAGAATATTAATGATAACGACGACAATTACGTCTGTAATAACACATAAATGTGAGCACTTACTGTGGTCATAAACGCACACGGGACTCTACATCCGACTATAACTAAACTTTATGTTATATCTCGAGAACGGAGAACACAGGGAACTTTCTCCACTCGCTTTACGGAAGTCTGCTCAACCCAGAATGCACTGCTCTCCTTTCCGCGGTAGGTGGAGCTCCGTCTCTTCTTCTCATTTCAAACTATTATACAGCCTTTCATACAGCTGGCCCCAAATAGCGGAAGCTATTTGCACCTGAGAAAGGCTAAGTGTTCTGGGGATGGGCTGTACACAACCAGCCATGCGAAAGGTCGTGTGTAGATCCGATCTTTGATCTCACGCCAGTGGACCTTACATGACCATCGGGGATGTACCTTGACGACCCATCCGATACGCCTTTGCAGCGGGCGGGCTTGCAGGCTGGGCAAGTAGTGCCTGATAAAGTTGGACTAGAAGTGATGCGTCAGGATCTGAGAGTGCTTCCATCGACGTTGGCTGAGGAGCTCTGTCTCCGGGTACACCACTTGAGGCAGAGATCCATCTGGCCGCCCCATCAAAAGGAGGTTGGGGGTCACGGGGTTCAGGTCTACGGCTCGGAAGCGCAGTAGTACTCCTAGGAGTGATGCACCCAGTGTTGGTCCAGGCAGTAGGGACTCGTTCAGGTTCAGGCCCTGGAACTGGAGGGAGAAATTAAATACAAGGCGATTCTTGCCATTGTGACTCACCACGTGGTGAGGGATGTACCACAATTCTCCTTCGTTGTTGAGTGCGTGCCTAACTTAGACGCTGAGCCTGCCTGGATCAACTTCTGAATCTCTGCGCTGTAGGCCATGGCTCGCTCCAGGTCCTTGGCGAGCTGTCTTTCTGTGCTTCTGAGGCTCGGCATCACCGCCTCCTTTGGAGCTCGGAAGGAGGGCATGTCTTTCTTTCGGAGCAGTGAGGAGCACTCCGTCTACCTCTATGTGTACTGTCTTAGCTTCGAGCAAGGCGACATCTTCATGGTCCTACCTGGACCGGGTCACCACCTTCTCATTTCTGTAAGGAAGAGTGTCTACCTGCCAGAGCGTCTCCACGTTTCGGAACAGCTCCCAGTTTGCTGGGGCTATGAATGCCAGTAGACACTGCTGTGGCTGGAAGTGTTGTTCAGTGAACCTTGCCGGACCCTGAACTGTCCAACCCAGTCTGGTCCGAATGGCGGCTGGCCCACCCGGAGGACCCAACCTCACTGGCTTGATGGGGGCGATCAGCCGAGGGGACGAGAGGCTTGGCGCGGTCAAACTGCTGTATGGGAGACTAACTAGGTGCTTGTACCTTCTCTGGAGACTGGCTACTGGATAGGAATTGTTTGCTATTCCAAGCTGAGTAGCTGTGAAGGCTCCTTCAATGTGGAAACTCCTCTTTAGCTGTCGTGGGCGAGATGCGGAATGACACTGATGCACCATGAAGGGTCTGGATGTCCTGCTGGATTGTCCTTCTGGGGTCCCCTGAAGTCCAAGCTTCAGTGTGGCAGCTGGAAGGAGCATGGTGCGCTCTGACCTGTCGTCCAGTATAGCATAGGTGTCGAGAGTACGGTTCCCGTGGTGTAGGAACACTCTGACCACCTTCAGCAGGACACGGCTACAGTTAGTCGGTCTGTCCAGGTACAGCACCTCTGTGGCTGTGCTCACCAGACAACTCTCCTCTTTGTGCGCCTCCTTAATTGTTCTGGCGTTAACCTCATGAAGGACTTGTAGATGCTTACCCTGGCAGAGGCCGCAGGGCCTTTTGAGTGTACACTGAGCCACCTGATGGGACCTTCCACATCGCCAGCATTTCTTGTTGTCTGGATCCACTCCATTACTTGCTCCTTGGTGAGCTTCTGGATGGCTGAGCACTGGCTGAGGTAATGTTCAGCGTTTTCACAATATGGGCAGTACTGCTTGGCTTTACCTCCCCTCTTCTCCGAGGCGGAGGCCGCATTCCTCTCTGGACTCTCCTTAGCTCCATGATGAACAGAGGCTGTGCGCTTCCCATACCTTCCCGCAAACCTCTGCTGGTGCTTCTCTTTCTGCACCTTGCCTGATGTCTGGCCGTCGAAATCTTGACACCAGGACTCATACTGTAGCCACTCAGAAAAGTCCTGTAGGGTGTAGACGGCGCCTGGTTGGTGAAACATGCAGCGGCAGAAGTCTGACCTCATCTCAGGGGGTAACTTACTGAGTAGACGTGCTACATGAAACCCACACCTTAGCTCACTGTCGCCGTCTGGACCCAGTGTCTTCAGCACGCCCAGTAACAACTGGACCTGTAGAGTTAACTTCTCGAAGGCGGCAGTGTCTCCACGACGGATGTCAGATGAATCCATAACACTGGCAATTCTCTTCAGGGCAACCTGGTGCGGCTGTCCATACTTCTCGCCATTGTGTCGGAGTATGGGGTCAGGGAGTTGAGGTCTCATACCTCAGCCACTAGGCATGCCTCTTCCAGTTTCAGGTGATCCACTAGGATCTGGTACTTGAAGAGCTCAGTTGCGTTGGCTGGCTCGCTCTCCATAGGCTGTTGAGTGAGGGGGAGCTCAATGTGGTTTGGGCTGCTGGGTCTGTGTACCTGGATAGGGTGGATATGGCATAGAGCTGGCCCGCGGTGGAGGTTGGCGGTGCTCCCCAGGGACTGGCTCGTTGTGGTGCCTCCAGGGTGGAGGGTCTCTGCAGGGAGGAGGGTGATAGTTGGTGACTGGTTTGTTCCGGCTGCCAGCAGTCGGTGTGGTACTCATCCTGATTTCCTGGAGCTCATGCATTACCTTGTCCAGGAGGTCCACCACGTGATCCTTTACCGGCTGCCTTTCCTCCTCAGACCACTTCTCTCCATCATCCTGGGGTTCCTTGTGGCTCAGTGGGTAGAGCATGGCATTGGCAACACTTTGGTTGTGGGTTAGATTCCCACTGGGACCACATATACAGAAAAATGTATGCATTCACTGCTGTAAGTCGCTTTGGATAAAAGCGTCTGCTAAATGGCATATATTATCCTTTTCTACTGGAGTGGGGAAGTTGACAGGTGGAGGAGTGCTGATAGGCCATGCTCCTAGGCTGGGCAGTTGTGAAGCCACTTGAAGTCTCTGTGAATCCCCTGTTGGGATAAAGCAACATGTCCTCCCTCCTGATTACCTTCAGCTCATCTCTGAAGAGTGCTGGCAGCTCCCTGAACTCCCTGTATGTGCTGTCCTGTTAATCCGGATCCCTCCCATGGTGACAAGAGTGTGGGTTAGCATGAGGATCGGTGAGGGGCATCATCTCGGCGGCTCCCTCCTCTTGGTACTCATATTCTTCGCATGCAGTGCTATAGGGCTGTGTAGCTCGATGTTTGTAGGCCACACAGTCTACTTCCTAATCCTGGCGCGCCTGTGTGTGTCTGTGTGTGAATATGTTGTGAATGTGTGTACATTGAGTAAGTACCGTCTCTCTCTCCCTGCCTCTCTCAGCGTTGCAGGGACAAGCTGAACGCCCTGGCGATCTCGGTGAAGAACAGGTGGCCGAGCGTGCGCCTGCGGGTGACGGAGGGCTGGGACGAGGACGGCCACCACTCCACCGAGTCCCTGCACTACGAGGGCCGCGCGGTCGACATCACCACCTCCGACCGCGACCGCGACAAGTACGCCATGCTGGCGCGCCTGGCCGTGGAGGCCGGCTTCGACTGGGTCCACTACGAGTCTAAAGGACATGTGCACTGCAGCGTCAAGTCAGGTAAGAGAGGGAGGGAGGGAGGGAGGGAGGGAGAGGAAAAAATCTGGGGAAAAGTATTCAACTCAGGAGGGGCCTTGGGTAGCGTGACGACCCGCTGTGCTGACCTCTGACCTCCGACCCCTTTCCCCCTCAGACCACTCAGTGGCAGCGAAGAGCGGGGGGTGTTTCCCAGGGAGGGCGTGGGTCACCACAGAGGGCGGGGCCACCAAGGCGATGCGGGACCTTCGCCCGGGTGAGCACGTGCTGGCCTCCATGGAAACCGCCGCCGGCGTGGCACTGGTGTACAGTGAGGTCATCGCCTTCCTCGACCGCGACCCCGCGGCCCGGAAGCACTTTGTGGTGATCAAGACGGAGGGCGGGGCCAGCCTGTCCCTCACGGTGGCCCACCTGCTGTTCGTGACGGAGGGGAACTGCTCGGCGGGGAGCACCATGAGGACGGTGTTCGCCGGCGAAGTGCAGCCAGGACAGTGCGTGCTGACAGCAGCGGGCGGGGGCCGTCTCTCGCGCATTGCCCGGGTGGGGCTGCGGGAGGACAGGGGCGCGTTCGCCCCCCTCACCCGGCACGGAACGCTGCTGGTCAACGGCGTCCTGGCGTCCTGCTACGCCGCTCTGGATCAGCACCACCTGGCCCACTGGGCCCTGGCGCCGCTCCGCCTGCTCTACCGCTGCACCGGGCCTGGCCGTCACCACGGCGACGGCATGCACTGGTACTCCCGGGCCCTGCACTGGATCGGCACCCTGCTGCTGGACCCTGAACGCCTCCACCCCTGGGGAGTGGAGGACCCGGAGAGATGAGAGGAGAAAATAGGAGAGGAGAGAAGGAAAAAAAAGACTGGAGCTGAGAGAGAAAAAAGGGGGATGATCTAGAGGGGAGAGAGAGAGAGAGAGAGAGAGAGAGAGAGAGAGAGAGAGAGAGAGAGAGAGAGAGACAGGACAGATCGTTCAGGAGATGGAAGCTATGAGAGGAGGGGGATGGAGAAAAGAGAGAGTGAAGAGGAAGGTAAGAGGGGAGAGAGGGATGTGTTTTGGGGGGGGTGTTAGGGAGAGGATCTGATCTGTTTGTGAAGACCGTGTCTTTGTAAAGCCCAGCTCTGCCGGCAGAGTGGATCAGGACTCTACCTCTCTACATCATTGAGGGAAACCAAGGATCCCAACAGAAACAGACACTCATAGTGTGGAAGGTTGGTTTAATGAGTACATTTAAGGTACCCCGTCCTCAGGAGATATTCATTTCTACAGAGGGATTTTATGTGCGGGGCTCAAACAGGCAGAGCCAAGATGGAGCCCAAGATGGAGCCCCTAACCCACAGAGCAACAATGGACCTCCAGGCTGTTGACACTGGAGGGTATAATAAACACACACACACACACACACACACACACACACACACACACGCACACAAAACAACGTATGCAGGTACAGGTGAACATACACGGATTCACACAGTCACACTCGGGTAGGCTCAGATGGACCCGCGATCCCTTGTCCAGAGAGATGCTGATGCTGTTGCCAAGGACGATTTGTGGAGGAGCCCCATCATGGCGTCACGCTGCTGACTGGATCACACGTCCTGTCCATCACAGTCTAATGAAGGCCACAGTCACGGAACTGCGGCTAAACCATGTGATGACGTTCACACAGGTGGACAAAGGTGAACCCTTTCCCTGGTGAAAGAAACAGTGACCAAATACCTGGACCTGGTCCATTCAAATTCCGTCATCTCGTGGGAAAACTTGTATAAACGTTTGTCTGCATATGTCCTGCATTACAGTACCGTCCGAAAAATATTTAACTAATGTTTTAGAGGGAAAATTTTACTCTGCATCGAAAGAGGTGTGTAAATGTTTATGATACTGTTTTACAAAATAAACAAATATTTAAAGATTTATTTTTTGAAATGAAAAAAAATTGTGGATGGAAATTTTGTGTGCAAACTTGCAGCCCGATCTTAGAGTAATAGTGCACGTGGCTTCAGGCCTGAAATAGTAGGGTGCTGTTAGTAGCCTAGTATTGATAGTAGGTAGATTGATTTTAGTTGTAGGTGTTGTAGTTACTGTTGTTATGAACAGTTCATTATGTAGCATACTTGGTATCGTAGTATCGGACAGTGTAGTACAGGTAACTGGCAACATAAAGGAAACGCCAGCATAAAGTGTTTTAATAAGACATTGGGCCACTACGGTAAAAAGCTTCAGTGTGCCTTGGCAGAGATTGTACAAGTGTCTGTAACTCTATTGGAGGAATGCAACATACTTCTACGAGAAATTTGAATGTTGCAAAGTTCTCTGTTGAAAACTCTTGTCTACACGCGCAACCGTTAGTTATGAGTTATCAATATCGATGGCCACTGTATGTGAAAATGCTATACTTTCAGAGGCGCTCTCAGCAATTGTTCCTCAAATCCGGTCCATGAATCCAAATTCGGTCCGGGTTTTCTTTTCTCTCAGGTAGCTAATTGAACAATCGGTGCAACTGATTGGCCAGAGTGTCTTCATACCTGACTCCCAGGTAAAGAGAGTGTGGAAAAACAGCAGCGCTCGGCCCACTAGGACCATGATTTGAGGAACCCTGCAAGCCTATTGCATATGTGTGTGTCCCTGAAAAAGGCAGGGAGAGATGTTGATTTTCCAGTGAAGGAGGTGAATGCCTGGGTTTGCTCTCAGCTAAACACCTTTCTTGTGGTGAAGTCGAAACTGGACCCGGTGGATATAAAATCATTGTGACACAGTGTAAATTTGACGTCAGACCTGTGTGGTTCTAAGTAACTCACTCGGTAAAGGTTCTCACCACGAGCGTAGGCTGGGCCCTAAAGCCGTAGGCCTGGCAGCTGAATATAACCGGGAGTGCGCAGCGCCAGTGCACAGTCAGCCTCGTCCTGCCAGGAGAAGGGCGGGTCATGTTATCGCTGGTTACCGCTACATTAGCTCCGTGCCAGGCGCCCACAGGCCACCAGCTGACCCCACTGAAAGATGCTGTGACACCGCCGTTTTCCTCTTAATTACATTTATTTGGAGTTTTTAAAACCTTTCTGCGCCTCTCGGCTGCTCTTCGTTGCAGGCGGCAGAGCATCTAAGGGCCCGTTCCTCTCCTTTGCCTCCTCCGAGCGAGTGTTCAGTAAAGTCACGAAGCCGGCCATGAAGCGCATGAGTGTGTGTGTCGTGTCCATTCAGCCAGCGCGGAGCGCCAGGGGCGTGATAAGTCTACACCGGGTGGGCGTGTCCGTCCGCGCTCGTGCTCCCGTTGCGATCCGCGTCCTTTACGGGTCCGTTCCCCCGCGGCCCATCGTTCCCGCCAGCAGGTCTACGGTCTCCTGTGGCGATGGCACCTCCTCCTCCTCCTCCTCCTTTGGGGTCCTGCAGGCACAGAACGGAACGACCCTGAGCCCCGGCAGGTCCAGCAGCCATTTCACCGGGGATGGAGGGTCGTACACCGCTGCCGCCTGCTGGGAATGTTCCGGCACCCTGCCGGCCGCTGGCCGAGGCCCTTTCACCATCACGCCGGAGTCCAGGCCCCGCTCTGACGCCGACCCTGTGGCACAGACACACCACAACTCAGCCAGTCGCCATCTTTACTCTACCTGAGTGTTACTCTACCTGACACAGTGTTAGAGGAGTGTAACTGTACCTGACGCAGTGTTAGAGGAGTGTAACTGTACCTGACGCAGTGTTAGAGGAGTGTAACTGTACCTGACGCAGTGTTAGAGGAGTGTAACTGTACCTGACGCAGTGTTAGAGGAGTGTAACTGTACCTGACGCAGTGTTAGAGGAGTGTAACTGTACCTGACGCAGTGTTAGAGGAGTGTAACTGTACCTGACGCAGTGTTAGAGGAGTGTAACTGTACCTGACGAGTGTTAGAGGAGTGTAACTGTACCTGACGAGTGTTAGAGGAGTGTAACTGTACCTGACGCAGTGTTAGAGGAGTGTAACTCTACCTGACGCAGTGTTAGAGGAGTGTAACTCTACCTGACACAGTGGTAGAGGAGTGTAACTCTACCTGACACAGTGGTAGAGGAGTGTAACTGTACCTGACACAGTGGTAGAGGAGTGTAACTGTACCTGACACAGTGGTAGAGGAGTGTAACTGTACCTGACACAGTGGTAGAGGAGTGTAACTGTACCTGACGTAGTGTTAGAGGAGTGTAACTGTACCTGACACGGTGTTAGAGGAGTGTAGGTGACTCTACCTGACACAGTGTTGTCCAGGAGGAAAGCCAGAAGACCCACCAGGAACACAGGTAAGGTCAGTAGAGACTGGAGCAGTACATCGAGACTGGACACACCTGCACACACGCACACACACACACGCGCGCGCACACGTGCACACACACACACACAGATATCAGTGTCTGGGGAGCAGGTATATGTGACAGTGCTTGATGCAGGAGCAGTCAGTGTTTCAGCCCCTGTGGTTGTAATTGCAGAATGTCAGTCCGGCCACCTCACCAAACCCCAGCCTGAATCAATCCCTGCCGTGGCGACATAGACGAGTTGCCCCACTCCTTCTAACAAAGCCCTTTACTGCAATTCATCATCGTCAGCTTCACCATTATCATTATTATCATTATTATCATTATACCATTCACACAAACACACATGCTCACACTTTCATCTGCTCTGTGTATTTTTCCCTTGTTGTTTTTTCTTCTGTCCAGTCATTGTTTTGTCTTAATGTAACATTGTAAAGCGTCTTTGGTCCTTGAAAAGCGCTATATAAATGAAATGTATTATCACTGTGATTATGATTATGATTATTGTTACCAGTGGAGATGAAGGCGGGCTGGAGTGAGAACCAGCGCGGGAGCAGCAGAGACATGAACATGGCGAAGCCGATGTTGAAGATGTTGCGTCCAGAGTCCATGTGCGTGTACTGGAAGTAGGTCACGCCTGTCGCTATGGCAACAGTGTAGGTCACGCTGAGGACGGCTCCTGTAGGGTGGGTGGGGGGGGGGGGGCGGGTCAGAGGGCGCCAGCGTAGTGTAATGTTTAGGGAGCTGGGCTTGTAATGCAAACATTGCAGGTTCGATTCCCAGGTGGGGCACTGCCGTTGTGCCCTTGGGCAAGGTATTTAACCTGAATTGCAGTTGCCGGTAAATGCCTGTAATGTAGTGACAGAGGTCATTAACAGGGTGCAGAGAGGGAGGGGGGGTTCTCACCATGGATACCCAGAGGCACTGAGGTGAGCAGGTGCGTGAGGCGGGGAGACACGCCTAAGATCAGCCCCAACACAGCGGCCAGCTGCGCAGTGCCACGAGACCCACACTGGAGGAGAGAGAGAGGGAGAGAGAGAGGGAGAGAGCAGCCGGGGCACCTTCACACACAACCAGCAGGGTGCTGCAGCACAGCGCACACAGAAATACACATGTAAGAAATCTCTCCCTCTCTCTCTCTTCCTCTCTTTCAATCTCTCTCTCTGTTTCCCTCTCTCACTTGCCCTCTTCCTCTCTTTGTTTCGGCAAAAACTGATTATGATGAATAAAAACGGTCGTTAGAAGTCTCTCTCTGTCTCTCTCTTTCTATCTTTGTGTCTCTCTCTATTTCTCTCTTTCTGTGTCTCTCTCTGTCTCTCTCTGATTCTCTCTTTCTGTGTGTCTCTGTCTCTCTCCATTTCTCTCTCTCTTTGTCTCTCTCTCTCTCTTGCAGTAGGGAGCCACCACTTAACCGCTCTAACCGACCTGGACCGACCTAATCTCTCAGGAGCAGGTGATGGCTCAGAAGACGGGCAGCAGGTGAGAGTCGGTCCAGGTGAAACGCAGCCGTACCTGACTCAGCCCCAGGGTGCAGGCGTTGGGCACGCTGCTGCTGACCCCCACCACTCCGCCCAGCAGGGCGGCGCTCACGCTCCCCAGCCCCTCCGCGCACAGCCCCCGGTTACAGGCCGCCGGGGGCGGGGGTGGGGCCCCCACCAGCCTCGCCGTGAGCAGGTAGACGCTCGTAGAGCTGATGGACGAGGCCAGGGCGGCTGCCACGCCCGCCGCCATGCCCCGCGCTGACAGCAGGGGGAGCCCTGGCACTCCTGTGCCCAAACAGGAAACACACGGTGACCTGTGACATTCATTCAGCCACTTCCTCCTGCCCACACACCTTAAAACTGCAACTCCCATCACCCACCTTGTTCTACTCCTCCCATACCCCCCATCTTCCTCTGCATATCCTCAAAATATTATTAGCACAAACACAAAAACACAATAATAGAGTGTCATATTTACCTATAACAACCAATCAGAACATTTATTTTGCAATCATTCAGGCAAATATACAGAATATAAAAAATACAAATCAGAGAAGAATTGCAAATACAAGTAATAAAACTAGTAGCATAAACATGCCACCAATGCTACACAGGCATCTGTATGTTTTCTGCTTCAGTATAAATCATTATGATCATTTTTTGCAAACAATTTCTGTACAATTGCTTCACTTTTACTTTTCAGTGTAATTTATTTATAATAGACGTATCCTGGCTATTCAATTATTGTTTAACACCAAATCAAATCAAATATCAGTCGGTCAGCGAATTGTGCATGTGTTCAAAGACATGATGTAAAAATCTGATTTCCGCACCTGTCAGTGGAAGGCTGAGCCAGGGAACGAGGTGTAAGGCATTCTGATTGGTCCTGGGTGGAGTGTGGGAGGAGTTTAGGGCAGGCCAGGGAACAGTGTGGGAGGAGTTTGGGTTGGGCCAGAGTGAAGAGTGGGAGGAGTTTGGAGGCTGTGATGTGGTCAGCAGTTCGGACGGCTGGTGTGGACGGAAGTGTCCCAGGTGTTCGAGCACCGCGCACACCCCCCACACACTCAGCAGGGACAGCAACACCTGCACACAGATACCAACACCCCCACACACTCAGTAACACCTGCACACAGATACCAACACCCCCACACACTCACACCTGCACACAGATACCAACACCCCCCACACACTCACACCTGCACACAGATACCAACACAGGACCCTGAAGAAGGTAACTCACCGAGACCATCCTACAGATGGGGTACCTGGACACACCTGGAGGGGCTGGAAGGAACCAAGAACGCAGGTGCTGAGAGAGCAACACCATGAGCACAACTACCCTGCAGAACAACAAGAGCATCACTCATTACTTAAACATTTGAACTCACGACACTGCAATATCATCATTCTCCACAGGGTGGCAGTAATATAGCAAACGTTGAATATCTGGGAGCTCACAGGACTTTCCTTTTTCCAGACACATCCAGAGAGCAGAGATTGTGATTATGTCAAAGATGCTAACCATAGCACACTGTTTCATTGTAACCTTTCTGTTCTCTGCTTTGGATAAGAGTGTCTGCTAAGTGCCAAAAATGTAATGTCATTTTCGTCACAAGTTTCACAGAAAGGATTCGATTGTTCACGACAACAGAGCTTTCAATAGGAACTTTTAGTAGCGGCTCCTTATCACTGGAGTCACACTGCAGAAGGGACCAACACACAGAAGGAGGAGCAGAATGGCAGGTATAGAAAACCGGCAGAGCTTAAGAGCATTGGTTGGTGAGACAGACAGACAGGTGGATGGAGGCAGAGATGGACAGAAAGATAGACGGACAGGAAGACAGGCAAGATTGAGACAGAGATGGACAGCTAGACAAACAGGAAGAATGACACAGACAGACAGACAGACAGACAGACAGATAGGCAAACGGACGCTCATACTCATAGTGCTGGATACCCCAGTGGTCACAGACAGACAGACAGATTCATACTCACAGTGCTGTGATTCCCTGGCAGTCACAGACAGACAGACAGACAGACAGACAGGCAGGCAGACAGACAGACAGGCAGGCAGACAGACAGACAGACGGACGGACGGATGGACAGACGCTCATGCTCACAGTGCCGTGATTCCCCAGTGGTCGGAGCAGAGCAGAGCTGCCTCTCTGTAGATGGAGAAGCCAAGCACGCAGAGGAGCGGAGCCAGCACCAGCGGGCCGCTGTGCCTCAGAACCAGCCCACAGAGTCCGCTCAGGCCCAGAGCCAACTGGACCAGCCCTGCACACAGCACCATGCCCTGAAGCTGCAGAGAGAGTGGCAAACACCACAACATGCTTAAGATATAATATAAATACATTTCCCTCAATTCTTCACAATTTGATGTGAGGCCTGGTGGGGTCGGGGAGGAGTAGAGAGGGCTGCTCCTCCTTTGCTGTCAAGTTCTCCTGGCTCCTCTCACAGCCTGGGAAACCTGCATGACTCCAGACAACTGAGGCCTTACCTACAGACACACACAGCTGAGGCCTTACCTACAGGCACACACAGCTGAGGCCTTACATACAGACACACACAGCTGAGGTCTTATCTACAGACACACACAGCTGAGGCCTTACCTACAGACACACACAGCTGAGGCCTTACCTACAGGCACACACATCTGAGGCCTTACATACAGACACACACAGCTGAGGTCTTATCTACAGACACACACAGCTGAGGGTGATTTGTAATCGTTCGTGGAATCGTAATGCTCATTGCCTTGGTCAGGCCCGTTATAAAGGCATCATTTTCTGTGCCTTTGGGAGAGGGGAGAATGTTGTGGCTAGTGGGATACCTCTCTCAATCAGTTTTTTTTCCTGTTTTTCTCCCAATTTGGTTGCCAATTATACCCTCCCCCACAAGTCCACCGCTTGTTTT
>JAINUG010000178.1:1776129-1986129 GCA_029706075.1 Aldrovandia affinis | reverse complement strand
TCCGCCCCAGAGGGAGGGGGGAGGGACAGCTGGCACGAGCTCGCCGAGGAGCAGGAAGGAGACCTGATGCAAAGCTTTTCAGCAAGCCCATACGATGCAATGCACGGTGAATTTAGCACGCCTGCTATGATTTGACAACGTTTGGCACCCATAACTGTGAAGCTGCAGGAGGGGAAAGTGATGTTTTGTGTTTGGAAACATAATAATGATGAGTACCCTAATCCTGACCGGTAACAGGAGTTTCATGTCTCACACTCATACGTGTTTAACAGCCACAAACCACCGTGACGACAACAAGGGCTGCAACGTCTGTGAGTGTCTGTCTTTTATGTGGACCCCAGGAAGAATAGTCTTCACTATGGTGATGACTAATGGGGATCCGTAAACAATAAACAATAAATAAACAATAAACGTCTGAAACAGAAAGGAGGCTAAACAGTTTTGGGAGATTTTTGGATAAAAGTTTATTTTCACCGATTGCACAGCTGGCCACAGGATGAAACGACGGACACGTTCACGGGTCGCTCGAGGGAGAGGGTGAGGTCGCCCGTCATTCCAGCCCCCCACCCCAAAAAGAACAGCCCCAAAAAAACAACCACACATGGTACCGGTACACAGATGTAGAATTCTGCATGCACCGAACACAGTGTTGCTTCACTCCCTCAGCCCACACCCACAGAGAGGGGATATGTGTATAGATTATTTACTCACAATAACATGACGCGATCAACCACACAGAAACATCACAAATGTATGAGAGCAATGACGTCACCACGTGTACAGGCGTTACCGGGTTTGGACCGAGTGCAGGTGGTGCTTTCCCAAAACCAATTCTAGCAGAACTGGAACCAGTATCAGAACCAGTACCAATACCAGAACCAGTAGCAGTACCAATACTAGAACCTGTAGCAGAACCAGTAACAGTACCAGTACCAGAACCAATACCAGAACCAGAACCAATACCAGTTTCAGAGTCAGTCCCGTTCACTCCAAATTTAAAAAGGGACCCCATCCCTCCTTGTCAGCAGGTAGCTACACTAAGCTAAATTCATTGAAACACAGGGGAGAGAGAGAGAGAGAGAGAGAGAGAGAGAGGAGCTGCTTCATCATTTACTATACAACACACACACACACACACACACACACACAACCACATACACTGTATACACGCACACACACAAGCACTCTGAGCTGCACAGCGATTCCTCCGTTTCCAGCAGGAAGTGGGGGTGACGCTCCCCCGCGCCCCACAAGCGCACGGGCCGGAATTCTCATTTCCTGTTTCCGTGGCAACAGAAAACAGAGACAACAGAGACGGGACAGCTGGCTCCAGGAGAGGGTCAGTGAATGACATCACACATCTAACAGCTGCACACTGTCCAGTTTCAGGTCAAAAAACACAAAATGGATTCAGCACCGAAGCGACCCCCCCTCCCCCGCGTACAAGCACCACGACAGGTCCCGTTTCACAGTCAAAAAAACTGAACAAAAAAACATACAAAAATAAAACTATCAAAACTCTGTTGCATAAATCCGATACATATTCCGTATCTTTTGTCCCGAGCCGTAACTCGTCATAACCTCCCCTGTGTAACGGATCCTGAGGGTCTGGATTCTTTTTCAAGCAAACGGGAGCGCTGCTCGTCTCGCTCTGCAGTTTTGAACACACTGCCTTCCTCCGTAGGAGAGGAGAGGAAAAAACAGGGTTTTACAAGTTTTACAAGAAGCTACACAATCATTTTTCCAGGACAAAGAAAAAAAAAAAAAAAAAAAAAAAAAGTATTTCAAGTTTTCAAGTTCTCGTACACAAACCAAAATTAGATTAGACTAATTAGATGCTGCCACAAACGTTCAAGCAGAGAATGTCACTCCACTCCAGAAAACAAATACTTTTGCGAAACACTAATAAAAACACGATGTTTCAACACAGCCCGCCTCAGATTCATCGTCGTGTTTTTTTAATCTTCGTAAAAGCACTGTACTTATTTTCTAAAATGTGTGTTCATGTTCTCCACTTTTACTGAAATTCCACGTCATTTTTTTCCTGAACACAAAGATCAATGAACCCTCTTTTTCAGGGCGTTCTGGAGATGAAAGGGCTGGGTGAAAACTAGGGCTCAGCAGGAGGATTAAAGATCACAGCGCCCGGCAACCCGGCTTCAGACATAGGGGAAATGAGAGGGTCTAATCCAAAATGGCCGACTGAACAGCGAGAGGGATCGTTTTTAAAACCCCGCCCCTTCGGAAGGTCTTCACCCTGGGGAGCCTGGCCACCTGAGAACACCCGCCCCTTTCGAAGATTCCCCTGGAAACACGTTCCGTTTCACCCGCACCACGAAAAGAAACTACTGGCCCTTGAAAGGAGAAGATTTCTACTCTTGATATGTTATAAAATATGTAGAATATGACACATTACCTGACTGAAAACACTGATTCCAAAGAGCAGTTGGCCCAAAAGCATGGAACATTAACTTTGATAGTGAGGATCTTAATAATTACCATGAACAATTACCATTAACAAAGACACAACAAAGACACAACTGCTGAGAGGGGTGGAGCATAGGCAGTGCTGCTGAGTTGCAATGACTCCTGGGAAAAATATCCCAGGTGCCTTTGTTTTTCGGTCCCAGCAGCTCTTCAGGAGAAGCACATCTGACGTGGGTGACAGCAGGTAACCCAGTCTGGGTTTGAGATTTTTTTTGCACATCACAGTTTCTCAAATCTTTCAACAAAACTACATCACAATAGATCATCATGCAACTTTCCTCCAAAAAAGTGTAACAATTTTAAATAACGTCAAAGTTCAAACAGTGTCATTCAACGCGCCGTATCGAATGCTAAAACAGAACCCGGGCCAGCGGCTCCGCGTGTCGTGCGTCGCGGCGGCCGTCGTTGGTTTCCCGTTCGATGACGGTGCCGTCCAGAGGTCAATTCAGCGGAAGGCGGAGGACACAGGTGTGCTGGAGCGCGCTCAGGTGAAGAGGTTCAGGGCGGGACGGCCGAGTGAGGAACGAGGACAAATCTGACGAGGGGGGCGTCGTCTTTTTACTGCTGACCCCAGGGTCATAGGTCAAAGGTGGGGGGTGGGGGGTGGGGAGATGTACTAAAACACTGGCAGGTAGCAGACGATTCCAAACATAAACACTTTTCCTTTCAATTCTTAATTCAGAGAGAGGAAGTAAGTAAGGGCAGTCCGACTGTCGCCCGGAAGAGGCCGAATGACACACTTGCTGATTGGGTGGAACACCTGCTCCACTTTCAGGGCAATTAAAAAAAATAATTAAAAAAACAAGCACAAATCAACAAACACAACAACTAACTAACCACCGCCACCATCTCTCAACACACAACTCAAATCACTTCACCGGTACACGCGATGCACATTGGGGGTTGTTGTGGTTACGGCCGATGATGTAGCTTTGCTTCTCAAGACCAACTTGTTGCCAGACTTCCCGTGATTGTAGGAAGGAGGAGGAGGAGGAGGAGGAGGAGGAGGAGGAGGAGGAGGAGGAGGAGGAGGGTGCAGAAAGGCGCTGATTGGGGCATGCCCCGTTCACAGCCTCTGGGTGAAGTTCTCGGGGAACACTCCTTTGGTGTTGAGGTCTTTGTTCTGCAGCCAGTGGGCCTCCTTCGTCCCCATCAGCCAGCCGTCGTCCTGCAGACACACAGCACGGAGCAGCGCAGGCTTACAGCACCGCGTACAGCCGTCCACTACACACACACACTGTGTTGCGTGACCCTGTGCCGGACTCACCTGCTCGTCAGGGTTGTCGAAGGACACGACTAACACAACTTCCCCAGCCTTCATCTCCAGCTCGTCTGCATCGTTGGCCGTGTAGTCATGCATTGCCATGACCTGCCCCCATGGACAAGAGAGAGAGAGAGAGAGAGAGAGAGAGATAGGGAGTTGACTGCTGAAGCTCGGTTTGTTTGAAACCTTTCCGCGCACGCTGACATACGAGGCCTTTAAACGGACTCACTTTGAAGAGGAACCCAGGGGGCATCTCCACTGCCTCCGGTGAGCCGTTGGTTGCCCCTGGCAACGGCTCTGGCACCACGGCGGGGACGGAATTCTGGGTGAAACAGAAGGGCAGCCGCACGTCAACCAAAGGGCCAATCGCAGCAATGAAAAACCTTTATTGACCATGTCGCATTCAAAAAGCATATTATATTCCTTAATCGCTGTTCACAATAATACAGAAACGCGACTGGTAACTGACAAAATAAAAGAAACAGCAACATAACAACAAAGAAACAGCAACATGTGTGTTTGTACTTGTGTGTGTGTGTGTTTGTATACATACATACAAAGTAAAGGCAACACTTTACCTTTAAGTGTCTGCTGGGGGGTGCTATGGCCAGTACTGGCCGATAGGCCCGGCCCTTCCCTTCCTAACCCTCCTGCCCAGCTGGGGCTCTCTTTAAGTGCACCCTCCCCCAGGGTTAACAATGTGTTGCCTTTATTTTGGCAGTTACCTGTACGTGTGTGCATGTGAGCGTGTGCATGTGTGAGTGTGTGTGTGTGTGTGTGTGTTTGTGTGTGTGCACGTGTGCGCATGTGAGCGTGTGTGTGTGTATGTACACTACTGGTCTAAAGTTTTAGAACACCCCCATTTTCCAGTTTTTACTGAAATTTAAGCAGTTCAAGTCCAGTGAATAACCTGAAATGGTACAAAGGTAAGTGGTAAACTGCCAGAGGTTATAAAAAAAAAAAATTAAAGTTTAGGTTACCAAAAACTGAAAAAGAATGTAAATTTCAGAGTTATAAAAAAAGGCCCTTTTCAGGGAACAAGTTTAACGTGGGTTAAGTCGCCGACTCTGGATCCAGCGAAAGAGCCTGTCACACGCCACGTGACAATTCTCTGATCCCCGACACGGGCAGGGAACTAGACCGGGAGTTTTCAACAAATAAACAAAACTAAATCTGTCCGTCACCCTCACGGGTTCGGGACACAAAAACCATAAACTTCAAAACACAATAAAACTATCACAAAATAAACTGAAACTTTCCAGTTCCCGTTTTACTTTAACTTTCACTTTGCTTTTCTTTCTTTCTTTTTCGGTTGCTTTTTCTCCTCGGTCTCCCACGCCTTTTCCTTCCTTGTTCCAGCCACCTACTGAAGAGAGCAGAGCTGTTTTAAAGCACACCGATGTGATTAGTAAACACAAGACTGGTGTGTGCGTTGGCTGCTCTGCCAGTAGGCGTGGCCGCTAATCGCCCTGACCAGCTGCCGAGACCGACGCCTTCCACAGAGCCCCTGACCATCACGCTTCCTCCGTGTTTGACAGTTGGTGTCACACACTGAGGAACCATCCTTTCGCCTACTCGACGGCCTACAAAAACCTTTCAACCTTTCAAGATTTCAATTTTTGATTCATCGGTCCATAAAACCTTCTTCCAGTCTTCAGTAGTCCACTGGCGGTGCTTCATGGCCCAGGCAAGCCTCTCTTTCTTATTTTGCCATCTTAGCAATGGCTTTGTTACTGCCACTCGACCTGTCAAACCTGCAGCTCGAAGTCTTCTCTTCACAGTTGAAACTGACACTTCCTTACTTCGACCAGTGTTAAGCTGTGCTTGAAGCTGTTGTCCTGTGAGCCGCCTATCACGCAAGCTGTTGACTCTCAGAAACTTGTCTTCTGATTTTGTTGTGGATTTGGGTCTGCCAGACCTCTTCCTGTCAGAGTTTCGTCCAGTTTCCAAGTGCCTTTTGATGGTGTAGGTAACTACTCACTGCCAAAGAATTTACATTATTTTTCAGTTTTTGGTAACCTAAACCTTTTTTTTTTTTTTTTTTTTTTTTTTTTTTTTTTAAACCTCTGGCAGTTTACCGCTTACATTTGTACCATTTCAGGTTATTCACTGGACTTGAACTGCTTAAATTTCAGTAAAAACTGGAAAATGCGGGTGTTCTAAAACTTTTGACTGGTGGTGTATGTGCGTGTGCGTGTGTGTGTGTGTGTATGTGAGTGTGTGTATGTGTGCGTATGTGTGTGTGTGTGTGTGTGTATGTGTGCGTATGTGTGTGTGTGTGTGTGTGTGTGTATGTGAGTGTGTGTATGTGTACGTATGTGTGTGTGTGTGTGTGTGTGTGTGTGTGTGTGCGTATGTGTGTGTGTGTTACTCACAGAGTCTGTTCCTGCAGAAGCCGCTGCAGCTACAGTAGTGTCTGCCTGTGTTTGGGAAACAGAGAGACAGAGGAGGACAGCGGACTCCCTGCATTATGACGGACAAGAGCTTGACCTTGTTCGAACACTGCTACATATGAACATCTTTCTCCCACATAGAAATACACACAAACACCCACACTTCTGCACAGCGCAACACACACACACACAAACAAACAGACACATCTATCCATGTTGATCCAGGTCAACTGAGAATGGTATTATTGGCTCTCGGCACCTGCAGCACTACAATTCCCATGACTCCCCAGGCCTCTGAAGAGAGGTGAATTGTGGTTTGTAAAAACCACAGGAAGAGTGAAGTTCATCTTCATGCGTCACAGATATGACTACTACTGTTCTCCAATCGGTCTACTATCTCATTTCCCAGCATACTGAAGAATTGTGTATGCTGTCTGTTGTAAAATACATTAACCGTGCCATTTGAGGAGGTCATCTGTATAGGAATGAGTGAGTTGATTAGACAGTAAGTTCCTGTCTTTGATTACCGATGCTTTGTCAGCAAACAGTGCCTCTTTTATTGAATGAGCTAATCAGAAGCTATCACTTCCTGACTTCCTTGCTGGTGCTTTGTTAGCAACACAAAGGCTCATAAACTGATCATCTGTCCCTATGTATATATTCAGGTGAGAGACTCATTCACTTTAGACTCTTTACCAACTCGCTGTGGACCGCCGTGTGTAATAAACTTGCATTTCAAGTCAGACTGCTGAGTCTCCTGGTCGTCTCTTCGGAAGAAGCTAACAATGCTTACATGTAGATACCTCACCCCTACTAAAGCAACTCAAACTACCGTTTACACACTCCTGCTGCTACAGCTGCACAGTGCTTGTCCAAGCTGTATGTGCAGCTGCAGTCTGCTCAAAAACTACCAGGTCCATCTGTCCAGCCTTCCTTGCCCCAGCCTGTCTCCGCACATGTAGGAGCCTCATCCTCTTCCAACCCTACCTGGGTCCCATCATCGTCCCAGCCCATCTGCGCAGCTGGGGAACCAGAATCATCCCAGCCTGTCTGGGCATTGGTCTGCCTGTCATCATCCCACTGCTGGGGCTGCTCTTTGGAAGACTAGGGCGTGGAGGAGGGGGCAGTGCAGGGGTAGCGGGGTACGGAGGGGCACAGGGCCAGAGGTACACAGGGACCGTGACACAGGATCGTAAAAAAAAGACAGAGGCGCGCTGTTACAGAGGTGTAGCAAGGGGGCGCTGTTTGAGGGGGCGAATGGGGGGCGTAGCATTCATTTTTTTCCTTTCCCCCTCCTGCCGCCTGTCACGAGACCCCCAAGGTACCGCCCGCCTCAGCTGACAAATACTTAAGGCCCGGAATGAGCGCCCCCTGCTGTCAAGACCAGGGGAGCACACTCTGGCATCTAAAGCACCATATCCACCAAAAAACATACAAGTTAAACAACTAAACAGAGCCCCTTCAATATACAACGTAAAGGCCTGTACAGTCTCAGGCACGTGCTGTGAAAGGACAGACAGACGAAGAGGAAAGAAAGTTGTTGGAGTCACGGAGAAACGAGATGGGCGGAGCTACGGTTTCTCCCTGGGCGCTGGGAGCAGTGTTTTGGGGTTTTGGGTGTCAGGGGGTTGCTGGGTGTTGGTCTGCCTCTGAGCACAAGCATGTTGCACAGTAGAACTCGGCCAATCGGACACCGGAACACACCGTCCAATCTGCCACCCTGTTGGCAGGCTGTGACAGTCTAGAGAAATCGCTCTCGGCCAATAAGAAACCAGGATGAGATGCGCTTACCTCCCACATATCCCAGGACATCGCCTTTCCGTGAGGCAGCAAGAAGGAGAGAGGAACAGGTAAGCAAGCGACAGGTAAGTGTGGCACCTGCTGTCACCCACTCACAGCAAACACGGTTTGTGAAAGGCACTTCATAAATACTCGTCTTGTAAAGAATTCTGCATGACATGTCCCATGATTCCTTGCTCCGTGAACTCTGCGATGGACAATGGGGGGATTGTCCATCGCAGAGGTCAGAGTTCACAGAGGTCAGAGTTCAAGTCAGTCAGAGTTTCGCTGCAAAATCCGTAACCAGTGCACTGCAGTCGGTAGACATTTTATTACGCTCTCTGATTGGCTCTGTGTGTCCTATCAGCTTCCTATCAGGCTACGGAGGACACACCCACCTGTGAGGCCGGGGACGAGGCCACGCCCCCTGGGCTGGCCGCCAGCTTCAGTGAGTCCGGATCCATGTCGAGCAGATTCCCGCTAACGGGGGCTTCAGCCTGCCACAGGAGGTAGACAGAGGACAGCGTTCAGGGCCGAGAGGGAGGAGGTGACGGAGTGGCGTGGGTGGTGGAGGACGTGATGGAGGATGTGATGGACGGCCTAGTGAGGCGGAGGTGAAGTAGACAAGGTGATGAAGAGGCATGTAAGGTGGAGGAGGTGATGGAGGTGAAGTGGAGGAGGTGGAGTGATGTGGGTGGTGGAGGAATGCAACGGAGTGGTATGGGTGATGGAGAGGCTAGTGAGGTGGAGGAGGTGATGGAGGTGAAACCGATCCATCAGTCTTTATTTTGAATAGCGTCATTTATAATCAGGTTGCCCCCAAGAAAACAATTAAACCAATGTTGGAAAAATAGAAAAAAAAATCCTAACTCGTTTAATCAGGTTCAACCATCTGGAAAACAGCCAGATACAAAGATTGCAAAAGAAGAAAAAACACGTTAAGACACCGAACATAAAGCAGAAAGAGACAAAAAAAGGTTAAAAAGAAAGGGATAAAACCAGTGATTTAAGATCAGGTGAGTAAGATCCTGCAAAATGACTCTTAGTTGTCAAATGTAAGAATGACAACTCTGTCCGGAGCCATGAGGAGGGGGATGGTTGAGGCGGCGATGGGGAGGGAATCGGGTAACGTAAGGAGAGAGGTGAAGAGGGGAGAAGGGGGTGGGGTTAGGAGGGGGTGGGGTTGATGTTCACGACACGGGGCGGGTGGGAAGTGGGGGGGTTCTGACCTGCGAGGGGATGTTACATTTATCTCGGGCACAAACGCGTCATCAAACAGGTTGATGATGTTTTCCTGTTTGAGGTCTTTGGACGGGGTGACTTTGGGCGGGGGGGGCACGGGCGGGCCGGGCCTCAGCTGCAGCGTCGCCGCGAGCGCAGGCGGGAGCACACGCGTGTGAGAGAGACACAGAGACACAGCACACGGTTAGAACACGCCGGGCGCACGCTCTGGACCCGACGCTCTCCTCTTCGCAGGTGAAACGAGCCGACCGGACACACACAGAGACATGCGGAGCGACAGGCCTCACCACACACTTCAGGCGGACATTTTGTGCTGATAATATTTGCTCTGTCTGCCGAGTGTTTCCGTGTGTGCAGTGCGTGTCAGCGAAAATTCCACTCCAGCTCATCACTTCCTCTATCCAGATGCTCGGAGCAGCTCTCCTAACCAGTGTTCATGAGACACACACACACACACTCACTCTCGCTATGAAACACTCACACACACACTCACTCACTCTCTATATGAAACACACTCACACACACTCACTCTCGCTATGAAACACTCACACACACACACTCACTCTCTATATGAGACACACTCACACACACTCACTCTCTATATGAAACACACACACTCACTCTCGCTATGAAACACTCACACACTCACACTCACTCTCTATATGAGACACACTCACACACACTCACCCTCGCTATGAAACACTCACACACACACACTCACTCACTCTCTATATGAAACACACTCACACTCACTCTCTATATGAGACACACTCACACACACTCACTCTCGCTATGAAACACTCACACACACACTCACTCTCTATATGAAACACACTCACACTCACTCTCTATATGAGACACACACACTCACACACACTCTCTATATGAAACACACACACTCACACACACTCACTCTCTATATGAAACACTCACACACACTCACTCTCTATATGAAACACACACACACTCACTCTCTATCTCTGTATGTGAGGCACACAGACCACACACTTTTCTGACGTGGCCAGACAGACAGACGCACAAACTGCAGCACAACTCCAGGTGAAAGCGCACGGCACACCTGCGCTTCAGACCTCAGGGGCTACCTCTCTCGGAGGCGTTACCTTGGATGGGGATCTGGGAATGGCTGGCGCCGACCCTCCTGCAGGCGAGAGGCTGTGATTGGTGGCATCCTGTGGCTTCACACTGGAGAGGGAGGAGACAGGCAGCGATTGACAACAAGATCTACTTATTCACTTCAAAGGTGTTGTGCATCCAGCAGGCAATTTACGGCAGATAGCTCAGCCAAACTGTAGCAGCGACCTTACTCTAAATATGCCAGCAGCCATACCACCCTGCAGTCTTTCCCATGTCAAACAGCTGAAGCTAAGCAGGGTCGGGCTTGGTTAGCAGTTGATGGGAGACCTAGTGGAAAAGCTAAGTTGCTGCTGGAAGTTGTGTTGGCGGGCCAGTAGGAAGCAGTATTCCTTACATTTTGTTTCAGATTTTTTCCCATTTTGGTAGCCAATTCTACCCTCTGTTTCTTTAAATGTACCCTCCCCCATGAGCCCGTTGCTTGCCTCGGAGGCAAGCAGTTTTTCCAGTACAGCCGTGCCGGCTCCCCCTCCCCCCTCCCTCTGGAGCAGTCAGCCAATCGCCGCCCCGACGGGGCTCTCGGCCAGAGCCTGACTGGCGTGACCGGGTTTCGAACCGCGGCTGCAGTGGGCAACTTGCATTCTGGGCGAATGCTTAGACTGTTACGCTACCCGAGTCCCGAAGCGGTCTTCCTTCTGGACCAAGCAGAACACCAACGCCCCGGGGCAGTGACAGGGATACTGCTGTAGGAGGAGCTGTCCTTCGGATGAGACCGAGATCCTGACTCGCTGAGGTCATTGAAGATCCCACAGCACCCTTTGGGAGTGTAGGGCCGTTAACCCTGGATCAATTAAAATCTGGTCACGTAATCATCTCCCTACATCTGATTCGCTACACAATCCCTTGCATTCCCAACCCATTTTGTTTCCACGGGATCGTAACTCCAAATGAGAACAGAGTTCTCAGTTGACTTACCTGGTTAATTACACTTTCACCTGTCTATCTTTTCTATCTAAGTTGCGGCTAGCTGAGCAAGTATTTGCATCTCGAAAGTTTAATAATCAAGCAAGAATAATGATTTTTTCGGTCCAACTAACTCATGAGATCCTCCAAAGTCAGTTAGTCGTAGCGAAGTCATAGCTATTTGAGGCTTTGTTAATCTGAGAGGTAAACGTAGCTAGCCACAGGCGTACTGTACTGCAACACAGCAAGAGGTGATGAGTCATCTTTGGCGCAGTCTGATGATGTCAGGCTCCAGGTTCGCCCTTCTCTTGTCCTCTCAATGACTCATTGACACTTGTTCACTCTTTTTCACTCTCCAGAGCACTGGGCACCCCTGCCACAGGCTGCCAAATGCAGCTCAAAGCATCCACTTGCTTGAGGGTGGAGGGAAATTCAATTTAAATGTTTGTTTCTGATTTATTCCTGCTTTTCTCCCATTTTAGTAGCCAATTATACCCTCTACTTATTTAGATTCGCCCTCCCCCACGAACTCACTACGCATCCTTCGGGTCAAGCCAATTCTTAGAGGCCAGCGATGATCTGCCTCCTCCGAGACTGAACTATTTTCTGGAGACACCCTTTGTGCTTCTCAGCGAGTTCGTGGCGGCTCTCCCTCCCCCTCTCCCCCTGGGGCGGACAGCCAAATGCCACCCCAATCGGGGCTCCCTGCCAGGGCCGGTTTGGCACTGTCGGGTTTCCAACCACAAGCGCAATAGGCAGCTCACACTTGCACAGCACCAGTCAATGCGAGTGCATTAGGCCGCTATGCTATCCGAGGCCCACCCCCCTCACCTTTTGAAGGAAAATCTCTTCCCTCTCACATTGTATGAGACACTGGACATTAGATGACAGCCCCTTCCCAACGAAAATGCCCCCCCCTCCCAACATTTTATAAATGAGGCCCACACCACCACCCTGTCCCACCATGACCAAAGTCTCACAGGCTCATCTGGACTCACAAATGTGCACGCTGCACTGCAAACTCCCACCAGCAGGGGCAGCATGAAGCAAAAGGCTCCACGGCGCAGGTGGAACCGAGCTTGGCCCAGGTTACACGAGAGCGACACCATCCCATCCCACTACATGCCTGACCGTGCAACCTCACCCACTACCATGCAAACTCCCTCCAGCATGCCACCTACACTGCAAACTCACTCGAACACCGCCGTTACAGTGCAAATTCACTCCAGCATGCCTATTACAGTCCAGATTATTTCTAAAAACAGCTGTTAGCATGCAGAACTCACTCCAACCCAACCGTTGCCATGGAAAAATGCCTTGCCTCTTCCTGTTACCATGCACATTCACCCCAGTCCATCTGTTACCAAGCAAACCGACTCCCGAGCATGCTTGTTACCTAGGAAACGTCAGCTCTGCTATCATGCAAACTCACATGACTCACATCTGCGAGCATTCAAACTCAAACTCCTGAAACAGTGCACTCTCATGTCGCACGCAACCTTTGCAACGCAACCTTTGCAACGCGCAACCTTTGCAACGCAACCGCAAACCCAAACGCTCAGCAGCCGAACGCAGGTGCCCACATGCATGCAAGCTCGTCATCCCCAGTGGTTTGTGTTAAGTACCTCTTCACTGGTCCAGCTGTCTTCACACCCACTTTACCTGATTTTCTGCGAGGGAGGTAAAGTATGTTCACCACCTCACACACCGAGACCAAAAAAACACCTTTCTGACACCGCGTGATCAGGGCATACCAACATTCTCACACTGTGCGAAATACCTGCAGATTAGTAACATAGACACATGACCAGGTGAACTAGGACAGAGGTCATGTGACCATATGCACAAGGCGGACAGAGGTCACGTGACCTGGCGAATTGGGACAGAGGTCATGCGACCAAATGGGTGACCTCAAACAGGCACCTAAAAGACAGGTACAGGTATGCAATTGTCCATCAGTTCTCACATCTCTAACAGTCTCAGCGGCTCACCCAGTTTTGTTCTGCTCTTCCAGACTGGTCAAACAATCGTTTAGGTTCTGGTTCAGCTGTAGACAGACAAGAAGAGGGAGAGAGATGGATAAACTCTGCATGCTCACTCATAGTACCAAAAGTAACCACATACACTGTGTAGCCCATTTACTCCAATAATCAGTGGTGCACACTAACGAAGTACTTTTACTTTACTTAAGTAAATTACTGCACTTAGTAAGCACATTTTTTACATTTCCATTTGTACTTATATTTTTACTTTCACTCCCCTACATTTCAAAGGCAAATGGGGTTAAATGCAGGACTTTTTACTTTCACTGGAGTAATATTTTATCAGGGTATCTGTACTTTGACTCAAGTAAAGGGTTTTTTGTACTTCGTCCACCACTGTCAATAATAGGAATACAAGGGGCATGCCACACACTCTGCATTTACACATTTAAATGAATCAACCAATCGTTCACGCCGAAGAGGAAGCAGATCGGGCTCGCTCACCTTCCCCATCTCTCTGTGGAACTTCTCCTCCAGGCCGGCAACACTCTGGAATGTGTTCACATAGAAGCCAACGCGACTGAGAGAGAGGAGAGAAAGAAAGAGAGAGAGAGAGATTTTTTTAAATAGTGCTTTTCGTGGTTGTTATCCACAACTTTGATTTTGTATCTTAGTTGTAGGAGCAGTGACTATAAAAGCTGACAGTACAACGATCAGGTGATCCCTTGCTAGCGACCCACATCCATGGTCATTGTCGATAAAGAGATGATGGCCGTTGGAGATGAACGTTGAGAAGTGATGACAATCGAACACAACAGCGACCAGCTTGAGGGAAAAGACAATAGCACGTAAAAGCGTTTAACGTTAGCCTTAAATCGCCGGAAAAAAGGGAGAAGAGAAGTGTACACACGACAAACGTAAGATAGGCCTATATATTTTTTCGATAACTAGAACTATAAACTATCTGTATTATTGAGTTGTCAAACTAGCCAACTATGCTACTTTGATAACGTTTGAGGTAGGTAACGTTAGCTAGCTGGTGCTAGCAAAGAAATACGGCTTTCACATTGTCAGGGATGTGATTTATCCGGATTAATACGGAATTCCGGATTTTCCGAACTGAAAATGTGACCCAAGTGAATCATGCAGATCCATAAAAAAGATGGGGTGGGTATGAGCTGCACAAGTGGAATTTGGAATGGAGAAGATTTTAGTACATATAGCTATAGGCTGAAGTTAGTGAGGATTTTTCCTTTCCAAGTAGCACGAGGATTTTTGTTTGCGTTCCAGTTCAACATGCCCAGTGCCTCACCTGGGTTTAGTCCTGTCGCGCTCGTGCGCCAGTGGTGCGTCGTCAGTTGTTAAAGATAACAAGAAAGTCAGTACAGCGCGCGCTCTCTCCAGCTATCATACCTGGCGACGATGTCGATTCGAATTCAGGTATGTCAAGATTATTTCACTGTTTTTATCTAGCTAAATTGTTAGCATTTGCGTATCAGCTCAATCATACACACCACCAGCTGTTATCCGTTTTAATCTATCATTTTTAAAGTCATGATATCTAGCTTTGTTGTGACTCGTGCTAACACGAGAGAGAGTGTAAATGAGTTGCGGGGATGTTAGCTAGCCAGGGGGTTCGGCCGACCAGCCATGGTGTCTAGCGAACTAACTGGTATGTAAAAGGTTATGATATGTTTTATATTCATTTCTTGTTAATGGTTACAGTGATTGTGACATGTCCAGTAGTCTGCTAGCTAGGTAGCTAGCCACATTAGCTAGCTGCCAACTAAATTAGCAGGCTAGATAACAGTATAGTTGGCTTTTCACAAATATAATAAAATAGATAGCAGTACATTGACATTCTACATGTTCCTTAGCTGGCCATGGTGATGCCAATTTGTTAGCTAGCCAGTTGCTGTCAGCATTTTAGCAGCTAGTAATGTGCAGCTGCCTGTCTGCTAGTTATCTGGATTGGTGTACGCTGTTTACCGTCAGAAAAGTTGATCTACGTTCACACTGAGAAGCGTCGGTAGGGAGAGAGGGCGCCAAGCACGAGGTTGAAACGCTTCAGCAAAATTAATAAACCAGGCAAGGCTATTTCCAACATATGCAACCCAATCAACTATGGAACAAGTGTAATGTCCAACATCCTGCAAGCCAAAGCTGCCAACCTAAGTGTGGAGACATACGAGTCCTATCAAGCGGTCAAACACAACCTAGCTTTGTAGTTTGGAGTGTATCCAGACAGGTTTACTCTGATCGAGTAAGCCAGGTGTTCATCAGTGAGGTGTGTTCTATATTTTGATTTAATGAAGTTCATGTCAGAGAAGCTTGATTCACACTGGTATGTTGAGCCAAACAAGGAAGCTGACTTCTGTGCAGCTATCCAGATGTTGGTGTATTTTCCATTGTCAGCAAGGCTCCAAAGATTTGGGGCAGAGTGATTTGAGCACTATGTCATTTTGCAATGTTATTATTTTCAGCTCCAAGTCTGTAGCATCCACATGAAAAACCTCACTCATTTTTTCTGACACTTCAGATATGTCCACCTCCATGAAGGGATTGTTGATGAATGCCACACAGGGCTCCAGTTTGTGTGTCACTGAACCAGTCCTCAAACTTCTGACCAAGCCTGGTGAGGAGATCTATGTACTTTTGGCTGTCCAGGGCCCCAGGTGCAGCTTCATTTTCCTGTAACATTTTTTGCAGAGAGGGAAAGTTCTGCATCTTTTTCCTCTGGATGTGCTGCAGGACTAAAGCTTTGCTTTGAAGGCATTCACAGAACTGATCATATCAGTGATGGATTTGCTTTTTCCCTGTAACTCAGTGTTAGGTGTGTTGAGTTTCTCTGTGATGTCTGGCAGGAATGCCCGGTCCAGCTGCCATGCTGTGTTTGATAGTAGGGTTGTGTCCTCACCTCTTGACTCTATGAATGCCTTGATTTCTGTTAGAAGTTAAAGAAAACGATGCAGGATTCTTCTTCTGCTGAACCATCAGATTTCATTATGCAGAAATACCTAGATCACCATACTCCAAAAAGAGTTTAAATGTCCTATGCTGCTTAGCCTTTGCTACTATGGAATTAATTATCTTTATGACAGGTGTCATCACATGGTCAAATCCAATCACTTTGGCACAGACACCTGCTAGTGGATAATAGAGTGATAGCTCAAAAAACGGGGGAAATCAGGATCTGCTTTGCAATTTGCTATGAAACCTGCATGGCGCCGATCATAGCAGGTGCTCCATCAGTGGTCACTGACACAATTTTATTCAAGGGCATGTTATTTTCCACAAAGTCGTTTTTGAGTACATTGTAGATGTCTACACTTCTGGCTGTTGTTTTCATTGGTAATATTGTCAGAAATTCCTCTTTCACCGAGAAATCTAAAAGACCATTTGAATGAATACTGCTAACTGTCATCAACTGACTCATCGCATTGGATCAAAAACCTAGAGAATGTACCTAGATCCCGTTCCAGCTGCTGTTGAACGTCTCCTGAAAGGGCAGAAATCCTCAGAGCAACAGTGTTCACTATCCCCAAGTTGAATTTCAGAATATTTGTGTTTTCATTTTTGTCTTCTTTCAAAATGTCTTTCAAAATTGTAATTTTTGAACAAAGTCTCGGGCATGATGAGTGTCATGGCACCTTTGACAATGCTCCCGTTCTTGTGGTTTTTGAACCAAGTCTTTTTATTCTTAGCCAAAAATGTGTGGCTTTAAATGAAAAGGTCTGCTTGAAATGAGACCTCTGTTTTTCTCCACTGGTTTGGTGAATAATGACTGCTGTCTGTAATTGCGCCTTGAGCTCACTCACCTTCCGAGCATGCAATACACTTTCTCTGGTGAAATCATGCTGAAATGTAACCTTGTGTAGCATGATATAATGGCGCTCAACGTTCCGTCTTTTCCCAACAGCAACGGCACCACCGCATATCAAGCACATACACTTTTTTTTGACACAACAAAATAAAAACTCATTCTCCCACTCCTGATGAAAATTGTACTTGTCTATTATTTGTCTGTACTTAACAAAATTATTTGTCTTTTGCTAGTTAGTTGCTAACTGCTCCATGGCACTAACTGCTCTTTCCCAGGTTCAAGTTCAAAGCACGCATGGTGTTTTTTTAATGTATTTGTATTTTTTTCAAAAGACTGCACGGTACGCGATTGGCATTTGACGTTGACAGGTAGGCATCGATTGGCGGATGTGTATTTCATTGGCTATTTTCAGCCAATCGTGATTAATCAAGCATGGGATCATATCGACGTGGCTCGCGGCTACTATCTGATAGAAGCCGCAAACTTTCAGCTTATTTGTGGGAATTTTTGTGTTTCAGCGCGAAAAAATTTATGTTCTTTCAAAATAGTAAAGGTAGAGGAAATTAATTGTAGTTGCATGTCCTGCCCAACAGGTGGTTTAGTTCAAGGCAGTGGTTCTCAAACCTCTCCTAGAGTACCACCTGTCAGAATAGTTATCGTGTTATGTTGCTGTTATTTATTATTTGAATTGTGCCGAGCATAGCACTGTAGCAGTTGCCATATTAAATTAAATATATAAAAATCAACTGCATTTAAAAAATTTTTTTAAATTATTTATCAAATAAGTTCTAGTTATGGGTCATATGTTACCATCCATATGTTATGGTAGAGCCACCACCAGTTTGATCCTACCTGTTTTTAAGGACAGGTTCTGGATCAGCACTATGCAGCTCCTTAAACAGGTAGGATCAAACTGGTGGCCCTAGTAGATTTCTGGAAAAGGTATGAAATGTCACTGTGTGTGGGGTGGGGGTGTCCTTTGCCAATCACATGCCTGATTGTACATTAAATGGATAGAAAAAAAATGAGAAAACATCCTCAATGATTGATTCACATATACTGGCGTTAATTATTCATTTTAGACCAGTACAGAAAAGAGGAAACTAAGTTGGCTACGCTGGCTAGCATTATAGCAAACTAGCTAGGTCGGTCAGCAGGATGTTTTATAATAAGATAACGTAAGAATAGCAGAGAGCCGAAAGTTGCACGCTAGTGACTTTAGCAACGCTAGATCTCAGCTCAACAATCAGAATGGAAATATTTTCCCCAGTTTCACGGTAAGCAACGTTAGCTTAAATGTAAAATGACAATTTCCGTTACTGAATCGAATAATTTGATACTGTGTCCGACCAGAGGGACAGGGAGAAAGCTCAAGAGTGATTGACGCCTGACGCAGTCTGACAGATGCGACGCACACAAAAGGGCTGCCAGAGGTGGCACCGCACCCTCCACCCCCGCCCTCTCTCCCAGGTGTGTGGGCGTGGCTCACCTGTTCCACAGAGATGGAAGCTCTTCCTGCAAGTCCACATTGATTTCCTCAAACACCTTCTGAGCTCTTCCCAGTTCTTCCTCTGCCTGGGAGCGCACACGCACACGCACACACACACACACACACACACACAACAAGCATGCACGCACACACACACACACACACACACAGATATACACAACAGAGGTACACGCACACACACAAAGACACACAGACACACACACAGGTAACACACACACACACACAAGGACGTGCGCAGACACACAAATCCAATGTTTGTCGTATTAGAACAGACTGACCAGTATAGGGCATCACGGTCCCATTTTGGCGGAGGAACTACTCCACGCAAAAGTCACATTTTACCATAAAAATGTACCCGATCATAGCAGAAATCACAGGGATATTATAATGTTACACAGGTAGCCGCATGACGATCAATCTATCCACCGCTGCTAAACAACATGACGTAAAATAAGCGCTCACTTTCTTAACTGTTTGGGGGAGAAAGCAGTAATACGAATGGGGGGAACGGATGGGACGGACATTTGCCCTCGAGTGAGAGACAAAGCATGCAGGAGTGAGGTGTTAGCATTAGCGTTCAGCTAGCAGCGTAGGCATGCAGTCGAGGAGCTGCTTGATAGCTTACAGTCACCTGGTTTCTTGACAAGTTAGTTTGAGCGACATGGTGCGCCGACAGAATGCCCTGAGCCCAGCCAGGGGCGGCTTTCTCCAGGAGCGAGACCGGCTGGCCGTGCGCAGGGAGAGAGGGAGAGAGCGAGGAGTGAGGGATTGAGAGAGAGAGAGAGAGGAGTGAGGGATTGAGAGAGAGAGAGAGAGAGAGGGGCAGATTGAGGGAGAGAGGCAAGAAGTGTGAGTTAGCCACACTCGTTCAGGCAGACCGATGACACGGGGAGCTGCACACACAAAGGTCTGTGTGAGTTTACACTGTGCACACGAGTCCGTACATTTCTCGACATACGGAAGAGCAGGAAAACGCACGCATGCGTACACGTGCGCAGGCACACACGTGTACTTATAGCATGCACACACACACACACTTCACACTCACACAATTAACTTACACTTGCATGCACTCACACAATTCACTTACACTTGCATGCACATACACACATGCACACACACTCACACATACCCACAAACGCACAGAAGCCCTTTGGCTGTGGCACTGTGTTTCTGTGTGAGTGTGGGTTCATCACAAACAGAGGCTAATATTTGAAGCGCTGGTGCAGACACAGGCAGTAGCGCCCGGTCTCTCCCCAGCTGATAATCGCAATCAGAGGGGAAGTGCTCCCTGTACAGACAGAGCGTGCACACAGACAGACTGCAGCCCTTCGTTTGGGTGCTGGTTCTGTAGGGGGAGGGGTCACCTTGGCCATTTTGACCTCGTCCTTCTTCTTGCCTTTCTGCAGGGAGGCGAAGTGATGCCGCGCACTGTCAAAGTCCACCAGCTTCCTGTCGCGCTTCGCAATGCGGGCCTGCAGGGGGAGACAGAGAGGCGGAGGGCGATAAGCCTGCGAGTCTGCGACCAGTGCCACAGAACAAAGCACCGGATCACCTAATCTCGGAACACCACCTCACCCGAATATCAGGGAACTGGCCCAGGTACGTATCCATGGAGATCAAGGCGTGGTCAACCAGTTTCTGATGGAAGTCTGTCCAGAGGAGGTCACTGTCCTGTAACACAAAGAGTTTTACACAGACGTATACACACAACCATGCACACACACACCCAACACAGACACACACGCAGCCACACACGCACACACCACACACACACACAACACAGACACACGTACACACACCCAAAACATGCACGCGCGCACACAAAACACACGCACGCGCAAACCACACTAATTGTAGCATTTAGGCCATTTGAAAATTACTGTAGCGGAGAAAACTAAAGACAGGAAGAGCAGCTAGAGCACATCCTAAATGAGCCTCAGCCCTATTCACAGGGGACTGGCGTGATTTACCGGAATAAATACCCCCTGTGCATATGTGAGTCTGGTGTGATTTGGGCTATCGCTACACAGGGAGGGCTGGGGTTTAAAACACATTTACCTCCATGATAGCATATCCTGTTCCTGCTCTTACATCTTCTTTACAGAGAAGAGAGGGAGAGAAAGAATGCAGGAAAGAGGAAAAAGGAAAGAGTACATGCTCGTGAGAGGCAGAGAGTGTGAGCATACAGGCGAGAGAGGGAGAGGGAAAAAGAGACAATGGGAACGAATGTCATGGCAATAATGAAGAAAACAGACATTTTAAATTGAAACCAAGAGAGAGGGGGGGTTGGAGGTTTGCGAATGGTTGCGGGGGCGGGGGGGTAAGGAATGCAGTAAAGATAAAAAGAAAACAAACAGTCTGAATTCTCCCTCTTCTCCTCCAGTGATATTGTCTGGTGCCCGTCACATATGACGCACACGTTACGCACTCACGAGCCTCTGAAATGCTGTGCAGAGTGTGAGCGATCACACCTGAGATCAAACGCAGAGAGAGAGACAGAGAGACAGACAGACAGACAGACAGACAGACAGACAGAGAGAGTCTGAGGATAGAGACCTCGACGATGGAGTCCACGTCTTCCTTTCCGTACCACTCCGGCTCGTACATGTCCACCAGACACTCCTGCAGACGCTTGGACGATTCGTGCATCGCTGTGGGGAGTGGGGACACAGACAGACAGACAGTCAGACAGACAGTCACACATCACTAGACTAGCTGGAAATGGAGGCAGACAAAGACGACCTTGAATGATGTGTTGACGTGACTGGATGGCCGCGTGCCGTGCAGCTGCATGTTGTGTGTTTCGTATTGTAATTGCGCTGCCGGCTCTGCTTTGGCTCCTCCTGTAAGCTGTGGCGTAACCTCACACAGCCATGAGGAACTCCGATACAACCGACCAACAGATGGACGGGCAAAGACAAACACGCACAACAAGACATAACCCCCACAACACACACACACACACACACAGGACATCATACCTTTGACAGCAGTTAGGTAAGCTCTCAGGTCCTTCTGCAGCTTGGAACCCTCTGCCTGGAAGCAGAAACCAGGAAATAAGCCAGAGATTAAGAGACCAAACGATCTAACGCTGTCCGCTCCAACAAACGTACTTCTGTCTGTTCAATCAATCAGTTCAACTGCATTTAAAGCACGGCGCGTGACAAAAAGGACGAAGCACAGAAACAATGTGAGTTACAGCAGACATCACACCAAGAGGGAAACCCACTCATATCAATTAGATAGGCGACAAAATGAGAGAGTTCCTCTCTGTCCAGTAGAGAGCAGTCTTTAAGTCATTCAAAACTATGCCGTTTGTATTGGTGCCGAGTGCTTCTTCAACGATCTATATAATTACAGTGCCGACTAAATAGAGTTTACAAACATAGGTAAGCGTAAATAATTCAGTGCTGGTACATAATTTAAGAGTGAAGGTTATTGATATGCAGCAGAACCCTGCTTTGTTTTGCACTTCCCCCGGGGCCAGCTGTAGTTTCTCCTCTTCTTCTTGTGTTAAACGGGGGGGCTGCGGAAACAAAGGCAGGTGCACTATCGCCCCCCTGCTGGTCAGGAGTGTGAGTTTAATTCTTTCCCCCCCACCCACTTCCTGGCAGTGAGAAGTGCTGTTTTTGGAGGGACCTTGCCTTCCGGTGTTGCCAGATTTGGCGTTTTGGCTGAACTGCCTCTGATTTTACTCTGGGTTTTCAGGGATTGTGGGATTGAAAAGCCAATTTGCATGACGGCCTCATTCCTGGGTAGAAATAGCCACGTTTTCATTTCGTTAAATGACGAGTGATGTTGCTGTAAGAAGCCAATTGACAGTGTGGTCTTTGTGTTGGCTTTCTCCGCAATGTCGTTGGGGATGTTGACTAAGATTTCTGGCCGTGCGTCGCTGCGGGTTTGGCTTCTTTGGTAACCAGATGACGTCCCGTTGGGTTTTGGATTTTGGCAGACCGGCTGAGGTGATTCAGAGGGTAGAATGGAGGGAGGGGAGGGGGGGGGGGGTGCACTCTTACCAGCTGCTTGTTGAAGTTCACCACGCCCTCCTCGAACGCCACATCCTTCGTCTCGTCGGCTTTTCCCAGCTTCTGTAGCACCTGCGGGCACGACACGGACATCACGCTCGTTTCCACAGCGGCCATCTTTCTCATCCAGTAACGATCAACACTTACCAGCGCGATGGTCACTTTCAAAGGTCAAACACCGCTACGTTACAGAGCTGACCATCTGGTTAGTACATTGACGATCTGTGGTCTGTCCAACAAAGGCACTGACAGTTTGGGCTGAAAAGATTTATTCGACTAATTATGTCCAGATTACACCTTAATAAACATAGTAATAAAAATTAGATGGGCTCTAAAAATGTGTACTCCTGTAAGAGAAATACCTCATTCAGGGGGTCCCTCCCAGACTAAACAAATAACATAAATACTGCTACAGTTGTACATATGGGCTTCCTCTTGTGACATACTGCATTTCTGACTAAAGACTGCACACTCTGCGCCTTCACTTCCTCTGAGTGCAGCTGAGAGAAAGAGCCCCACCAAAACCTCAATTAGGACTACTAACAGTGTGCTTCACCCACCAATACACATCACTCACCAATACACACACACACACACACACACACACACTACCCTTCACCCACCAATACACATCACTCACCAATACCCCCACCACACACACACACATACACACACTACCCTACACACACACACACACACACTACCCTTCACTCACCAATACACATCACCCCCAATACCCCCACCACACACACACACACACACACACACACACACACACTCACACACACACACACACACACACACATTACCCTTCACACACACACATTACCCTACACACACACACACACACACACACAGACATTACCCTTCACACACACACACACACACACACACATTACCCTACACACACACACACACATTACCCTACACACACACACACACACACACATTACCCTTCACACACACACACACACACATTACCCGACACACACACTACCCTTCACTCACCAATACACACACACACTACCCCTTACTCACACACACACACACGGAAATCCCGCACTAGAGCCTTGCCAGTCTCATCCTCAGACATGTATAGCTCCACCCCTTCTTCATTCACATGGCAAATAAGGCCCATCCAGACGGCCTTCGTGTTCGGTTTGTGCCGTTCAGTGGGTTTCATTGCCCGATTATAAAGCCAATCAGTGACAATCTTACCTCCTTGTCTTTAGGGCAATGCCACTATGCTCCTAGTGAACATCATTGCACCCATATACACAACTCCGCTGTTCGACCAAACCAAATATTTTCCTCACCGACGGCAGTCAAACATAACGGACATAATGGTGTCACAAAACGGGTGCTTCCCTGACACGGCCTTGTTTAACTTAGTAACAGGTCTGCCGCGATGGAGAGGAAGGAAAAGTACCTAAATAAAGACACGGTGAGCTCTGTTTCGAGAGCATTACAAGGTTATCAGTAGCAGACAGTGGTGGTTATGTCTGGTGTACTGAACTGACAAATACAAACAACTGCAATAATCTCACAATTCAGGAGGAATTTCATACCTGCACCGCCCCTGCCAATATCATGCAACTATCATGCAATCACCCCCCTTTCTGTGGGGTAGAAGACTGTAGTGAGTACCGGTCTCTCTCTGTGTCACTCACAGTTTCACTTCTGCAAACTTCTTCAGTATGCAAACTCAGGGGGCCAGCGTGATTCATAAAGAAAGGGGAAACGGTGAGAACGGGGAAAAGGGAATAAAGCATAAAACAGGAAGGAAGTGGCGCTTCGCCTCTAGACAGGAGCTGCGAGACCGTGGTCTATTTTCAGGACACATTCCCTCTGGCATGGGGCCCCAGCAGCAAGGTTCCCCCGGCCACCCGCTTCTACCAGCAACAGGGCTCCCTGGTCCCCCGCTTCTTTTTCCTTTAAAATCTTTGTTTCCGATTTTTCCCCAATTTAGTAGCCAGTTATACCCTCTATTTATTTAGATTCGCCCTCCCCCAAGAACTCGCCACCCGTCCTCCGGGTCAAGCTAATTCCCCGAGGCCGGCGATGATCCGCCTCCTCCGAGACGGAACTCCCACTCCCGTCCACCCTACTTGCTGGAGACACCCTTCGCGCTTCTCGGTGAGTTCATGCTGGCTCACCCTCCCCTCCCCCTCCCCCTGGGGTGGACAGCCGAATGCCGCCCCCGATCGGGGCTCCCGGCCAGGGCCGGTCTGGTACAGTCAGGTTTCGAACCGCGACCACAATAGGCAGCTCACACTCTCAAAGCACCAGTCAAAGCGAGTGCGTTAGACCGCTACGCTATCCGAGGCCCCCTCTGGTCACCCGCTCCTGGCCCAGGTTCCTACTGCTGCTACCTGCATGCAGGGACACCGGGCCAGAACAGTCTGCGCCAGTCTGGCGCACTCTTTTCAGAGGCCGGTGGGGGAATTTATCTTTGTGTCACACGGCTAGCCTTCCTTCACACAGAACCACTGTGCACTTCTAAACAAATGAAATTGACGAGCTGTAATCTGGGCCGGTATTCACAAAGCATTTTAAGGGAAAAAGTTGGTCCTAACTCCGCAATTTAGGAGCAACTCCGAAAAATAACGGGCGTGTCACTCATAAATTTAGGACTCCTACATTTTTGGGATAAGAGTATTTCACAAAGGGTTTGAGAGCTAAAAACAGCTCCTTAGTCCAGGAGAAGTTAGAAGCAGTCAAGAGGACTTCTAAGTTGCTAAAGACCTACTCACAGCGATCCAAAAATCTGCTACTGCCGGCAATCGTCGTCGCAATCGCGTCAACACTTTGGAGATATTGAATGATACAGAGCTCATAAAAAGGTACCGCCTCAATCGCGAGGGTATTATATATATTATATTATATATATATTATGTATAGATACCCGCTGATTGTTTACGAGATGCAGACATGTAACCAATTGACTAGTCAGTATTCTTGGTTTCATGTTAAATCAGTGACACGTAGCCTACATTTGTATTTTAGAATCTTCATTAGAATATAATAGGGTGCATCGGATCATTTTTCGGATCAGCAAAAAAATTATAACGGGACCAAAGGCACGTTTCCACCAAAATTACCAGGAACTATTCTCAAGGAATTGAATGAATGATAATTTCAGTTTTTCAATCTAAGTTATTTCACTAAATCTTTATTTGAAAATTTCACAAAATACATTTTTAGATTCAGTACGCCTTTAGGCGATTTAACTAGGTGGTCTCATGCCTGAATTAATGTAATAAAAATTCAAAGATCGCTAATGTTTAAATTGTATTTAATTCGGTCGCGTTTCTAAAACCTGCCTCCCAGAAAGGCATTTAGTATGAAAAACAAAGCAAACCAAAACATACATGGTTGTCTATCTCTTCACTGTAACTCTGCATCGATTTAGGAATTGTTACTTTAAAACGTAACAGCGGCAGAAAAACTGTATTTCTCTATGATAGTTCAATTTAGCTATTAATCCGCTGGATCATATGCGTGCCGAACCGTGGGGGTTGATCCGTACGGATCACGGATGAACTGCAATCCGTTACACCACTAGAATATAACAGGAACAGGTAGGCCTACATACCTCTTTACAGTAGCATATCATTTATTTTCTAGGTTGAAATCGCGGGCAGAGACCCATCCCCTATATCAGCCAATCGCTGTGGGCATTCTGAGTAAGCTCGTTCATGAGAAACAACGTCATCCATAGCAACGACGTAAACCCCGCCCTCATTCTTAGCTTGAAAATTCTAGGACTTCCTTAGTATGAGTTTGTCTTTGCAGCTTTGTGAATAGGTTTTAAGGTGGGACTCCTAACTAAAAGGTTTTAGTGCGATTTAGGAGTACTCCTAGTGGTAAGATAAAATTATTTGTGAATACCGGCCCAGATCTCTTTTAGTAGTTTCTGGGACGCAGTGCAGTCGGGCGCGTTAATCAGGCCACAGATTTTTTTTAAAGGGCCTAACAATAGGATGGCAGATAACGTCGATCCAGGTTTCCGCCCTCTACCTCTTCATGAGCCCACAATTGTCACCAGACGAGATGGAAGTCATTCGCAGGGCTTTACAGGAAGCCCACCGGCTAGTCTCCACATGACTGCGGACCAGCCCTGACAAACTCTCGACGACACCCAGCAGTCACCTACAGTCCTGTCGCGCGCTGCCTCTCACACCGCTAGCTCACGCCATAACCCTGCACCCCCATCTCCAATTTCCCTCGTGAGTTTCCTCCCTCCATCTGCAACCCCATCCACACAGTCCGGGAGAACAGGGACAGATTTATGATCCCGAGATCCACCCGCACACTCCGCCCAACGCATTCGGATGGCTACTCTTGAAACTCTTCACGCGAGTATCCTGCTCCTCTTCTGTGTACTACTACTTCAGTCTATTTATCAGCAGGATGTCTGCTGGGCACCCGCCCGCCATTTTGCCTCTTTCTGTGGCCTTTCTGCTCATAACGCTTTGGAGCAAGAGCGGTGTACTCGTTCTCTCCACGCCTGCCTTCAGCACACACACACACACACACACTTCTGCCCCTGAAACCAGGCATCACTGCAGTGCCACATATGGATTTAATTACCCCCCAGGTCTGGGCCTTTAACAGGAAAACTGCGGTCAGATAAAAGGAGAGAGGTCATTTTTGTTTCTGAGGAGGGGTGGAGGCAGTTTTAGTGTCTCTGTTTTCTTTAATGGTGCCCTGGCTGGGCTGGTTTTCACTGGTGTTTAGTTTCAGTCCAGAACAAAGAAATATCCCTCAGGTGTAGCCACCACCCTCCCTGGGGGTTCAACGGTCAACAGGCCAGAAAGCGGCTCATGGGGTATTCAAAGATACCCGCTCTGTCCTGTAGGGGGCATGCAGGAGAGGGGCAGGTAGTGGGGTGGGGGTCATGGATGGGCAGAGTTTGCACCTCTTTGTGCAATGAATGTGGCTTGGGCCTTGGTGTGCAGAGTCTATGCGTGAGGGGTGTGATTTGTGCCCTGAGCAAACAGGGTCAGTGCCCAATTGCATAAATCACTCTTTACGCATAAGGTGATGACTTAATTTATTATCTCCCCTTACCAACTAAATGTTTTCCTTAGGGGGGTAAACCTTAAGTGTTTTACAGTAGTTTTCAGTATCATGGAATGGATAAGCACAAATGTTCTCCCCAGTTACTGTGAAAACTTCTTCCTATGTCAGTCTTCTGCCTCCATGCCCCAAAACTCTCTCCTCAGACATGGCAGGCTGTGCTTTTAAAAAGGCCTAATGAAAGCAATGGCTCACAGCTGAGTTGATTGCTCATTAGCCTCAGGTGAGCCTGCCTGTAGGTGAGGCCGCTGCTGTCCAAGGCCCTGTAGTCCTCTCCAGGCTGTGGGAGGGAACAGGAACACCTGACAGCAGCCAAAAGGGAGGCACAGCCCTCTCTACTCCTCCCTCCACCTCTCCCAGTGTCACATACCCTCCCCCTCAGCTCCGACTAAGGGGAGGAGGTGGAAATCTGCAGACACCGGGAGAGGAAAGCCAGGGCTCTAGGAGGCTCTGCCCCCAGGGTCAAAGACAAGCCACGGCTGGTGCGCGATGGGCCCTCAGGGAGGCCGGCAGGAGCCAGCAGCAAGGGCCCCCCAGGGAGGTTGGCGATGCCAGGCAAGGAGGGGCCCTCAGGGAGGCCTGCGACGCCAGGCAAGGAGGGGCCCTCAGGGAGGCCTGCGACGCCAGGCAAGGAGGGGCCCTCAGGGGAGGCCTGCGACGCCAGGCAAGGAGGGGCCCTCAGGGAGGCCTGCGACGCCAGGCAAGGAGGGGCCCTCAGGGAGGCCTGCGACGCTAGGCAAGGAGGGGCCCTCAGGGAGGCCTGCGACGCTAGGCAGGAAGGGGCCCTCAGAGGGGCCTGCGATGACAGGCCGGTGACGGAGGTCTGTGGGGGTGCATGACCGGGTCTTAGGGCCTTCCTCTCCCCCTCAGTCAGGGAGAGGAGAAGCCGGTGGGCAGTGTCATTAATTGGTGCGGGACAGTGATGCCAATAATGACCGTCGCTTGTGCAGCTTCCGCACTAATTGATGTCCCGCACTGGGCACACAGACCAGTGATGGTCTGACTCTTCAAACCACTCACACCAGAGAAAAATCCTCAACAGCTCCTCCCAGGGGCCCCCGACCCAGGGTTCCACAGGTCGGTGGGGTAACTCCCTCCCGCCCCAGGGCCTGCAGTACTGGACCACGGGTGAGGGGATAGCCAGGCAGTGGTGGATCCAGGGAAGGGGTTCCATGATCGCCTCTCTCTGGGTTGCCTCACTTTTTCCCACGAAAGCCAGGAGTGTGTCCACCACACACTCGCTCAGGTAACCGACCCCCTCCAGGTCCAGCCAGGTGTACACCTCCGGGTCCCTCAGCCAACAAAGGAGGTCCTCCACCTCTGGGCTGGTCCAGGTCACCGCACCCCAGGGAACATGTCCACCAGGGCTCGAGGCTGGCTCCAATTGGACCCCAGCCACTATACCCAGCAGTTCTACCTGCCTCTCGGGGAGCAGGCTTCCAGGTCATCCCAGCAGATAATCAAGGGTTCCTGGGGTCCCCATAGGCATAGGGACTACCTGCCTCTTTGCCTTGCCATGTTTTCTTTTTGGCATTTCTTTTTATTTATTTTTATAGGGGGGAGGAAAAGAAATGAGGGGGGAAAAAAAACTGTCCCAAAAATTATTATTATTATTATTTATTTTTTTGTGGTTCATCCACTCAACCACCAGGGACAATTAAAGATGCCTGCATCCTCCATCATATGTAGTGACAGGGGTGGCCACCATACCAGGTGGTGAGTGGATGAAAGACCAAACAAAAGAATTATGGTTTGATAGGCCAACGGCCAATTTATTCTCCTTTTACAAAATTATTAAAACAAAACACAAAAGCAGGTTAAAGCAGTTAAATCCAATCGAGGGAAACCGCAATCGAGGGAAACCATAACAAAAACCTGCACTTCTGCCTCCATGCCCCAAAACTCTCTCTTCAGGCATGGCAGGCTGTGCTTTTATAATGGCCTAACGAAGGCAATGGCTCACAGCTAAGTTGATTGCTCATTAGCCTCAGGTGAGCCTGCCTGTGAGGCCGCTGCTGTCCAAGGCCCTGTAGTCCTCTCCAGGCTGTGGGAGGGAACAGGAACACCTGACACCAGCCAAAAGGGAGGCGCAGCCCTCTCTACTCCTTCCTCCACCTCCCCCAGTGTCACAAACCTGCACTCCAGGTGAGTGCTTTTACCGGTTGAGCCATCCAGGGGCCCCTGTCCTTATTGTCTCATTGGAAATCGAATGTAATTAACATTTTTTTACACGTTTGCGACCTTTGTTGCTGCAGTGCTTCACACAGTGGGTGTGTGTATGTAAAATACATCATCCATCATAGCATGGAAACTGCTGTTTACAACAAATAGAGCACAATAACTCTATGGATATTTCTGCAAACGCCTCTACAATGGTTTCAGTCAAGATGCATCCAGAGGTCACTCACTTTGATTTCCCTCTTGCTTTTTTCCAACCAGTATCTGGTGTGACCACCATTTGCCTCATGCAGCGTGACACATCTCCTTCGCATGGAGTTGATCAGGTTGTTGACTGTGGCCTGTGGAATGTTGTCCCACTCCTCTTCAATAGCTGTGCAAAGTTGTTGGATATTGGCGCGAACTGGAACACGTCGCTGTATGCGCCGATCCAGAGCATCGCAAACATGCTCAATGGGTGACATGTCTGGTGATTATGCAGGCCATGGAGGGACTGGGACAATTTCAGCTTCCAGGCACTGTACAGATCCTTGCAACATGGGGCTGTGCGTTGTCGTGCCGAAGCATGAGGTGACAGTGGCGGATGAATGGCATGACGATGAGCCTCAGGATCTCGTCACAGTATCTCTGTGCATTCAAACTGCCATCGATAAAATGCACTTGTGTTCGTTGTCCATGGGATATGCCTGCCCACACCAAAACCCCACCGCCACCACGGGCCACTCTGTTCACAACGTTGACATCAGCAAACCGCTCTCCCACACGACGCCATACCCGCTGTCTGCCATCTGCCCGGTACAGTTGAAACCGGGATTCACCCTTCTCCAGTGTGCCAGTGGCCATCGAAGGTGAGCGTTGGCCCACTCACGCCAATTACGATGGCGAACTGCAGTCAGGTCATGACCCTGGTGAGGACGTCGAGCCCGCAGATGAGCTTCCCCAAGATAGTGTCTGGCAGTTTGTGCAGAAATTCTTCGGTTGTGCAAACCAACTGTTTCATCAGCTGTCCTGGTGGCTGGTCTCAGACGATCCCACAGGTGAAAAAGCAGGATGTGTCGGTCCTGGGCTGTTGTGGTTACACGTGGTCTGTGGTTGTGAGGCTGGTTGAATGAACTGCCAAAATCAGCAAATCTGAAACGACGTTGGAGGCGGCTTATGGTAGAGAAATGAACATTCATTACTCTTGCAACGGCTCTAGTGGACATCCCTGCAGTCAGCATGCCAATTGCATGATCCTTTAACTCCTGGGGCATCTGCGGCATGGTTTTGTACAAGAAAAACTGCACCTTTTAGAGTGGCCTTTTATTGTCAACGTCATAAGGAACACCTGTGCAATGATCATGCCGTTTAATCATCATCTTGATATGCCACACCTGTCCGGTAGACTAGATTATCTTTGCAAAGAAGAAATGCTCACTAACAGGGATGTAAACAAATTTGTGTTCAAAATTCGAGAGGAATAAGCTCTTCGTGCACACAGAAAAATTATTTGATCTTTTATTTCAACTCAAGAAAAATGGGAGGAAAAATAAAAGTGTTGCGTTTATATTTTTGTTCAGTGTACTTAAGGAATCAATTAAGGGAAAACTTCAATTTTAGTGTTTTTGGATGAGCCCCACGGTCTGGTATCGAATCCAGACCGTGCCAATGCCGACTATGGCCAGCAGCCCCGCAGGTCAACGCATAATTGGTAGAGTTGCCCAGGGAGGGAGGGATTTAGTCGACTAAGTTGTCCGTGTCTCGTCTCACACCAGTGATACCGCTGGTCAATTCGGTGCCCACAATCTGCCGGTAAAAGCTGCACATGAAATGTCTTCCTCTGACTCATGTCTGCGATCTTAGCTTGTTAATCGCGGTGTGAAAAGAAGAGGAGAGCTTGTGCTTGTCTACGCTTTCCCGAATGGACAGCGGAGATTGCAACGAGCGTGGTTTAAGAATACGATACGGAATACGGAAAAAGCATTCAGAAATGTAGTGCGTTGCACATACCAAATTAAGGTCATTTTATGGAGGAATTTAAGAGGGAAGTTATGTGCACAAATGGTCACAGAATCCCGGTTGTGGGGTCTGTGGGGGTCAAAGTGTGAGGAGGTAGGCTCCGCACTATGACCGGAGGGGGGAATACAAAACACATCATTTACATTCCTCCGCTGTGACAGCGCTCGTAAAAAGAGCCCGTTACTCATTAGTCCAATTAAAAAGAGCCTAATCACCAAGTTCCTAATTCTGTCTCATTTGGAGCAACACTGCTGGTGATTCACGCAGTGCGCGTGGTGAGGAAGGGGAGCTCTTTGAGTTTGTGTTCCGTCTTCTTCCGGGCATGGCGTCCTACAGTCTGAAGAGGAGATCGTGAGGAGGCCAAACATCTTGATGATGAGCAGGGCACCAGAGAGATCCAGCCCCGACCCCCCCAGATTGTTTTGGTGCTGTTGATACAGCCGACGCAGTATTTCGACAAGATTGTGGAATGCGATGTAATCAACCATTTCACTTTGCTCACTGTGGGGGATTTGAAATCATTAAGTGTCAGGTCAAAGCTAGTGTAGCGGAGGAGCTCCGATACGTGCGTTGACACGTCAGCGTGCGCTACAGAATGAAGTCGGTAAGAGTATGATTCGTTTCCTTGGCTGAGGACTTGGGTCTTTAGCTCCGCGGGCTAATCGTGTCTCTTGTTGCGTTGGGATCCTCAACAGGCAGAAGCAACTCCGTTACACTGGTGTAAACCTGGCCGTCGTACAAGCTCACGATAGGGCTTCCGCAGACGCGTTGGCCCACTGCAGAGGGGGGTGGGGGAAATGAGGAAGACTGCGAGGCCACAGAGGAAGGGTCTGGGGAACAGGAAGGGGAGGAGCATGTACAGGAAGGGGAGGAGCGTGTAAGAGGGGACCGCAGACGAGAGAAATCCTGAACAACCTTGAGGGCTTCCCTCTAACTGCGTCAAACCGTGAACGCGGGGGGGAGGGGGATCCGTGACGACTGCACAGTCTTTACCGGAGAGTCATTGGTCAACCCTCTAACCACTGTGATGAGTCACACTCACACACACACACACACACACACAGAAACCAGCTTCACGCACACATCAGGGCCTTCTCTGCACTGCAGTATTGACACGGACTGCCATTTAAAAGGAAAGGGGAGGGGAGGGAAGGGAAAGGGAGGGGAGGATTTCCCCTATGTCCACGCTCAGGAGGGGGTGTTCCTGCGTTCCCCCATTCCCCCATTCTGCAGATTTGTACCCCTCTCCCAAAACGCAGCCCAATATTCACAAATATACTTGTGCATCTTGTGCATAACAGGAGTAGTACCTAAATTACGGCATTAATTCATTAAAAGAAATCACGGTTCATCTTTGTAGGTTCGACTAAATACGCCGACTGCTAAGTGTGGAGGAGACCGAGAGGCTCAGAGGATTGGCCGAGTGTCCATCTGTATAAAGTATTAGGGATGGGGGAAATACGAACGTGCCCAGATAGGGTAGAGCAGCTGAAACGTGCGGGACGCCTTTCCTCGCTCACCAAGATGAAGGCGGTGTAAATACTGACCGACCGAGGCATGCACACCCGCAGCCCCTACCATCGACCTCAGCAGGGGAATCATGTCCGAATCACATCCCCTATGGGGCTAACAACTGTCATACCAAGCGATAACCATGTAGGAAATCGCGTGCATTTGCTCTGCGGCACAGGTCTCGGTGTGTACAGAAGATAGGCGGTTGGAGAGGATGAAAAAGACTGGTGGTTTCACGCATTCGACTTATTGTCGTCTTAAACGCTTCGTTCTGCGATAAGCGTTTGGGACCTTGCGACACCTGCGTAGCTAGCCGGCCAACGTTAACCACAAACGGCGCACAGGACTCTCACAACCGTGCCAATAAATCACGCACTCAGGAAATTAAATACTAAATCCTCTTCTAGCGACAGGACTCATACTTCCCATGACATTGGACGCCTCTATGGAGTCCACGAAAAAACCCATGTGTTACGAACAAGGAACCCTAAATCCAGCTAGATTAACGTCAGAAAACAGACAAAAATGTATGTTATACGCCTGAACACAGAGAATCAAAACACATGAGCTGACAATCAGCCATTCAATTCATAGCAAGCCAGCTAGCCGTATAAAAGCCCACCTACTAGCCTAGCTTGCTATGAACAATATTTACAACGGCGCATCGCGGATTGATCATTGCGCAGTACAAACGAATCGGCTTGCTGGAAGAAAATGGAAAACATCGATTAGTACCGCCGCACCATCTGGCTCTATAGCTAGCTAATGTATTTGCTATTTATAGTAGCGGAGATCTCTACCCTTCCTGCATGAGCGCTCAGTCCCCCCGCTGTCATAACGGGTTTGTCCTGCATGGACACACGAATTGCGGCTAAAGAGGCATCCTACTGTTTTGGCATTTAGGAAAAGGAAAAACAAGATGCCCTGTCGCGACCACCAAAAAATGAACGAACTCAAAAAAGCCCCTACAGCAACCTTTAGCTATCCCCGTCGCCATCCCCCTAAAAATATCTACACGCCCCTTACCTTTTCTTGAGCTCGGGTTAATTTCTTCTGTACATTGCTCGCCAGTTTCCCAGCGGTGACTCCCTTTTCTGCCATCTTGCCTCCTTTTAGGCTCCAACAAGCAGATGAGATAAAAAATGGGACGTGAGATGATAACGAAGAGGCAAAAAGCGTCGAAAGGAGGGGGACAACGGACGTAGCTACTGCGAGCACCGTGTGTTCTGGTGCTATGTTCAGCTGGGGTGGTGAATCGTCTTAAAGGGACACGGCGATCACCCGGTCCTATAGCAAGCTCATTCTACGCCGCTTCTGTGGACTCTTAAAGGTGTAGGTATTCGTTATTGTTTTCGAAAACTTGGAATTAAGTAAATATTATGTTTATCTGCTTTAATAGAATTTGATGTAAATACACTCGACCGTAAAATGTGCGTTCAGACCCGATGAGTATTGGTACTGTCCCCCCCCCCCTCGGCATCAAAAGACGGAGCAGTCGGCCCAATACGGAGCAAATTTCCCAGCTTTCGTACATCGTGTTTAATGGCCTCTTAAAGACGCAGAATGGTGTTCGTCATGAACGCAGCGGCAAACCACAGGGTGCATGTCCAAAGCCAACGTAGTAGAAATAGTTTTCTGTTTGTATTGTAGGTGTTCGGATGTTTACATTGGGGCTGGCTATATATTCAAGTACATGTTCAGAAATTATTATATACTTATATATTATATACTTATATTTATTTTGTCAGCAATACCATATAGTTATATTGCTAATTATTGGTCATGACAATCATGTGGAAAATATGACTCAAAAACCCAACAAAAAAAGCTCTCGGCATAAAATGAAAGAACATTGTTGTGTCTGTTGCAGAGCTGCTCAGCCTCGGGGCGGCAGTGCATGCAGGTATTTGCCCCAACCACCCGGTGTAGCGCGTGCTTGAAGCACATATCTGCAGACATGCACTTTTGAAAGAAAAAAACCGAAAGAAAATATGAAAATGCACTGCTCATTCTATATTGTGTTTTAACACAATAGAGCAGGGCTGTTCAACCCCCCCTGGGCACGAGGGCCGCAGTGTCTGATATGTGCTTCAACCACGCGCTACATTTGGTTGGGCCAAATACCTACATACACTGCGGCCCTCTATCGTGTTTAAAACACAATATAGAATGAACAGTGCATTTTCATATTTTCATTCGCCATAAAAAGTGCATGAAATATTTTCTACAAAAATAGGTCGTCACATTCGTCGATGTAACCCTCCTTATATAGTTAGTTTTCCCCCTCATTCATTGTTTGAGATTTTAATTGTATTTTTCATATCCTACAGTTAGCGACGCGTAATAGTACACAGAGTAACGTCGCGCGATTGTCCACAGTGTGTATGTGTCGCTTTCGTCCAGCAGGTGGCAATAGAGTATATTATTGACATAACGCTGGAGAAGGGACTACGTATTAGACCCGTGGTGCTGTCAAATACGGGTTCTCACTGCCAACAATAAAGAGAAGCCCACCTCTTACGGAGCGTAAAAACAGTGCGTGGAGATAAGTAGCCTACACTTCGGTCTCCCGAAGAGCACCCAAGGATGATTTACCTTGTATTAGGATCTGTGTCTTAGCATAATCATAGCAATAACGACGTTATATTTATGTACCAGGGGCTTAGTCTCAACGTCTATATTTCAAATATACCCAACGTTGAAATATGCGAACCAATGCAAATCTGGGCCCGTATGTACAAAGATTCTAAGAGTAGGAGTGCTGATCTAGGATCAGGTTTCCCCTGTCCATATCCTAACCATATCCATTATGAGCTAAAAGGCTAAACTGATCCTAGCTCAGCACTCATACTCTTAGTTTCTTTGTACATACGGCCCCTGTTCTGACCCCAGTAAGATCTGCTCTCAGAGAAAGTGCGATTACTTTAGTCGACAGACGAAGGAACAGAAACGGTGACAGATAATCCACCCGTTTGTTCATCTGAAAAATGAAACGAAAACCCAGTTCCGTGTTTAGAGACCATGCCATTTTCGATAGATGGGACAATTAAGGTTACCTTTTCTGAAAACAAAACCACGGTTTGTTTTGTCAGTCCAGTTTAGGGAAATTGAAGAATCGCCAGTGTAAGGGAATACTTTGGGAGAATAAAAATCGAAATATCGGCAAAAATCCTCCAAACCTAAAAACGACTAACGTGTGACATTAAGAGCTTAAACATTCTGCACACATTGTTACATTTGTGTAACCTTGTTACACTGAAATTATACAATGTTACCGCTCTTCAGCACCAGGGACAGCAACCATTTGAGTGACGTCCGTTGTCACGTGGGGTAATAAATGGACACCTGCTTTTAAAATACCCGCGAAGCACGGAATTGCCGGTGACTAACCTCTTTAACTTGGGAAACCACACAGCAGTGGCAAGGGATAATCGTGCATTGGTTGTACAGATTAGCAGGCGAACAATTCTGCGTCAAAAGACCACAAAACGACGGTTTGCCAACACCCTCCGACATGGCAATGTTCTTAATGTTGTTTGGACTGCATGCTGAGTCGTTATGAACTTTCCATTTTTTAAAAACCCATAAACACAGTAAACATATATGGTACATATTATGACCATAACATGTTCCAAAACAAGGCAAACTGCTTCATTGTGATTTGTGTAGGGCACCAGAGATTAGTCTGAAATGTCACGCGCAACATAGCAGCCCCAGCGGATATGACTACACAAACGTGCCGTCTGTGTAGTTCCCAGATGTTTACTATCTGACTTACTATCCGTTTACTATCAGTTGTCAGCCAACAATTCAGACCGTTTCATTGTGTACAGCTATACTGTTGTCTGTGGAAGATAGCTATTTTAAAAATATATATAATTCGATTTTTATCTGTATTAATTCATGCATGACCTTCTGCTCTATAATTGCATCAATTATTTCTTGAGATATGTGGCTTCAGATAGTGGTACGGTAACGGCTTCGAAAAAAACATTTTACGAAGAGAGCCCACAGCGAAGGTTATAATTGAATGATTTTGTTGCTTTGCCTTTGAATAAATTGTGACGGCACCAATTTATAAGTGAGCAGGGGGCACTCCAATCTCGCGTTGTCTGTCTGTGCATCTGCACAATGGGGTGCAGTAACAGAGTCTAACCACTAGGGGATTGCGTCGAAGCGGTGCCGTCTGTGTAGTTCCCAGTGGCTGCACCTCTGCAAGTTGAGCGTTTACCTGGAGGGCTTGATCCATGTGCCCAAAGGAGGACCTTAAAACCGAAATTGTTTCTGAACTGATGAGAACAGGAGAAGAAAAATAAAAAATTCCATTCCAGCACAGACTGAAGAGAGGGATGATAAAATGAACAATTTGAAAACGTGTTTGTTGAGGGGTAAATGAGGCGTGATATTGAGAGGACCAGGGAACTACACTGGGCCCCTATGACACGTGTATATGAATAAGCTCTTGCATGACTCGGATTAATTCTTAACTTTCTTCAGTGATATTTAGGAAGTTGAGCAGTTTTTACGTGAAGCGTTGAAGTGTTTCTGTCTGCCTCCCTTTGGAGACCTCAGTTGTGAGCTTACAGAGAGAAAAACAAAAACCACCTGCAAGTTTCTACAAAGCACTTTTATTTTCATATGAACATGTGCACCCCCCCTCTGTTCAATGAGACTAAATGTGATTAGTCATGGGGTCACCTGTGATGACGTGAATTAAATTAGACTGAGTGAATTCAATTAAGAGTTTAAAAAAAAACGTTTCCTTCAGATCACATTCTAAAGCTTTTGCAGCATTTGTATGCATTTCCCTTCCAATTACATACATACACACAATTGTGGACATAGGCCTCTCTTCTGCCATTGTGAAGAGCTTTAAACAGATACATTTCTCTGAAAGTCTTTGATTATCTGGTCTCTCCCACCAGTACATCTGAGCAGCTGTAATGACTTACCTCACTAAATAATACATCCAGTGTCTTACATGCCAATTAGAGTGGATCTACATCTACTTATCAAAATAGATACATGATTACATTAGAAATTAATCTAAATTTGAAACGACTAACATACATTTCTTTGTGAGTTCTTTGCGTGTCTACGCGCGCGCGTTTCAAAAGACGACGTGAACTCGTAAGAGCTTGACATATTTGGTACTCTGAAGATCAACACAAAAGATGGATTACAAAATGTAAGGAGACTTCAGTTTAATACAAATATACATATTCTAATCCTGTAAAAAATAAAACGACAACACGGAGCACTACATCTGCTAATATCTTTGGGTGGGATGGCGGAGTCTCCGATCAGTCCTATCTAGGACGTCATAGTGATTCTAATAGTTATCATATCAATAGATCGTTATTACAAACATACAATATCTATGAAACTCAACTATCGTGCCAAGTTCATCGTACAGAATGTCGTCTAGACATATCCGAGCCCCGGCCGTGTGGGGCAGATCACTTTCCGTTACGTTTTTTTAAAAACATCCTGTAACTCGTCGGCTCTTCATCGACACGGCTCACGCGTCAGTGTCTGACTCTTCTTCACTGTGCTACGCTGAGTCCACGTTTCTCTTCTCTTTTCTGGCCGTAAAACAAAACTGAGTTTGTGAAGGGCATAGCCGCTGCGTGAGACGGGAGGAAGTGAAGGAGCAATTGGGCGCTGAAGTGTGTGATCCCCGTTTAAATTGGCTAATTCTTTTTTTTTTTTTTTAAGTACAATCAGAAACAGGTTAAAGATCATTGTGTTTTTCTGCCTCCTCTGTTTCAGCTGTCCGGTCACCAGTGCAGAACCTGCATGTGCAGGAGGGGGCGGGGCGGGGGGGGCAAAGCAGTGTGTGGGTGAGATTAGGGGGTAAATGCAGTACAGCCAACACAACAGGTCATTCCCATACCACTGTCCTACAGAGAGGGGGTTAAAAAAATGATGCCATATCCCACAGTGAGGGGTAAAACTGATGCCCCCATCTCTGATTGAGGGGTAAAATTGATGCCCTATCACAGAGACGGGGGTAAAACGGATGCCCCTATCCCACAGATAGAGGGGTAAGCCGGACACCCCTACTTCCACAGTGAGGGGTATAACAGGCAACTAGATGGAGCACTGCAGAGGGGGGGGGGGGCTCTACAGCCGGTCCACAAACTGGACGTTGATGGGAGCCCCGGGGGTAAGTAGCCCGTGGGTCTTGGGCCGAACCACCTGGGTGAGCGGGGACACTTGGATACGGAAGTTCTGGATCAGCTGTAACAAAGCCACACCAGCAAAGAGTCAATACGACACCATAAACTACCCCATACACGCAATAAATTACTAATTTGCTGTCTTCCCAATGCTCCTTTAGCTTAATGTTGCCTTTTTTTGCACTTTTGCCCAGACTTTCCACTGTTCAATAAACTCAAACTCGCATTCAGACCTTAAAAAACAATGTTCCTTCTGGTGTTATTTGTGGAATAGTGGAGTTGCTCCTCCAGCTAGGACATTTTGAGAAAGAAATTAAATTGTTCCCAAAAAAGCACCTGTTCAACACAGGTATGCTTTTCTACAAGGAGAGATTGAGTTCCACAATATAACAACAAGCCTACCCAGTGATGTACCCAGAAGGAAAGACATACAGGTGTACCTGTGTGAGTGGGAGAGAGAGTCACAGAAGCAAAGACCAGGTGTAAGTGTGTGAATCACAGAGACGCAGGCGTACCTGTGTGAGTGTGAGTGAGAGTCACAGAGAGAGTGGTGCAGGTGTACCTGTGTGAGTGTGAGTCACAGAGAGAGTGTGGTGCAGGTGTACCTGTGTGAGTGAGAGTCACAGAGAGAGTGTGGTGCAGGTGTACCTGTGTGAGTGAGAGTCACAGAGAGAGTGTGGTGCAGGTGTACCTGTGTGAGTGTGAGTCACAGAGAGAGTGTGGTGCAGGTGTACCTGTGTGAGTGAGAGTCACAGAGAGAGTGTGGTGCAGGTGTACCTGTGTGAGTGAGAGTCACAGAGAGAGTGTGGTGCAGGTGTACCTGTGTGAGTGAGAGTCACAGAGAGAGTGTGGTGCAGGTGTACCTGTGTGAGTGAGAGTCACAGAGAGAGTGTGGTGCAGGTGTACCTGTGTGAGTGTGAGTCAGAGAGAGTGGTGCAGGTGTACCTGTGTGAGTGACAGTCACAGAGATGCAGGCGTACCTGTGTGAGAGCCAGGTGCATCTCCAGCTCAGCGATCCGGCGGCCGATGCAGCTGCGGATGCCGTAGCCGAAGGGGATGGAGCCAAAGTTGTCGACTCGGTCGGTGGCATCCTTCCGAACCCAGCGCTCCGGCTGGAACTCCGTGGCCCCAGGAAAGTTTTCTTCGTCCAGCGATGTGGAGTAGTGACACAGAGCCAGCTGAGTCTGTGACGGGCAGAGACGGAGGCAAGCCCCAAATGTTTCATGTGTTTTTAATCACAACCCTGATGTGCTGTGACACAAACCAACACCGAGAAACAAAACAATGCTACGCTACGCTGCGGCCTCATGAGTAATATTTTCCTTATTTTCACATATATTGCTCTTTACAGCACAGTTGTGTCATTTAAAGCTCAGACTTGCGTGTGTTGTGGGATGTGGTTTATTCTTATTTGCTCTGGCTAAACAAAAACATGCCCTTCAAAAACCCCTTCAGTAATGAGTCAACATTAACCCAACACCAACACTCTGTGTACTGGCTCTGAGGCCCATTATCCTGTATACTGGCTCTGAAGCCTAACACTCTGTATACTGGCTTTGAGGCCTAAAGCCTTGTATCGTGGCCCTCACCCCAGCAGGTATGAGGTAACCCCCCACTACGAGGTCCTTCTGCGTGATCCGGCCATTTCCTGGGAGCACCGGGAACAGCCTGACGGGGAAGGAGATCAGAGGAGAGGTACACAGAGGGATGGAAGAGGGAAGCAGAGGAGGAGAGGCGAAGAGATGAGAGAGGAAAAAGAGAACAACAAAAAGTTTGAGTCACAGAATGCTCCCACGGGCCTTGCGCCCCCTGGGCTTCCTGGAATTCAGGGCTTGTGTGGGATAATAATGTGGAGCCCATCACACAAGGAGGCACAGTTCCACAATGGACATGTCCCAGCTCCATCAAAGTGGCTGTGTGTGTGTGTGTGTGTATTTATTAAGTGTGTGTGAGTGTGTGTGTGAGAGTGTGTGTGTGTGTGTGAGAGAGTGTGTGTGTGTGTGTGTGTGTGTGTGTGTGTGTGTGTGGGGGTGTACCTGAGCGTTTCCTTCACCAGCCCTCGGATGAGGGGCATTCTGGGAATGTCCTCGGAGACGGGCACCTGGCCGGGCCGCAGCGTGCGCTCCACCTCCTCATAGATCCGCTGCTGCACCTGAGGGTGGAGCGCCAGCAGGTAGATGCTCCAGGACAAGGTGAACGAGGTCTAGCGGAGAAGAGCAGTAGCGCCAGTCAGACACGGGACAGGCGGTTTGAGAGGAAATACGACGACTGCCTCATTTTCACACTCATTTTCACACAAGTAAAAAGAGGATGCCCACACACACCGCTGTTATGCTCCCACGTGTTTATTTATGATGTATAAAAACATGTTCAGATGCGTCTACACGGCCGCCATATTGGTGCGGGCAAGATCCGCATCTAAACATCTAAACTGTCACTCGCTTAATTCTCAACCAATTATTGCTAAATTTGGCTTGTTAACATGAGAAATGTAGGCATAACAGTTATGCAGGTTAAATCCAGATTTCACAATTGTTGAGTTACCTCAACGATTTTCTGCAGAAGCTGGCAACCTAATAAGTTTATAACAATCACCCTCTACTGCTTTCTTGGTAGCTTCAAACAGTAAAAACATAATCAGCTCTGACATTTTGACAACTCGTGTATAACAGTTAAAAGGGCATTTTTACAAAGAGCTGGTCTGAAATCAAGCAGAAATTTCTCACGTCTATAACAAGCCAAGTTTCACGAAAATTGGTTGAGAATTAAGCGAGTGACAGTAGATTTTTATCACGGGAAGTCTGCATCTCGCATTACACGAGTTTGTTTAGACGCGGATCTTGCCCGCGCCAATATGGTGGCCCTGCAAACGTGTCGCTGCAACATACAACTGCAGCCAGTGCGGTATCTAAGTTGCGGTATCTATGGGGCAAACGGTCTAAACATTGTCACTGCTCATGGATTAACGCAAAATAACCACTTCTTAGTTAATCAAAGACATAATATATTGTGTTATATGTTGTGTAGAGCAGACCCTGCAGGAACTAGCTTCCCCAGTTTCGTAAGCGCGCGTTGGGGCTAGGCCTGCCTTGAGTGTTTACCCAAACGTGAGACACATTAGGCTTCGGGTCGGGTCAGAACCTCCCCATGGAAACTACCATAATGGTCCCACAGACAAAAAAGATGAGAAGAAAGCCAGCTCGGAGAGTTCACACACTCAGGAACTCATCCAACATTGGGGTAATAAGCCCAAACACCTCATCTGGCCACACGTCAAGCAGAACAGAGAGGTGAGCGACACAATGGGGGAGTCGCTCCCGCTCATCCCCATCCCTGCCATGCCCTTTTGACCAGGCCGCACAAAAGAAAAACCGTAAATCTGACGCCACATTGCATCCCTTGACAGGCCCCCGGGGGAATTCTGGGTAAAGAGGAGATGTTAAGGAGGTGTCAGACAGCTGTTTGACTTGGTGCAAACAAAGGCCCCCTGTGCAGGACTGCCAGACTGATCAGTCTAATGAAATAAAGGCCCTGAGAACAATCCCAGCGCTGCTTTGGCCTGACCCTGCTGCCCAGGCCAGCTGTGCTTACAGCCAAGCCCTGCCGAAGCCAAGCCTCGCACGCCCCCAGTGCCAGAGCCAAGACCCCCACACCCCCAACAGCAGAGCCAAGACCCCCACACCCCCAACAGCAGAGCCAACATCCCCACACCCCCAACAGCAGAGCCAACATCCCCACACCCCCAACAGCAGAGCCAACATCCCCACACCCCCAACAGCAGAGCCAACATCCCCACACCCCCAACAGCAGAGCCAACATCCCCACACCCCCAACAGCAGAGCCAAGACCCCCACACTGACCCCCAGACCAACACATGCCAGAACAAAGCCACGCACATACCAGAACTAAACACCCATACACCAGAACCAAGCCCCCAACAGCAGAACCAAGACCCCCTCATACCAAAGCCAAACCCCACACAACAGAACCAATACCTTCTCATACCAGAACCAAGACCCCACATCAGAACCAAGCCCGTGGTGACAGCGGGGTTGGGGGGGACAGCTTTGCCCTGTTTAAACACCCCTTGCTTCTTAAATCCTCCTTACACCCGATTCCCCTCTCATCTATGCCCAACAGCCGAGCAACAATAGAGGATATTAAAACAAGCAATATCATTTAAGGGTTTGGTTTCAAAGCGTCTGTATATATTTATGGAAATGTGCTGAAGGTCTTTGTGTTCTTTCTGTGAAAGCTCATGTCTCAAGTTCCACTTCTTTTAGGCCTAGAAAGACTTGATTGTTTTGGGTTTGTTCCTTCATTGTTGTCTCTTATACTCTGGTAGCCAATGAAAACACCTCATTCTTGAGTCAGAGTATACTCTAGGTTGACCTCTGGACAGAGAAAGGTCGACATTTGAGGCGCTGGGGTGGACTTTTAACGTAACTTTCAGTAATGTATAATATAGATTTTTATTGCATTGGTAATTTGAGATTTGTTTTATTCAAATAGATTTTTTATTTCATTGGGTTAGTGCTGAGCTGGGCCTGTGCTCGTTGTGGGGTATGGACCGTTCATTGCTTCATCGACTTTAATACGTCCTTTAATTGGATATGAGTGATTTTGTTCAAACACCGCGTAGAGGAGGAAGAAACGTTATGGCCTCTGCTGTCGCACTCCTTACCCTGCCTCCTCCCCACATCCCGCCCTCACCGTGTCCACTCCAGCCAGCAGCATCTCGGTCATGTTGGCGTAGATCTCCTCCACCGTCATCTCCTTGGTTACCAAAAGGTAGGTCAGCATCCCGCCCTTCACTTCCTCTCCCGCGGCCAGCCGAGCCCGAATCTCGGACAACTTCCTGTCCACGTGGATCTGGCCTGTGCACAGACAAAGAGGCCCCCGCCCTTACCACAGAGCCAAAGAACAGGTGTGCCCGGGGTGCGCCCGTCTACATCTAATGTTTGTTTAGTATGGAACAGTATGGAACAGTTTGTGCCAATCAACAGGGATGAGCTCAGTCCAGTTACGGACACGTCCAGTCCGACGCACAGACACGAGTGCCCGCCCCCTCCCCAGTTGCTTATAGCTTACTGAATTTGAACAGGCCGTCCCAGGAGTGACAGAACTCTCTCCAGGGTTTGGGGATGAAGGGGCGCAGCCATACTGGGATGGCTCCGGCGTACATGGACGTCTTGAAGGAGCTGAACATGAGGTGCAGCGCGGCGATGTACTCCAGACTTTGCTGCGGAATCCGCTCTTCCAGGCAGCCCAGCCGCTGCTCGTACATGATCACCGACACACCTGGGGGAGGGGGGAGGTGGCATTACATCAACCAAAGCAGGAGGAGGGGGGGGTCATTAGATCAGAAATACGCTGGGAAATTCAAGTTGACACTTCCTTATCAACAGTCCTAGTAACGGGGAATTTCCGGAATGAAACTAGACCGGAAGCCGTTCATTTCCAATGAGACGCAAACTTTCCTTCATCGTATAAAAAAATAAAATAAAATAAGGATTGAAATGTTTTAAAAATGCCTGGGGGGTTATTCCTTCAATGATTTGCTGATAAGCAACCCCTTTTTATTAAGGAATCGGGCGATGAACGTAAAACGTGCAAATTAAACTATGCTATGAAATGTTGCGATCCCATGGGAGTTGTAGTTCCATATTAATTGAGGTGTTTTACCTTTAAGTTGATTCCTTACTAAAAAGGTGTGTATTAACAGCGAATCATTCAAAGAACAGCGCCCAAGCATTTCTCACTGTTTTGATGGTCACTCTCTTCAACGTGATGAAGGAAAGTCTGTGTCCCATTTCAAAATGAATGGCTTTGAAATCAAGTTTGTCCCAGAAGTTATGCAAGTTCAGTTGACAATTTCCCAGCACATAACACTGAGATTAAGGCCTGCCTAAGAGTGTTAGTTTACCCAAAATCGATCAAAGTAATATTGTTTTTATTTTCTGGCGAATTCATTGCATAAACAGTGAGTCCAACAATGGCTAGCATCGTCTGAAAACAATGGGAATCTTATGTACCTGCAGCTCAAAACTGCATGCTAAAATTGCCTCTAACTGCTAACCAAGTTGATGTGGTTCATTTGGAAGTTGAGCATGTTGTATTGACACCTTGGCTGATGTTATTTCTGCAGACAGAAGCACATGGTTTCAGTTTCAAAACATTCACAAGAATAGAGTTGTGGTCGTGCTACCTAAATTGAAGGTAGCCCACTTTCAGCACACTATCTATACTATATATATATATATTTATTATTATTATTATTATTTATTTATTTTTCTCTCAAAGGAATAAAAACATTGTTTAAAAGGGCAAACAAAGCCTTAGGCCCAGCTCAGATAATCTCTGTTTTTCAGTGGGTTCCTGCCAATCTTATATACATTACTGGATGAATTGCAATTGTGATACGCAATTTTAAGTATGCTAGCTGTGGGTACATAGACTCCCATTCGTTTCTGACAGCCAATCGCAGCCCCCAAACTGGACTCCCGACTAGAGGCACGGCTTGAATCCAGGCTCCAGCAGGCAACCTGCGCTTAGAACAAGTGCCTTTTCCGGTCACCCGACCCCGACCAGACCCCGACCCCGATGTGGCTCACCCTCCATGGCGTATTTGAAGAACAGGTCGTTGACGTTGAGCACGGTGAGGCCGTCCGGCTGCTTCCTGCGCAGCTGGCAGACGCGGGTCACCAGGTCGGCCACCACGGCATTAATGTCATCGGAGAAGACGGCGACGTCGCGCGGCCGCATGATTAGCTGCCTCAGCACGCTCCGCATCTTCATCCAATCCTCGCCCTCCCTTCGGGTCGCCAGGCAGAAAAAAACAACGCGCGTTATCCCCCTGGAGTCAAACACTGTTCATTCAGGTGATTTGGCTCTTCAGATGTTCTGTTGATTTGTATTTTATTATGGTATCGGATGTACCTTTATTTGTTTACGGCAAGCTCGTGCCAGCTCTCCCTCCCCCCTCCCCCTGGGGCAGACAGCCAAACGGGGCTCCCCGCCAGGGCCGGTCTGGTACAGTCGGGTTTTCAACCACCACCATGATAGGCAGCTCACACTCGTAAAGGACCAGGCAATACGGGTGCGTTAGACCAGGGGTCCCCAACCACTGGTCCGTGAGGCACAGAAATAATAAAAACGTTTTAATTGATTGACTATCGCAGTCTGCAGGGTGTTTTATTTAGAAAAATGACCACTTCCGTCTGTGCCTCTTTTCCGCACTTGTCTCAGTTTTTTTCACCCACTCCCCCGGTCCGTGGAAAAAATGGTCTTGCATGAAACCGTCCGTGGTGCAAAAAAGGTTGGGGACCGCTGCGTTAGACCACTATGCTATCGGAGGCCCCGAGGCGTTGTTCTAAGATTGACATCCGATAGAGAGCGGCAGTGTAGCATAGTGGTTAGGGAGCTGGGCTTGTAAATTAGAGGTTGCAGGTTCGAGTCTCAGGTGGGGCACTGCCGTTGTACCTCTCTGCTGCACCTTACACCACCCTGTATCTCTGCTGCACCTTACACCACCCTGTATCTCTGCACCACTCTACTCTGACCTGTATCTCTGCTGCACCTTACACCACCCTGTATCTCTGCACCACTCTACTCTGACCTGTATCTCTGCTGCACCTTACACCACCCTGTATCTCTGCACCACTCTACTCTGACCTGTATCTCTGCTGCACCTTACACCACCCTGTATCTCTGCACCACTCTACTCTGACCTGTATCTCTGCTGCACCTTACACCACCCTGTATCTCTGCACCACTCTACTCTGACCTGTATCTCTGCTGCACCTTACACCACCCTGTATCTCTGCTGCACCTTACACCACCCTGTATCTCTGCTGCACCTTACACCACCCTGTATCTCTGCTGCACCTTACACCACCCTGTATCTCTGCTGCACCTTACACCACCCTGTATCTCTGCACCACTCTACTCTGACCTGTATCACTGCGCGCCACACCACCCTGTATCTCTGCACCACTCTACTCTGACCTGTATCTCTGCTGCACCTTACACCACCCTGTATCTCTGCACCACTCTACTCTGACCTGTATCTCTGCTGCACCTTACACCACCCTGTATCTCTGCACCACTCTACTCTGACCTGTATCTCTGCTGCACCTTACACCACCCTGTATCTCTGCTGCACCTTACACCACCCTGTATCTCTGCTGCACCTTACACCACCCTGTATCTCTGCTGCACCTTACACCACCCTGTATCTCTGCTGCACCTTACACCACCCTGTATCTCTGCTGCACCTTACACCACCCTGTATCTCTGCTGCACCTTACACCACCCTGTATCTCTGCACCACTCTACTCTGACCTGTATCTCTGCTGCACCTTACACCACCCTGTATCTCTGCTGCACCTTACACCACCCTGTATCTCTGCTGCACCTTACACCACCCTGTATCTCTGCACCACTCTACTCTGACCTGTATCTCTGCTGCACCTTACACCACCCTGTATCTCTGCTGCACCTTACACCACCCTGTATCTCTGCTGCACCTTACACCACCCTGTATCTCTGCACCACTCTACTCTGACCTGTATCTCTGCTGCACCTTACACCACCCTGTATCTCTGCACCACTCTACTCTGACCTGTATCTCTGCTGCACCTTACACCACCCTGTATCTCTGCACCACTCTACTCTGACCTGTATCTCTGCTGCACCTTACACCACCCTGTATCTCTGCACCACTCTACTCTGACCTGTATCTCTGCTGCACCTTACACCACCCTGTATCTCTGCTGCACCTTACACCACCCTGTATCTCTGCACCACTCTACTCTGACCTGTATCTCTGCTGCACCTTACACCACCCTGTATCTCTGCACCACTCTACTCTGACCTGTATCTCTGCTGCACCTTACACCACCCTGTATCTCTGCTGCACCTTACACCACCCTGTATCTCTGCTGCACCTTACACCACCCTGTATCTCTGCACCACTCTACTCTGACCTGTATCTCTGCTGCACCTTACACCACCCTGTATCTCTGCTGCACCTTACACCACCCTGTATCTCTGCACCACTCTACTCTGACCTGTATCTCTGCTGCACCTTACACCACCCTGTATCTCTGCACCACTCTACTCTGACCTGTATCTCTGCTGCACCTTACACCACCCTGTATCTCTGCTGCACCTTACACCACCCTGTATCTCTGCACCACTCTACTCTGACCTGTATCTCTGCTGCACCTTACACCACCCTGTATCTCTGCTGCACCTTACACCACCCTGTATCTCTGCTGCACCTTACACCACCCTGTATCTCTGCTGCACCTTACACCACCCTGTATCTCTGCTGCACCTTACACCACCCTGTATCTCTGCTGCACCTTACACCACCCTGTATCTCTGCTGCACCTTACACCACCCTGTATCTCTGCTGCACCTTACACCACCCTGTATCTCTGCACCACTCTACTCTGACCTGTATCTCTGCTGCACTGTATCACTGCGCCGCCTTACACCACCCTGTATCTCTGCTGCACCTTACACCACCCTGTATCTCTGCACCACTCTACTCTGACCTGTATCTCTGCTGCACCTTACACCACCCTGTATCACTGGACAGAAAGCTCAGGTCATCAGTGGATAGATTCCCATATCCCCAGTCCATCACATTCTCCCCCCAACCCCCCATAGCATTTCCAGTTTTTTGTTCCCCAATTGGTTTGGGGTATCTGGTTTATAATCTTCCCTTTTGGCTACATTTTTTTGTGTTATTATTTGATAAACAATACTGATGAGTAACGATACTCTCAGAAACCACCAATCGAGCCCTGAGATACGCAAGTGAACAGAAGTAAGTGGGGGGGGTTCAAAGATCAGACACTCACGCCGAGATCAGCCCCGTCGAGCGCCCCCTCATGTCACGGTACTCCTTCCACGACTCCATGTTTGCCCGCTGAGGGGCCACGCCTTCCGCCCTCAGCACCTCGGCGACCATGTCCCGGTCCGCGATCGACACCACCAGCTGGGGCCCAAACCGTGACTTGAAGATCCTCCCATACTTCTTGCTGTGCTGTTGCTGCAAAAGGGCGGAACAGAGATGAACACTCGGTTAACACTGGGTCCGTTAACACTGAGGCGGAACACCGTCCGTTAACACTGAGGTTCAACACTATGTCAACACTGAGGCGGAACACCGTCGATTAACACTGAAGGCGAACATTACAGGCAATTTAACAGATGCTCTTATCCAGAGCGACACAGACCAGGGGTCCACAGCGGTGGGACGCAACTGCCCTCATCCCGGGGGCGCGGGGATGAGTGTGCCAGCCCCCAACCCAAGATAGTGCTGCGTCAGCACCTCCCAACAACACGCTACGGGTTGGGTATAAATGGGGAGGAAATCTTTTTTTTTTTTTTTTTTTTTTTTTACAATTAAAAAAAGCTGCTGGCTTGCAGGAGAGCACATTGGAGCAGCTGCAGTGTGTCTGGGTGGCAGTGCAGCGGCTTGAGAGGCACAGCTGGAGGGGGTGGGGGGCCGGGGGGTGGTCCTCAGGCCAGAACCACAGGACGTTTTTCCCCAAGTTTATTTTTTTAATTTTTTTTATTCATACACAAACACTTTTTTTATTGGTTAATGTGAAGGATGCAAAGTGATAATAATGTAATACTGGCTTTTAATGCTAACTAACGAAATGCACGACCATATTTAGAGTGAATGCACCCCCCACACCGCGCCCCTCCAGATACATGAACACAATGCCAACACAGCTGCATGTGATTCGATCTGCAGCGCTCCGTACGCTGTGCGTCGGAGCCTCCTGTCCACCGACTGTGACTCAGGACGCACACAAAGGACGCTCTGTGTACCCGAACTTTCCCTTGGCACTCCTAAACAACCACACCCCCTTCACCGCCCCCCCGTGACATGGACGGACTCCTTTGAAACTGAACCCTCTTTACAAAGAACCCTGGCAGCAGCAATCGCATCCCACAAAGTGGGGGAAAAAACACAAGCGGGCACTATGCAGCAGCGGGGACGATATGTCTGCGTGTGAATAAACAGCGCGCAACTCGATCTCTTCCCTGCTGCAGCCTGGCAATACAATACGTTTTGACGCATGCCAAACCTTTTGAGTTGCAAAACTCTGCGTTTGATGTGTTTTCTTGGGTTTCGCAATGAAATCACGTGCCTGGATATGACCCCACCTATTTCCATAAATGGGGACTGGTGATATTTGATCAGAGTCTCAAACAACTTAAAACCAGCGGCACCGAAGCACCATTTATAGGAACGTTCGCATTTTAGCACAGTTTTGTGTTTATGTCTGAGTCTGAAATAGTGGGGGAGATGATATGTTGGTGGATCTTTGTACTCAACGTGGCTGTGCACGCGATTGAAACATATTTAAATTGTATGAAATTAAGCCTATACAACCCTGCATGTTATACAAAGCAGGGATTATCTGAACGGAACGGAGTTGGATGAACTGTATTCTCATCTATCTGTTTCAATTACATTTTTATAATGCGGTCCATAATGATTTACGACGAGGTACAAGACGGGCGCTAAATAAAACGTTTCCCCAAAACGGAGATTTTTTCCAATCAGGCTTGCTTCAGAGCGAATATTTAAGACCGTACCCTCCCCCCTCTCTCACTTCACTGATGTAAGCGAAAAACTAACGGCAGGATTATAGCATCACTCCGAGGGGGACTGGAGAAATATCTGATATAACGAGGGTTTCGTAAATTCGTGAATAGTTTCCCTAAAAACGGACTTGCATTTTTCGGAAGCAGACGGAAATAAGTTAGAAGCACGGAGCTACATGGTAGGGGGTAGTCAAGGGTTGTGGAAAATGTGTGGTTAACCTACGTTATGAAACGTCACAGAACATTACAGTCACACACCGCACTAATAATTTATTTTGTGTTATTTCCGTAACTAACGCAACACATCTGCACAATCTGTTATTTAACTAAGAACATGAATCCAGTTGTGCCACGGAAAAACGCAGAATCGGCATACCAATGGCACATTTCCACGAACTCTCGGGGGTGTGCGGTCCTAACACTCAACAGGGGGTAAAGATTCTTACGCTGAGATCACATCAGGAGCCCAAAAAACGTGAGCAAAGCGCCAAAAACACACCCTCAACAGTTAAAACACACTACGCAGAAGGAACTCCATTCCGTGATCCAAGGCTTTGCAACCGCAAATCTAGTGCTTAATAAAAAAGATTATTAAATTCAGAAAGCACGTAACCACAGCAACAACACGTTTTTACAGGTGTAGATGTTCTTGCCATTTATTCGACTCACGCACGTGGACCTGTATTGTGCTTGCCATCCACGGTCCAATCCAAAGTGATGGAAGTGAAAAACTATTTTTTTGGTGAAGTTATATTTTAAATGTAAGCTAATTGTTAGATAGACATTGATATTTCCCCTACCGTAGTTTGGATGGCTTTAAAAATCTAAACCAAGGCTGTCGAGTGAAAGTTACCTTATTGTCACAGTTAGCATAACATCCATGCATACGACCTGGCGTATCGGATCTTAAACCAGTAGTTTAAAAACACACTTTTGTCTTTTTATCGGGAAGTCACAAGTTAACAGAAACAACCGTATGCGGAACAACACATGAGCCAAACTGTAATAGCCTAATAATAATATAGCTTGTTTTTGCGTACGAAGTCTGAGAGTCTATAACCTTGGTAGAAGCGAGACTAAAATGTGACTTTAGATCTTCTCCTAGGCTTAGAGTAAGCGTGAGGAAGTTAAACTAGCGACGCTATCCTCACTTGCTCCGGTGCGGATTTTAACATGTCTCCACATCCGAATTGATGCTGAATTGTTTATTACGATTTTTTTAAGCAACATGAACTAATACTGACACGGCAAAGTCAATTCTTAATTCTGTTATCTCGAATGAGCAAAGGTTTGAGTTTCCCTTTTTTTTTTTTTTTTTTTTTTTTTTTTTTCACATTCTCTTTTGCTACCCTTGGCAACCCCCTGCAACGTGATCAAATTTCCCCAGTGGGGGGCGGGGTGGGTCGGTCCATTATGCAACTCAAACTTGAGCACGCGCCTTTTTTTCCGTGCGCAATTCTGAGTGCACAATTAGGAATGTAAGACTTCCGCACAGAAGACGCAGGGTTGCGCGTGCCTCCAGACTGTCTGTATATTTTACAACCAGGCCACCCGCCCGTGCATGCTTCGTGCATATTGTCACTGCACAGAATATCGTTGTTTGAGACTGGGGGGGGGGGGTAGCTACATCATCCTTCCATCCTAAGCAATTCCTTCATGTAGACAGGCAAAGAAAAGTCCGCACGTGTGTTAGTATAGACGTGTCCTTAACTGCACTGCCTAAGTGTTCATTGTGCCGCCTTAACTGCCCACAATGTAAACCGGACCTACCTGTATTTCGTGGATTCGACTGAAGCCGTCTCTGTAAAAGAACTCAATAATATTACTGATAGTGTTCGGTCCTGGCATCTCGTTTAGTGTCTTCGCTGGAGTATCTCTCCCAGTCGCCGCTGCGGAGGGCACGCGGTTTTCGGGCAGCGCGTTTTCCTCAGCTGCCGGCGGAGGCTGACCTGCAGAGTGTTTGTGGAAAGCAGCAGCCCGGAGCAGAGAGCGTCTGTTCTCCGCCTTTTCCGACAGCCTCCGGAGGTAAAGGTGCAGCATTTTCTTCACAAGTGCCATTCTGTGTCCTGCCTCAGCTGCCGTTGACAGAACGTAGATGAACGTGGTGTCCCCTCCTCCCACCCCCCCAAAAAAACTCGGTAACGGTACAATTTCCTCCGAGCAGTCTCTACTGCTTCACTGTCGCCCGCGGGTGTCGTCCGAGTCCGATCTGCTCATCCTCAAGAGTAATTGCTGGAGATGACTGGCGCTTCAAGTTCCCCACACCGGCGCTTTTTTAAAGCCAGACTTAAGGGGGTTTGAAGGAGTGGTGGAGAGCGCAAGGGATGGGCTGGCCGGGTTGGGAATGACTTCAGATCTGTCTCATATTGTAAAAAAAAGCGGACCGCTGCCAAGTTTGCCGCTCAGCCACAACACAGCAAGTGAGAAATTTGAGAATGTGCGAAGGGGTCTTCTAAGGGGCTCTTCAAGCGTTCGAATGAGACTGATTACTACCCCCCACACACACACACACCCACTACCACCACCACCCCTTCGCAAGCTGTTCTCTAAAAATCTGTGGAGGAAATGGGTGGATGGGACAGGCTTTGAAAGAAAAAAGAAAGGTTAGATTCTTAAATGAGATATTTCCTTTTCTGATCACTTGACCCGAAGTACACTGGGGAAAAAAGTATTTCCCAACTTATATACAAGCAATGCAACATCATGCATTACAAAAAGCATTACAACACCAGGATAAAAGGCAAATAATGTGGCTCTTTGGATTAAATATTGCCAAGTTATCTCTCATGGCTAGGCTTATATTTTCAATTTATTAGCAAGTAACATACCAACATAGACTCATATAGCGTATTAAAATATCACAAATGATCATATTCCTCCAGTTACAAATATGCTTTATACTGTCATAATAATCCAGACATCGTTCTCCATATCAAACCTAAACACAGCCATTTGGAAATGTGGAACACATTTGCATACATAATTATGCCAAAAAATACCAAAAAACTAAACGTCATATATTCCCCTGGTGGTTGTGGAATATGTGTGGAAGACACAATGAGGCATGCAACAGTTGTATTTAACAAAATCTACTAAATATAATGGGATAATCGCTATGATAACGATTGTTTTTAAAAACGTGACGATGGCAAATTACAAAAGTAGCTACGAAAAAGGAAATCAGGAATCAAGGTTTTGCTACAAAATCGGCGAGGTCACGTTTTCTTATTAGCCAGTTAACAAGCTAAGCTAGGTTTGCTGCGAAAGAGATCCTTTAAGCGAGTGAACCACTCCAGTCGGTGCGGCGAATCACGGCGAAGGTAGAAGTTGTCCGTGAGCGATTGTTCGTAGTCGGTTTTGCGTTTTACTTCCTAATGAACAGTTAATGGTCGGACATTATGTTAATTGTAACTGGCTACACCATCTAACTGGAAAAAACTCACCAGGAAGCAGGGGCAACGATCTTTGCAGGTGATTATAGCCTAACGTTACCACGATCTGAAATAAACTAAACTAGCATACCAGAGAAACGTGTACTACAGCTGTGCATTAGGTCGATTTCCTTCCAAAATAAATACGCTGAACAACATGCCAGGTTGATTTCATGTACGTGACTTTTGTTCACAGGATTGCTACATCCTTGGAATGAAGTTCTTCCCTCGTCACTTTTGCCAAGTTAAACTGTGTCCCAAAATTTATTTATCAAAATGTTACAATTCTGTAAACGACATAATGTATTGTAGGTCCAATGCTCTTGTATGGAATATACCCCTGAACGCGTAGCTAGTTATACCAGTGTGGCTATCAAGCATACAGCTTGAATTCTTATGAATAACCTGAACGATGTTAGGATGTAGCGATCCTGGGAGATCGGAAACAACCCAAAGAGCCAATATAATCGTGGAGTGATGGTGCACGTTCCAGTGCGTAATCTTCGTGTTTTGCAAATGAAAGGGAACGAGCGACCTACTTGCAGCGGTGGCAACGTGTTGTAATCGCCAGGATGATCACAGGTTGGCTGAAGAGAGGCTTGGTGGCATCGGCTACCTTCAATGAATCTCTCATTCCACGTGTATTGTTTTCGATACAGAGCTAACGTTAACCGGTCACATTTGGCCATGTTACACTCCACTACCACCGGCTATACATTCATTAACTGCCATCACCACTATTTACATGTAAAACAACAACAACAACAACAACAACCAAACTTTTATTTCCCAGTGTTACAGGTACGGTGTGCAGCTGCCTACAATGATGTCTATCGCTGTGTTACTACACTGATCTCTTGTACACGATTCATCTTAGCATGTATAAATGCACTTTTTGTAAATCGCTCTGGACAAGAGCGTCTGTTAAATGCCTAAAATGTAAATGTTAAATGTTATGCGTTAATGTAACTTATTGCATTTTCTGCAATGTGCAGTGGCACAACGAGTCCTTTACGAAAAAGTTTAGTTTGAGAAATAACAACATTTTTAGTTGATTTGCTGATAGGCCTACAGGCTGAAATCTCCACATCTGGACACCTGGTCACTGAAGCTATAACGTTTGTGGAGAATGAAGAAAACGGTAAACGGCACAAACCTGCATTGTGTTAAAATCTGTTTTAGCAACAAAATGAATGAACCTAAGTGCATGTTTTCAACAACATTAATTAAGAGATTGGTAGGAACAAAAGCAAAAACAAAAACATACGTGCATACACTGGGGGCACTCCAGCACTGAGGTTGAAAACCCCCAACTTATCTCCATCAGGGTTTGTGGGGGGAGAAATGTGGAATACAGAATTACGGAGTGCCACTGAACGCCACGTTTTTGTAATTCTGCCACAGTTTGACTTAAGAATGTGTTTGCCCTTCTTAAGCCAAACATGCAGAACACGTATAAATAAGTATGCATATTGGCCCTTCCTCTTCACCAGTTATGCAAACAGATTTGAGGGGTATTGCAATGCAGGCTGTGTCTGAAACAAGTGGTGGATCGTTTCAGGCTCCATCGCTGACCAGTCCTCTGTGGTGCGGTGTCATCATATGCCAATACGTACAAGGTGTAAAATGCCGCCATTTTACACGTCTATTCACCTCGGACGCCATTTCCTCCCCACGCCTCGGTGGCCTAGACAAAAGCTGGCGCATGGGTGTTAAATTGCCAGAGACGGAACGGTGGGGGATGGCATTGGGGGAAAATTGTGACCGGAGCTGTGTGTCAGTGGGGATTTCAGATTACAGTGAAGGTGAACCTGAGCCATCTTTTCCATTGAGGCTAGCCTGTCTGCCACTGGAGATCGCCATGGTGTGTTACGGAGCGTGATTATGGCATCACCGTCATGTGGAACACACAGAGAGCGAGAGAGAGAGAGCACAATAGACCACAGGGACAGGGGATGTGTCAATCTAGGAGAGCACGGCAGACAAGGCACGTGCTCTCCTCCGAAATATAGTTTTTTCTCAAATTTATTTTCTCAACCCTATGGCCCATTAGTTTGTCAGCGCTCACGCTAAGCTTCATCCATGCAACATTCAGGAGTTGTGGTCCTGTGTTTGGGCAGCTACATTTTCTTAAAATTTTGTTTCAGATTTTTCCAAATTTTTCTCCCCAATTTGGAAGCCAATTAGATGAAGGTCTGCTGTTGCGTGCTGTGTGCATTGGGGCATTATTTGTTCTTTATTTAGTTTCAGATTTTTTCCCCCGTTTCTCTCCAAATTTGGTAGGCAATTATACCCTCGATTTCTTTCAATTCGCCCTCCCCCATGAACTCGCTGCCCGTCTCTACGGGGCAAGCTACTCTCCGAGGCCAGCGATGAACCACCTCCATCGAAACAGAACTGGAGACACCCTTACGTGCCTCACAGCGAGTTTGTCCCGATCACCTTCCCCCCTCCCCCAGGGGGGACAGCCAAATGCCACCCCCGATCGGTGCTAACGGCCAGGGCCGGTCTGGCAGAAACCGCGTCCCTGATAGGCAGCTCACACTCATTAAGGACCAGCCAAATACGGGTGCGTTAGACCGCTATGCTATCCGCCAGCCCTGGGCAGCTACATTTAAGCCTCGTTAAGCAGATCCATACACTGTATTTTAGCAGGGGGGAAGAAAAAAACTTGCTTAACGAGCAAGATGATGTAAGCTCTCGACTGGCGTTTCACCTCTGGAGAGATCTCGTGGAGCCTGCCCTGCAGCCATGCACTTAACTCAACTCCCATTACTCCATGGCATGCCCAATGAGCAGGTAAATCACCCACTGCTTTCGATTGCTCGGCCCAAATGATCTGAGTTTAGGGCACGGTTGTCACCAGATGTTTTTTCAGGCCTGACGCACGGCAGGTGAGCTTAGGCTACCTAAAGAGTAAGGTACTCACAGTGGCTCAGTAGTTAGCGACATGGGCTGGCAAGCGGGGGGTTGCTGGTTCGAAGGCCAAACGAAAAAACTATGAACTGGAAACCGGAGGGAGGCTACTTCACTTCCTGGGGCACTGCCGAAGTGCCCTAGAGCAAGGCACTGAACCCCTAACTGCTCCAGGGGTGCTGTACTATGGCTGACCCTGCACTGTGACATCTCTTAGGAGAGATATGCAAAGAAACCAATTCCAATGACCTTGTGTGTAACTTGTAACATGGCAAAATAAAGAATATTCTATTCTATTCTATTCTCACATATATGCCCATCTTTATGCCACACAGGTGGCATCGCCTCCCACGACCCCGCCCCCACATCCGTTTCTCCCGCATAGTGAATGCTTATTTATTTTACTCTATTTATATGAAACTACTTTTTTTTTTTGTAGTTTCATATAAATGAAGAAATTGATTTATTGTTTCGACAGCTCCTCCCGAGTTGGGGAAGTGCGCAATATCTTCCCGCGTCAGAAACAAGAACTGGAAAGAACCCATGAGCACCACCCACAGGATATTCAGGAAATAGAATTGAGCAACCGCTCAATTATGACGACGTTTTTCTTTTTTTTTTCATAAGAACTAACGTGCACGATTTGGCGGCAGTTCTGCGTACGTCAATGCTGCAGTCAAAAGCAGTGGAAGAGCGGAACCAAAAAAATAGTCATTTAGTTGAATGCAGAAGTTGATCAAGCAGGTTTTTAAGATCATTTTGATAGCTGCTCTCTACAGTTACAGGGTAGTATGAATCCCAATGTATCTACTACTTACAGTAGTGAATGCATACATTTTTCAGTATATGTGGTCCCAATGGGAATCGATCCCACAACCTAAGCGTTGTCAGTGCCGCGCTCTACCTACTGAGCCACACAGAACCACGCTCTACCTACTGAGCCACACAGAACCATGCTCTACCTTGTGAGCCACACAGAACCACCTACACTGTGCTGCTGCCCCTCCCAGGGCTAAAGGGATTTGCGCAGCACACAGCCACTGAGTTGTTATTAGCAGTGAGGCCCATCCGTGGTCTGGCGCAGAGCAAGGCTGTCAGTAAAAGCCCAGTGTTCTGTTGTACCCTGGTACTTGCATCTGGCCGGCAACACAGGAACCACTAAGCAGGGGGTGGTGCCTTACCTGCATTGACAGGCAACAGGATATATTCTCTCTCTCTCTCATCAGGAAGGGACATCTTCTCTAAAGGCCTCTGTTCTCCCGCTGAAAAGGCCTGTTCCAGCGCCGCTCGGCATGCTGGGAAGCCCGTGACGGCCCCATCGGGGGCACACCAGCGAGAGGCCCGCACGCCACTCACTCATGTCCACGCCGCTGCTTTTTTAAGGTACCGGCGAAGGTTCAGGATTCTTCTTGAGAAGGATCCAACCCTTACCTCACATGCACTCGTCCCCTGCTCTGTCCCTTTGGCAGGTTTGGGCGCTTTCCCACGCTCTGCCCTCCCCCCTTACCCCCTCCCCTGCTGCCCCATCCCATGGTACTTAAGAGCAAACCTCCTGTCTCTTTCTCTCCTTTCTTTGACGGGCCAGAAAGGACAGAAAGAGTCTGTCTCACGAGGCAGAGACCTAGAAGGCCCCCCCCTCCCCTTATTTTTCTTTTGCCAAGGAGATCAGTGTCCGCTCGCTGTTCAGTCGCTCGTTTTAACGGGGAAAATAGGATGCATCAGACAGGCCTTTATTTAGTTTGGGCCTGATTGAGGCTGCGTATCCAATTTACCTGACAGTCTGGTGAAAGCCTGTCACCCTGCGTCCATAGACACATCACCTGCGGCCACCACCAGCCTCAACACGTTCGGCTGCTTCGTTAGGCTTCGTTAAGCGTGTGCGCTGGTCTTTTTGTGAAAAGTACATTAAATGAACGCAGGCAAACCTTGCTCGTACACATCAGTGGAGATGTATTTTTTCCGAGCGCAGTATTCTGCACGGCAAGATGAGTCCTCCGTTTGCTTCCAACTACCCTATCACATTGATCGGTCAGGTCAAGCGCAGCAGAGCTCTGAGGTCACGGTATGACCATGACTGACTGAGTCTAGGTCTGCTGTTGCGTGCTGTGTGCATTGGGGCATTATTTGTTCTTTATTTTGTTTCCGATTTTTTTTCCCTGTTTTTCTCCCAATTTGGTAGGCAATTATACCCTCGATTTCTTTCAATTCGCCCTCCCCCATGAACTTGCCGCCCGTCACTACAGAGCAAGCTAATACCCCGAGGCCGGCGATGATCCGCCTCCTCCGAGACGGAACTCGCCCACCTACTTTCTAGAGACACCCTTGGCACTTGCTGGCGAGCTCGTGCCGGCTCACCCTACCCCCTCCCCCTGGGGCGGACAACCAGGGCTGGACTGGCACAGGGTTTCGAACCATGGCTGCAGTAGGCAACTTGCGTTCCGGGTGAATGCTTAGACCGCTACGCTATCTGAGGCCCTGCATTGGGGTGTTTCTGCACCACGTTCTTGAGTGTGCCGAAACGTCAAGGGCTTTGGTCCCGATGGCAGCCGGACCGGTTTGGCCCAGGCTTGCCGCTCCCGGGCCTGTGGGATGAGATTACTAGACATGTAAAGGTTTGTGAAATACCATTTATTTAAAGGAACATTTCTGGAGTTCTGGGTGGATTGTACAATCACAAATGTGATTGTACAATCCACCCTTAAGCAACTTTTATCCGAAGAGATGAAAATAAACAACCCCGTAGAAGAGAATGACCACCCTTCCCTCCCTCCCTCCCGCTGGTCGGAAACTGATGACATCATGTGAGTCTGGGTGAGGTCACGACACCACAGCTGAGTCAGCACTCGACAATGAAGGCTTTTCGACAGACACAACTTTCCCCAGCTTCCACTGAAACATTACGTCACAACGAGTCATTGCGCTCGCATAGACCATGTGAATAGAGGTGGTTCGGCACAGTTATGTGTGGAGGGACAGGACAATAAAAGTGTGAGTAAGGCTCTGAGGTTCATGTGTTTAAATGCTAGAAGCATTCAAAAAAACATTTTGGAACTGGAGGCTGTCATGTTGAATGGGGGTTATGACATCGTTGGGATTACTGAAACATGGCTTGGTGCAGTGGACGATGAATATAATGTGAAGGGGTACAAATTGTTTAGGAAGGATAGAACTAATAAAAGAGGAGGGGGAGTGGCCCTTTCTGTGAAAGATCTTAATGTGCAGGAAATTCCAGGTATTAACTCATTCATTCCTTGTGAGACCATCTGGATTAGATTACTGGGAGATCATGAAAAGGGCCTTAATATAGGAGTATGCTCTATACCAGCTTCAGACAGCAATGTGAATAATATGCTCTTTGGTAACATAAAACAAGCCTGTGCAGGAGAGACGTTAATAATGGGCGACTTCACTTACCCCTCTATTAATTGGGAAGTAGTTCAGGTCAGGGTAAATGTGAAGAGGAGTTTTTAGATGTGGTTAATGACTGCTTTTTGGTACAGTCTGTTACGAGAGGGAAATCAATACTGGATCTGGTTTTGTGTAATAATCTTGAAGGAATTTGCAGCACAGAGGTAGTAGAACAACTAGGGACAAGTGATCACAGTGCAGTTACGTTTGACCTCCTCTAACTCTAGAATTTTTAACTTCAGACAAGCTTTAATAAAATCAGAGAATTTAAGAAATACAGATTGGGTAAAATTTATAGATTGCAGAATTGTGAATGAAACATGGACTAAATTTAAAAGGCTTATTGTAGATGTATTGTCCTGCAGCTCAGTTGGTAGAGCATGGCACTGGCAATGCCAAGGTTGTGGGTTCAATCCCACGGGACTACATGTCTGTCGTTCGGATGGGATGGTAAAAACCGAGATCCTGACTCTCTGTGGTCATAAAAGATTCCATAGTGCTTCTCAAAAAGAGTAGGATGTTTTAACCTGGTGTCTTGGCCAAATTCCCAACCAAGACAATATATACTGTATACAATTAATTCCCTCCTTGCCTCTCCACTGTCTATCTGATGTTTAGTGAGTTTGTACTGGCGCGGTATGGCTGCTGTAGTGTTCACCCAGGTGGGTGCTGCATATTGGTGGTGGTTGAGTTGAGTTGTTCCTATCATTGTAAAGTGCTTTGGGTTCCTTGAAAAGCACTATATAAATCCAATGTTCAATTCAATGTACAGTGTAAATTCATTCCAAAGGGAAAATAGGATGAAGAAAGTCTCCACAGTGAATGACTAAATATTTACAAGAGTTTTTGAGGCAAAAAAAGCAACTGTACAGAGTATATAAAGAGGAAAACAAGGTAGATTATTGCAATATGTGGGCTAAAGCTAAAAAGGAAATAAGGGCAGTTTGAGGGCAGCTAAAAGGCAGTTTGAAATAAAAATTTCCCAAAATGCAAAAAGTAATCCTAAGCAGTTTTTTCAGTATTGTAATAGAAAAAGTAAAGATAATGATGATGTTAAGTGCATTAAGAATAAGGAAGGAACTTTTATAATAGTAAGGATATTGCTAACACACTAAACAGTTACTTTGTTGAGAGCGTTACCAGAGAAGAGGTTATGCATATGCCAAAATGTATAGCCAATGTACAGAATGTTTTGGAGGATTTTGAGATAAGGGATGAAGAAGTACTAGAAAAACTACTAAAATTGAAGACAAATAAGGCAGCAGGCCCTGATGGCATATATCCCAGAGTACCCAAAGGGGACTTGGGGAAATTATATATAAACCATTGACAGATATTTTTATGCAATCCATAAACACTGGAGAAATACCAGATGACTGGAAGCAGGGTAGTATAATTCCAATATATAAGAAGAGGGACCATACTGACCCAGGGAACTATAGGCCTGTCAGTTTAACCAACATCTCATGTAAAATACTGGAATGTATTATTAGGGACAAGTTGGAATCATTCTTGAAAAATAATAGTATTTTAAGGGAGAGCCAACATGGTTTTCTCAAGGGGAGGTCATGCCTAACAAACCTGGACTTTTTTGAAGAGGCTACAAAGTGTTTTGACCTGAACCAGGCTTCTGATATTATATATTTAGACTTCCAAAAAGCATTTGACAAGGTACCACATGAGAGGCCCATTGTTAAAATGAATTCAGTAGGAATTATAGGAGTTTCAGAAACATTGCAGATGACATTCAATATTGCTAAATGTGAAGTTATGCATGTGGGAAATAAAAACATAAGAGTACTTTATGGGAGGAGAAAAATTAGGTGTTCGATTTGGAAAAGACTTAGGAATTGTAGTTGATCAAAGTCCATTTGCATCTAAGCAGTGTGCTACAGCAGTGAAAAAGGCCAACAGGATGCTGGGATACATAGCAAAAAGTATTAATCAAAGGAGGTTATATTAATGTTATATAATGCCTTTGTCAGACCTCACTTAGAGTACTGTGTGCAGTTCTGGGCACCACACTACAATAAAGATATAGAAGCTCTTTAAAATGTTCAAAGAAGGGCAACTAAATTGGTACCTGGTATGAAAGGTAGAAGTTGTAGACTTAAGGCACTAAATCTAAGCTTAGCAAACGGAGACTTTGCTGGGGGGATATGATTTGAGGTTTTTAAATTCCTAAAAGGGATTAACAAAGTGAACTACCAAAGAACAGAACAAGGTCACAGGTGGAAATTAGTTCATGGCTAATTCCACACTGATATTAGGACGTTTTTCTTTACACAGAGAGTTTTAAATGCCTGGAACAGCTTGCCAGGTGTTCAACCAGCCGAAGTTCACCCACGTCACCCCTCTACTCTCCTCTCTGCATTGGCTCCCCATCGCAGCACGCATCAGATTCAAGTCACTGGTGCTGGCTTTTCAAGCGACCAGAGGTACTGCTCCCCCGTACCTCCAGTCACTCATCACGCCCTACACCCCGTCCAGACCCCTCCGCTCCGCCTCCGCTGGCAGACTGACTGCCCCATCCCTCCGGGCGCCTGGCAGCCGCTCCTCGCGGTCTCGCCTCTTCTCTGTCCTGGTCCCTCGTTGGTGGAACGACCTCCCGCAATCGGTCAGGACTGCGGAATCACTTCCAATCTTCCGCAAGAGACTCAAAACCCACCTCTTCAGACTCCACTACCACTGAACACTGTCCATCTAGTCAATCTGTTTACTTGTTAAAAAAAAAAAAAAAAAAAAATTAAAAAAAAAAACACCCACTAACCTTTTCTTTCCCAATGTTACAGGTATGATACGCAGATGCCTGCAATGATGTCTTTTGCCGTTTTACTGCACTGATCTTGTACGCTAACTTTGATTGTTCTCACCTTGTATTAATGCACATCTTGTAAGTCGCTCTGGATAAGAGCGTCTGCTAAATGCTTAAAATGTAAAAAAATGTAAAATGTAGTAGAGGCAGAAACACTTGGGCTATTCAAGTCCAGGCTAGATACAGTACTAGACAGTCTTTAGATTAGGACATGACGAGCCTAGATGGGCTGAACAGCGCCTCCTCATTATGTATTCTTATGTTCTTAAATATGTAGAAACTATATAAAAGAAACGTGTAAGATATCTGAAGTCTAGTCCCAGAATTTATGCTAATGTAAAAAAGTACAGTATCAATTAACTGTTTTCAGAGCGCAGGAAGCATTGTGGTGACACCTAGTGGTGGCCTGAGATATTGCAAACGGGGAACCTCCATTTGGTTTACTTTACCAGTAAAGCACTCCGTTGCACACACTCAAAAAACAGAAAAGATCTGTAGAGGAAAAATAGAATAAGTGATGTGTGTTTACCTCCTAACCTCCTATTCCTGGACTTCTTGCTCCTGTCTATGTCATAGATGTACATATTGACCCCCCCAAAAAACAACAACAACAACACTAAAGTTTTTTTTATTTTGATGGTCTTTATGACACTGATGATTTTCTTATTTTGCTGCTGTTGTCATCGCAATATGATTCTACTAAAATTATAGTTTATCTTGCGAACTTGTCTATGACGAACTTAACGTAGCTGCAAGTAACCTCAACTAGCCTATTGTCAGTTGCATTCACAATGATTAACTTAACGTAGCTGCAGGTAACCTTTGCTAACGTTAGGTTAGCTAGCTAGCTCATTCTCAGCTGCATTCACAACGAACCTTAAGTCTATCGATTGGGAACACCCTATACCGTTTAACCCTCATTCCAGTTATTTCTCCAAACAGAGTTGCTCAAAAGGCTTAGTAAGAAAACGTGCTCAACTCAAATCCAAGTAGTATAATATACGGAGGCGAGGTAAAACAGAGGCTATTGAAATGGGTTGCTCAAATGTTATCTCTGGCGTGTGTAGGGGTTTATCAATTAACCAATAAAAGAAAACAGTCAATAAATTAACCAATGTTTATTGGATGAGCTTCAAATAAAAAATTCAAACAGCAGCTCAGCCTAGCCAGTTGCCAAGCCAGATAGCGGCACATGCGCATGCGATCTGGGGGAAAATCGGGTTAATATCTAGCCACAACCGCTTGGGGGCGTGCCAACGCCTCAATATACCAACATACTGTATTATTCTCACTGGCCTGATGTCTAGGGACGGGGAAAGCATTGTTGGTATGATTTTTGCCTGGTAGCCTAAATTTACAGGTTGCATTGACCCCTTATCAGGAGTAAGGACTTGGCTGTCGACATAACCAAATGTGTGATATTACCGCTAATACGTCAGTTATTTACCGACTTAGATCATATTTGTGATTATCACTGATTGGGAAATATAGCCCGAGCAAAGGTGGTTTATTGAACTGTAGTAACCGGTCCCTTATCCTGAATGTTCCGTCTCAGCACAATTTGACGTTTTACTGTCAGGCGGTCTTTGAACAGCCATTTTAAACTTGAACCGCTGCGCATTTTACAATAACAAGCCGTTCCTGTATTTCTCAAGACCCATTTAGACCGACGCATGCACTTTACATTTTTTTACTATTAATACGTGTAACGTTAACGCTCTTATTTTATGTTGAAAAATGAAGAGGAGACTACTCCTGGTGTCCAACTCCACCCTACACGGCGGAGGATATCTGGGACATTGTCAAGAACAGATCCAAGAGTTTTTCGGAGAGTAAGATCATTTTGAGCTTTACCCAGCATTGGGATGTTATTTGCCAGGAGTAGACTATATTACGGCCACTATTTTCTTCGTCGTATAATACGTTAAGCACATTATAATCAAGTGTAACGATTATGAAAACCACTTTCACTTAGATTAGACCATTCCGTTTATCTCCTCCTGTGGAACATTTCGGTATTGCAGTTACTCAAAGAAGTAATCGATTATTTTACCCCCCTGTAAATAAATGAAGTGCAATGAAAATGTTTTTTGAAGGATGTCAATAGCATATGGGAAATGTATGGCGGTAAATTAGCCTCGACAAGTGTCTTTTAAAAGGCTAATTTAAAGCTTTGAATTGACAGGCACGTAAAGAGGATTCTGTTCGTCCCTTACGCGCTGCACGACAGAGATTCTTATGCAAAGACCGCCCGAGAGAAGCTGCGGAGTTTGGGTAACCTTTTACATTCAATATTGTATATAAATACGGCGGCGCTCGAGCCTTTGTTGGTATAATAACGCTTGTACAAACGTAGGTAATATTGTCTCGTTTCTGTGCTCTCGAAGGCTATGAAGTTGAGAGCATTCACGAGACAGCGGACCCGGTGGAAGCCGTGCGGCGCGCGCAGGGGATTTTTATCGGTGAGGGCCAACTGTGGAACACGCAAATGTATTCTAGTTCAGAGCTTCCCAGACCGTCCTCTGACGTCTACACGTGTATGCCGCTTTTGCTTCATGACAATATTATTATTATTATTATTATTATTATTATTATTACAATGTCTGAATCAGTTTAGATTTTTTTAAACAAGCCATTTGTTACATTGATTCTGTGAACTCTTTTTCATTGCATTTCTTTGACGACGGTTGTATTGCCATGTTTATTCTGATTTCCGACTTTAAACTGATTTATAAGAGACGGTCAGTTGATTCCCATTTGCACTGTCTCGGAGTGCACAGACCAGACAGGTGCGCAGGTGTTTGTCTATGTAAAAAAAACCCTCACACTTTAAACATTTTGATCTCGCATTGCGATTGCACAACCAATCAAGCAAATGTAAGCTCTTTCTAAACGGCTTTCATTGCCGCTGAGTGTAGTACTACAATCAGTGCATAAGCTGGCTGGGAACTGATCGAATTGATGAGCAAGTCCTTAAATGAATATAGTAGCTATATTCATTATTTGCAGCGTGCATATCTATTTCCGACAGCATGGCCAGAGGGCAGACTCATCCCAAATTATTCATTCAAATCAATTACCGGCCGTGTGTTCTTAGGGAATTGCAGTTCCGTTTGCTATTTTAAAAAAACCTAAAAAAACACCCCAGCTCACACAAGCAGGTCCCTGGACGAAGTTTTGGGAAACTGCCCTAGTTCCACGACTCTTGATAAATGAAGCGGACGGAACGGCCCGAGTGTGACGTTGTATCTCTTTTCCAGGCGGTGGGAACACGTTCCGTCTGCTGAAAGCGCTGTACGACCACAACCTCGTGCCTGAGATCCGGAAGCGTGTCCTGCAGGTGAGAGCAGCGCACCTCAGCGGCAGGAAGGCCCTGTCCATCCAGCAAACACTTTGCATTCAGGGTGGAATTTAATACGAACACAATGAATAATGCACAAATTGAACACAGCAGTGTGTGCACCTGTGTGAGTGTGAGCGATGTGTTCATGGAGCGGTGAACATGTTGGTCGTGTGGGGCTGACCAATGGGATGAGTGCTGTTGGGTTTCAGGATGGGGTGCCGTACATGGGATCGAGCGCGGGCACCAACGTTTCCACCATCAGCATCAACACCACCAACGACATGCCCATCGTCTACCCTCCCACCCTCGCTGCCATGGGCCTGGTGCCCTTCAACATTAACCCCCACTACCTGGACACTGACCCCGGGAACAAACACATGGGGGTGAGCACGATGGCGGTTGATGATTCTGGTAGTTTATCCCCCCTCCTCCTTTACTCTCTCTCTCTGTGGGTACTTTCCCTCCTGTTCCCTCACTCCTTCTCTTTTCTCTCGTGTTTGACTCGTTCTTTTCTATCCTCCCAGGAGACACGAGAGCAGCGCATCCAGCAGTACCACGAGGAGCCGGACACGCCCAGCGTGCTGGTGAGCCTCTGCCGGCACGCCTTCGAGCATTACGCAGTACCGACTCTGTGACCTTACTGTTAGTGTTACGCAGTACTGACTCTGTGACCTGTTAGTGTTACGCAGTACTGACTCTGTGACCTGTTAGTGTTACGCAGTACTGACTCTGTGACCTGTTAGTGTTACGCAGTACTGACTCTGTGACCTGTTAGTGTTACGCAGTACTGACTCTGTGACCTGTTAGTGTTACGCAGTACTGACTCTGTGACCTTAGTGTTACGCAGTACTGACTCTGTGACCTGTTAGTGTTACGCAGTACTGACTCTGTGACCTGTTAGTGTTACGCAGTACTGACTCTGTGACCTTACTGTTAGTGTTACGCAGTACTGACTCTGTGACCTGTTAGTGTTACGCAGTACTGACTCTGTGACCTGTTAGTGTTACGCAGTACTGACTCTGTGACCTGTTAGTGTTACGCAGTACTGACTCTGTGACCTGTTAGTGTTACGCAGTACTGACTCTGTGACCTTGCCATTTGTGCACTACGGACTACTGACTTGGTGAACGTTGAGCACTGACCCATCTTACCATTTGGGTGTTGGGAGTACCGACTCTGACCTGACTGCGATCTTACCGTTTAAGCGTTATAGTACTGACTGATCATTGAAGCGTTATGTACTGACTCTGATCTTTCGGTTCAGGGTCTGAGAGAGGGGTCAATGCTGCTAGTGGAGGGGGACAGAGCGACCTTGCTGGGCAGCACCAAGGCCAGGCTGTTCACCAGGTAACCTGCGCGAGTCCATGACACGCCCACCGCAGCTCACAGGTACCCTGCAGAGCCCGCCGCTTGACTGCAGGTTGATTCTGTGTTCCAGGGGGAAGCCAGCCACCGAGCACACACCTGGGAGTGACCTGAGCTTCCTGCTGACAGATGGAGTATGACCTGGAGCAGAGTGCAGGGGGGGTCAAAGTGCACAGCCAACGGGAAGAATACTGAACACTCACAAGCAACCGGAGTGCCACAGAGTAAAAACCAAACCGGTTTGGTCAAACTGAAATAAATGCATTAGTATAAAGAAACACAAGCTTCTGCGTCTCTCTCTTTAAAAACTCCACGTCAGATTGAAGTCAGAGCAGGGTAACATTTCTTTATTCCTAGACTGATTTAGACCTTTTTCCTTCCAGTAGACAATTTTTGGGAGGAGCAGAGCACAGGCTCGAAACGCCCGCAGTGCTGTGGCCGCCAGCCTGTTGCTTGGTCGTAGGTCGCGGACGGAGTTTTGTGGGGGCGGGCTACGTTCTTACACCACGTGGGACCTGGCACTAACCCTCCACTATTGAAGCCGGAAGTATTCTGATTTGCGCAACTTATGAATATTAATGAAGGGTGGCGTCTCGGAGGAGGCGGTCCAGTTTGCGTCGTCACTGCCGGTCCCGAAGTCGCAAGCAGAGTTGGAAAAGGAAAGAAAGAAAAGAACTGGAACAGCTAAGAAAGAGTACCCCACAACTGTGAGGCACGGAGTATCCAGTTCCAATGCAGCTCTGTTGTCTCTGAGGTTTAAACTCGTGCAACCGACCCGGAGGACCACAAAGACACAACTGCTTCAGTGGGCTTTTTTTTCAATTAGACTTTAATGATGTTTCCACACCTTCTTTTCGCGTATACAAAGCAGTTTGTACAGGTAAGGGGGGGACATTAAAAACGATCTGTAGTACCTGGCAAGTGCAAAAAAATACATTTCAAATACACAGAAATAAAAATCATGCTGTACATATTTATATACTGTATTTATAAATAATCACAGATATACACACACAACCATTTTGGTGAAAGTCACGGAAGAAAGCAGCTAGGATTTTAAGTCGAAAAAGAGCTTCTGATTCTGCTCAATCTTTGTCTGAGGTGTCCTTGGACCAGGTTCCCAATGGCAATATGGAGTCTGTGTCTGGAATGAAGTCGTTTGTGTGGGGGTGGGGTGGGGTGAGGGTGGGTCAGTGCTGGGGGGTCACACAGGGGTCACATGCAAGTCCACACCACGGCCTCGTTCAGGGTCATGTGACGCAGCGTGGGAAAAGGCACTCCCTTTGTTTCAACAGTGGAATTATTCACTTATTAATTTAGCTTTTTAAAAATTTCTTTATTTATTAAAAAAATCACAGAAAACAAGTTCTATAAGATGGGGGGGACTTTACAAAAGCACTTAAAATGTCTCTTTGGAAAACAAACAGTAGGGAGAAAAAAGACTGACCGTTTGTGCCCAGACCAAAGCGAGCGGCTGTGAATGACAGAGGTGGGGGCCCGTACCTCAGCCCTCCACAGAGCAGGGCTGGGGGGTCATGGAGGGGCACTGAAGAGCACATACAGCATCAACAGAACGTTACAGACAAGCAGACGGACTCACTCCCGACTGAGCGCCTCCGTCTTGGCCCCTGACCCCCCCGGCAGTGCTCAGACTGAGGGGGGCGAGAGACGCTGCTTTACACTGCTCACTGGTCTTTCTGCATTTTTTTGGCAAATAAAAATCTGTACTTTTTTTTTATTACACACACACACACACACACACACACACACACACACACACACACACACACACACACACACACACACACACACACACACACACACACACAGTGAAGGAAGGGGGAACGGGTAAAAGAAAGACACAATCGGATGCTCTGGTGAGAGGAGAGTTAAGAGTCTGCTGTGCTGGAGGAATCGATACAGAAGGGGGAATCAACGAGAGTAAATCAATCAATCAATCAACCAATTAATTAATTAATTAATTAAGGGACAAACCTCAGTGTGGCAAAAAAACATTCATAATCACTTAACAAACACACAACAAAAAAACAAACCCCATAAAATAAATCTCACCAGCCGTGCTGGGCCAACACAAATAAATTAGATACTGCGTATACGGGAAAAACAGGAACCCTTGTCAGTAGCCTGGGTTTCCAAACAGATGAAAAGGTTAATCTGTCACGAGACCCAACCTCTGAGAACAAAACGGGGAGAAAAAAAAAAAAAAAAAAAGAAAGAACCAAAAATTTTAAAGTGGAAGTGACATCACAATCAGTGGGTTGGGCCTCTGAGGTCGGGCCTCGTGACAACGCAACACACGTATTACATCAGTGGCGTCAGTAACCAGGGAGAGATTCAGTCAGCCAGGGTTCCGGAAGGAGAATCTTTACTGGGGTTTTTCTCACATTCCTATTCCACATTTTTGCCCCTGCCTGGAATGTCTGAACGCGCGCAGTTACCGCTTGGAGCAGGACAGCGGCATCGCTAGCGCTGACATCTCCGAGCCCTTACAGCTCCCCTCCATTTCTGTGACTGACTGTTTAGACCCCCAAGCCCTGCTCTTAAATCAAGGGCCACAGAGGCTTGCATATGCACGGGCTGCATCTATATAATTACAAATGACCGTTAAGAACAATTATCTTATTTTCTTTTCAATTATCTGCATATAAAAAAAAAAAATGCATTCAAGTAAAGCAAAACCTTCTATGCACTGTAGATTCACAGCACTGCGGGCTGACAGCCAGAAGGGACCAATGCCATTGCTGTATTATCTATGTCACACACTGTGCCAGTGATGGTGTGCGAGTGTGAGTGTGTGTGTGTGTTTGTGTGTGTGTGTGAGAGAGAGAGAGAGTGTGCTTGTGTGTGTGTGTGTGTATAGCAGGCTGCTCCTTGTAGTGTAAGTTCGGTTTTGCTCAGGAGAAAGTGCAGTGAGTCTCTCCAGCGCATTCTCCCCTCCTCCTCACACTGTAATGTGCGGTGTAGTGTAGTGTAGTGTAGTGTACTCTGTAGTGTGGTACGAGAGTCCAGCAGGCTGCCGAGGTCACAGACTCACCGCGCACTCAGGGGCCTCCGCCGACGCGTCGTCCTCACGGCTCGGCTACAAACGAACCCTGCCTGCATAAACACACGTCTCTGTCTCTGTGTGTGTCTGTCTGTCTCTCTGTGTCTCTCTGTCTCTGTGCACAGACCGCCTCGCCTGGGAAGGTACCGGCCGTAAGGCGAGTGAAAGGCCACCGAAAATAAAGAGAAACCTCCCTCCCTCCCTTCATTGTGAGCGCCTCCGGCACAGAACTGGGGGCCTGGTGATGTGAGCCACGCCTGTGGAGAGTGCCGTCTCCACAGTCCTTACACCGAGCACTCAGAGCGGGAGCTACTGCTTTAATGAGGGGCTGGGGAGGAGGGGGCGGGTGGGGGGATGTTAGTTAGGGACGGGACGGGACAGGGTGGGGTGTGGAGGGAGGGAGGGAGGGCCGGGGGCGGATGTGAGACGGGGTTTGGGGAGGGGGATCAGAACCACAGCGCCCGCGCTGGACGATCCTGCTCTCTCCCACAGACTGCATGCTGGGTAATGCCCCGTTATGTCAGCTTGGATCAAGGGGGGGGGGGAACACGGCCTGACCAACCCTCATCGACCTCGCCGCCGACGGTCCCAGTCAAAGCAACATTCAATCACGCACACAGGAATACTCCATCCTGATTGGGTGAGGATTGCAGTGATTAGCAGTGCGGAGAGCCAATCAGGAGGCTTGATTGGGGGGGGGGGGGTCAGTTCTGGTCCCGGGTTTGGGTGTGGTACTCCGTCTCCCCGGACGAGATCTGGGTCAGGCGCTTACTGGAGCCCCACAGTTTACGGGTGATCTGGCCTGAGCGCATCTGGGAGCGAGGGAACAGGAGAGTGGAGGAGAGGAGAGGAGAGGGGAGGAGAGGAGAGGAGGAGGAGGAGGAAGATGAGGAGGAAGATGAGGAGGAGGAGAGGAGAGGAGGGGGGAGAGGGGGGGAGGAAGAAAAGATGAATTTAAAATAGGGAAGAAAGCAAAAAGAAACGGGGGGGATGATTAGTGAATGTCTGTCTCTCATGGCGGGAGACTCTAATCAACGCAGGAGAGAAAAGCAGAATCAAACAGAGATGAACCTGCCCTCCCACCCGTCCCTCTGCACTTCTCCAACCAATCAACGCATAAATCTATAACAATCAATAATTCACCATTTTATGATCACAGCCAAAGTGGAAGCAACAAAGTATTACTCTAAGTTGCATGTATGTACTGTACAACATGTGTTACTGTTACTGTTGCTGTAATGTATCCCGTAGGCTCCCTAAATGTGTACACCAATACAGTGATCATTAGTAAACGGCTCACACAGGTATACTGTGCACAGAGCCACAGAATGAAATGCACCAGTCAGCCAATGAGAGCCCACACCAAGGCCCCGCCTACCCCCGGCTCAGGGAGGAGGGGTTTGGGGGGAGGGGGAGGGGTCTGGCGGCTCAGGGGGCTGAACGTCAGCTTGTCTCTGAGGTGCAGCAGGCGCGCGGGCGAGCGCACTCTGAGCGGAGCCAGCAGGGGCGTGGCCATGAGGGGCGAGCCCTCCAGACTCTGGGCGATGTAGTTTCTCAGCGAGCTCTTTACCTCGGCCGGCTTGCCCACGCCCACGATGATGAGCTTCCCGTCGCGAAGCCCCACCAGGGCGTGGCTCTGCTGCTTGGTCACCGAGACGCAGTGCACCGGCACGCGCATGGCCATGGGCGCGGCGCACAGGGCCAGGCTGCAGGGGGCGACAGAGAGAGCGGCGCGTCATCCTCACAGCGCTCACGCCCGTCCACCAATCACCATCCAACAATCACCATCCACCAATCACCATCCACCAATCACCATCCAAACAATCACCATCCACCAATCACCATCCACCAATCACCATCCAACAATCACCATCCACATCGCCTGCACCTGCAGAAGGTTTGGCACACACGCACGCGCGCGCGCGCGCGCACGGTGGCAGGGGGGGGTATTTAAGGTGATGGGGGCAGGGGGGTATTTAAAGTAAGGGTTGCAGGTTCGATTCGCAGGGAGGGCAATGCAGTTACGTCCTTTAACAAGGTGCTGAAGCTGAACAGCGCTGGTAAAGCCACACCTGCCCAGGTGAAGAGTGAGGTGGCGGTAGAAGGTGAGCTCAGTTACCTGTACAGGTCCCGGATGGAGAGGAAGCCCTGCTCGCTGCCCAGCACGATGTGCTCCCCGGACACGCACAGGTCGGTCACCTGGTCCTGCAGGCTCTCCGTGCACAGGTGTTTACCGTTCACAGAGTACACGTGCAGCGCGTTCTTGTCCTGGACACACACACACACACACGACAACACAACGCCAATAAAGACCTTCGCTCCGGGCCGGAGAGCGGACACACACACACCAAACCCACTACCTCTTCCTGTGAGTCTCCACAGTAACCATGGGCGCACGCACGCACGCACGCACGCACGCACGCACGCACGCACGCACACGCACACACGCACACACGCACACACACACAGGTAACTGCCAATCATCCCTCATTTACTCAAGTGTTTTGCTTTTATTTTGGCAGTTACCTGTGTGTGTGTGTGTGTATATATACACACATAATCTCACCCACTCGTTACCAATGTGATCTCCGGCAGGTGAAACTCGCAGTAGAATATATCCCATAATTGAGTGTGGGGGCCGGGGTCTGCAGCACCTGATTGTAACGGCGTCGCCCAGGCGACTGCCCAGGCGTAACGGCACTAGAGCCGCAGGGTGCGTGTGACCCGTACAGAGAGAGACGGCGCGCACGGCGCTACCTTCAGCGTGGCCTTGCCCTCCACGCAGGTGTGCACCAGCAGACGGCCCTCCCAGGACACGGCCAGGTGCAGGATGGACACGGGCAGAGAGCTCTCGCACGGGGGCCGCAGCGAGCGCATGTACTGGCCCCTCCGGATGGTGTGGATGATCACCGTGCCGTCCTGCCCAACACACACCGCACACCACTCAGCACTCAGCACAGTGTGGGCTCACGTGACTCCTCATGGGTGTGTGCGTGCGTGTGTATCTGCGTGTGTGTGTGTGTGTGTGAGAGAGAGAGAGAGAGTGCGTGTGTGTATGTGTGTGTGAGTGTGTGTGAGAGAGAGAGAGAGTGCGCGTGTTTGTATGTGTGTGTATGTGTGTGTGTGTGTGTGTGTGTGTGTGTGTGTGTTTGTATGTTTGTATGTGTGTAGGTGTGTGTGTGCACGTGCATGTGTGAGAGAGTGAGAGTGTGTATGTGTTTGTGTGTGTATGTGTGTGTGAGTGTGTGTGAGAGTGCATGTGTGTGTGAGTGTGTGTGAGAGTGCATGTGTGTGTGTGTGTGTGTGTGTGTGTATGTGTGTGTGTGTGTGTTTTGTATGTTTGTATGTGTGTAGGTGTGTCTGTGCACGTGCATGTGTGAGAGAGTGAGAGTGCGTGTATGTGTGTGTGTGTGTGTGTGTGTGTGTGTGTGTGTGTGTGTGTGTGTGAGTGCGTGAGTGCGTGCGTGCGTGTGTGAGCGGCAGCAGTACCCGTGATCCAGACACCGCCATGTCCAGCTCTGTGCTGATGCTGACGCTCACCACCTCGTCCGTGTGTCCGTACAGAACCTGCACCGGCTTAGGACACAGGCCCACAGGAGCACCGCCCTGCCGAGAGAGGGGGGGAGAGAGAGAGAGAGAGAGAGAGAGAGAGAGAGAGAGAGAGAGAGAGAGAGAGAGAGAGAGAGGGGAGGGAGAGTATTTTGATGTTCTTCTGCTGTGTAAAACTCATTCTTCATTAAGAGGAAGTGATGTGGGTGGAGCTCACCTGCTGCAGCACCTGCCACACCATACAGGTGGAGTCCCGCGATCCTGAGATCAGGTGGATGCCACAGTAGTCGGTCGCAAGGCAGGTCACAATGTCTGCAGGACAAACAGCACTGAGCACCAACACTGAACACTAACAATGAATACAAACACTGAACCCCGAGCACTGAGCACCAACACTGAGCACCGACACTGAGCACCGACACTGAGCACCAACACTGAACCCCGAGCACTGAGCACCAACACTGAGCACCGACACTGAGCACCGACACTGAGCACCAACACTGAACCCCGAGCACTGAGCACCAACACTGAGCACCGACACTGAGCACCGACACTGAGCACCAACACTGAGCACCGACACTGAGCACCGACACTGAGCACCAACACTGAGCACCGACACTGAGCACCGACAGTGGTAGAAAGGGGGGGCGCAGCTCGTACCCATGTGGCGGATGTGCTGGCCCACACTCTTGCCCTTCAGCAGGGAGGTGACTCGCAGGCTGTTGTCCCAGTGACCCCCACTGAACAGCAGCTTCCCGTCATGTGACACCACGAAGAGCCGGGCCGTCACCTCCACTCCCGGGGAGAAGGGCCCGCCCAGGAAACGCTGAGTCCTGCAGGGAGAGAGACATTAAAGCTGCTGGAGCTACTGTACACCACAGCTCTGTCCCCTCTGTGACTCTCAGGTGAGATAGTCCTGTCCCCTCTGTGACTCTCAGGTGAGATAGTCCTGTCCCCTCTGTGACTCTCAGGTGAGATAGTCCTGTCCCCTCTGTGACTCTCAGGTGAGATAGTCCTGTCCCCTCTGTGACTCTCCCAGGTGTGTGCCGAGACTCACTTGGCGTTGGCCACCGTGGGGTCTTTGATGAAGGTGAAGTAGTTGGAGATGTTCTTATCGTAGGGAAGCCAGGCGTGGGTCCCCATCAGTCCATTCTGACTCAGAGTCACCTGTCCAATCAGAGTAATTCACATCATATGCTGTCCAATCAGAGCACCTCACACCACACACTGTCCTACCAGAACACCTCATATCACATGCTATCCAATCAGAACACCTCACATCACATGCTGTCCAATCACAGACATTTACACACGCTGTCCAATTACAGACATTTACACACACTGTCCAATCACAGACACTTCAAATACACAATTAAGCCAGGATCCAAGAGGCCGGTTTGACCCCCAGCCATGACACGCCTACTGTGCTACTGAAGGATGGAGGTTAATCCAGTTTCAGTTATCACCATGGCCAATGGAGGCAGGCTCTAGTTCAGTCACCATGGCTAATGGAGGCAGACTCACCAGTGTGTCAGGGCTGCCCTGGGAGATGAAAGAGTGGGACTGGTTTTTGGGAACCATAACCTTCACCAGGGGCACGTTGTCACTGATGCCCTGGAACACAACAATGTATTACCTCATTTTATATTCTGTTTAAGACGTTTTGTCTGCATCATGCCTAGGGTTATTTCAGGGGCCAGTGAAACTGAATGAGGAGTGTTAAAATAACCCTAAATGTTGATTTAACAGGACGGTTATTGGTTAACATCAGAGTCGTTAAAATTTAAGCACATGAATGAACAAGCACCACCTACTCACTGAACCCCACCCACCAAACCCCACCCACCAACTAAAACCCTTTCCACCAAACACCACAACAAACCACATCAGAAAACCCCGCCCACCGAACCCCACCCATGGCAGTGCTCAACACTCACCTCCACAAAGAAGGACTTGAGCTCAGGTAAGTGCTCAAAGATGCTGAGCGGACAGGTGTCGAGCCTCGCCTTCCTCTTCTCCACCTCCTCCAGCGAGAGACGGACCGGGTGGGGTTCCTGCCGGAGCCAAGGGTGCGTTACTACATCGGGTAACACATGCACAACAGGTACTGCCCCCATGCACAGGTCAACCGCCAGAGCAAACAACCGCCTTTAAATACACATGAGACTCGGGGGGGGTTGATTGAGGTTTTTAAATTCATAAAGGAGATTAACAAAGTGAACTTCCAAAGATTTTTTTCAGGTCGAGTTCAGTTTGCAGAACAAGAGGGCACAGATGGAAATGAGTCGAAGGTAAATTCGGCAAAGTATTTCTTTACACAGTCAATGCTTGGCACAGGTAGCAACATGTAAAACAATACCAAGTCTTCACTTGTTAAAGGTGCAGATTCAATTTGACGTCCTCTTCGTTTTACTTATGGACGCAAGTTAAAATGGAATGAATATTTTATGTGCACACTTTAATGTGACATATTGATATTATTGACAAGTGAATCATTTCCAGTGTTTTCCTCTGCGCTACACTAATACACCTCCTCCAGGGTCCCTCTAGGGCTACTGAGGGGGGGCACTGGGACCCTTAGAGGAGGGCAGCGACACCCTGAGATGGGGGTTTGGGGGTGTTCCCATTTGGGGGCTCCCGGTTGGGGCAGGTACCTTGAGCAGCTGGCAGGGCGTCTGTCCAAAATTGCTGATCATGCCCTCCACCGCTTTGCGCTCCTTCTCGTCCGTGATGGCATCCAGATCCACCGCACCTGCAGGGGGCAGCAGAGCAAACGCAACGCAAGGGATCAGCGCATAGTGGGATCAGTAGTAGTGTCAGTACCTTCGTATGTGCAGTAGTAGTGTCAGTACCTTCGTATGTGCAGTAGTAGTGTCAGTACCTTCGTATGTGCAGTAGTAGTGTCAGTACCTTCGTAAGTGCAGTAGTAGTGTCAGTAGTAGAGGTGTCAGTACCTTCGTAAGTGCAGTAGTAGTGTCAGTAGTAGAGGTGTCAGTACCTTCGTAAGTGCAGTAGTAGTGTCAGTAGTAGAGGTGTCAGTACCTTCGTAAGTGCAGTAGTAGTGTCAGTAGTAGAGGTGTCAGTACCTTCGTAAGTGCAGTAGTAGAACACGTTGAGCGCCTCCACGGCCGCTGGGCCTCGTTGTTTGTAACCGAAGATCAGATCGATCCAATCGTGCAGGTGAGCCGACACGTACTCAGACTCCTGTCACACGACACACAGGTAGCACAGGTGAGCATGCAGATAGCACAGCACTGTGCCATGAGAACAGGCACACGCAGGTACACACACTCACCAGGGCTTTCCTGTGTTTGTAGATGAAGTCCTCCGGAGATTTGGCCCATTTGGGGAGGATGACATCGCTGACCCTCTCCTTGGACATCTGGAGCCGGCCCAGATCGAACCCTGCGGGACACAGCGGGAGGAGGAGCATGGGGAAGAGTGTGAGAGTGGGAATGGGAGTATCTCTGCTATATCTTTATGGAGAGGATCAACATTACATCATTATATTACATATACTATATTAAAGACATTTAGCAGATGCCCTTATCCAGAGAAACCTACACAGTTTTGGTTTTCTTTACATGCAATCCATTTATACAGCTGGATATTTTACTGAAGTAATTCAGGTTAAGTACCTTGCTCAAGGGTACACTGGCAATGCCCCACCTGGGAATAAAACCTGCAACCTTTGCTGCAACCAAGCCCAGTTCTATAACCACAATACTATACTGGCGACCAGTATGCCTGTCCCTACACAGACTGTGCACACAGGAAATATGCATTTCCCTACGCAGAATATTCACGGGGTAAAACCAGTCACGTGTGTCCCGCAGCAGTCCGCACTCACAGCTTACCGTTCTGGTTCTCCAGGAACTCTGGGAAGTAGAAGAACTCTGGGATGAGCTCCTTCACGTCGTTGGGGTTGTCCATCAGGGTTTGCCAAGTGGCGGGAATGGAATGGAACTGCCGATCGGCACAGTCGAACCTGGAGCCACAGTGGAAGGGGGGGGTGATACTGAGTCAGCCTCTCCTGCCTGCACACAGCCCTTTAAACACGGGCTGCTCTTTCAGCCAATCAGCATCCTCCCCTTCACCAGTACCCATTGCCAATCCGCTGAGTGAGGACACGACATCACGACTGCCCCACCCACAGCCCCTCCCACTACGCCACTGCCCCACCCACAGCCCCTCCAGCCACGCGCCCCAGTCCCCGCCCCCCCTGCCCCTGCCCCAGCCCGCCCCCGCCCGTACCGGCCGCTCTGCAGCTGGATGTGCAGGGAGGTGAAGGGCTCCACCCGGATCAGGTAGTGCATGACGCCTGCGGCGTTGGAGTAGTGCGTGCCGTAGTGGAACCTGTCGATGGTCCCCGTGGGGTCCTCGAAACTCTCGTACCTGCAGGGGGGAGACGGAGGCACACACGTTACCAGCACTGCTCCCATCGTCACACGCCGGGGGCCAGGCACGGGCTCCTGTGGAGGTCAGGTGAACACACTTCTCTCTCACGGCCTTGGCGTTCCTCTCGTTGACGACGGCCACCGGCTTGGACAGGTCCCGGAAAACCCGTGGGTCAGAGAGATCCAGATCCTCAGACGTGTAATCCGCCAGGATCCAGGGGAACTGGACAGACACACGCACACGCGCACGCACGCACACACGCACAACATACAGATACACGCACACACAGAAACAAAAAGTTCCCATCTTAAATCCTCCTGTCATGTCATTTCCATATTTACTAAACAGAGGGCCGCTGGGGGCAGGAGTTCACATTTCCACACTGCTGGATATTTACTGATGCCTCACCGAGGACCTGCATCTGAACCAGGGGCCAGTTGGCTGTGATCCGTAACCATCACACCACACTGCCTCCCACTAACCACACCACACTGCCTCCCACTAATCACAGCGCGAGCTGCACCAGCAGGTGCCAGAAGAGGGAGCCTACCACAGGGTACTGCGCCAGGTCGTTGTAGGTGCGTCCCGCGATGGTGTTGAGCTGGATGAGGTAGTCAAAGTTGGAGATCTCCCTGTTCACCCATTTCTGAGGAGGAGGAGAAAGAGACGTCATCAATTGTCCAAAGGCCTTCTCCTATGGGTGAATACAGTGACCTATAACCCGTGACCCCTGACCCCTGACCCTGACCCCTGACCTGAGTGAGCCCGGAGGCCTTGAGCAGCTCCTGAGGAGAGCGCGTCCCGTACAGGCTGAGGGAGCGCAGCAGCAGGATGCGACTGTACACTTTGTTCCGCACCTGTCGATGAAAACACAGACACCCATCAAACCGTCTGCGCTCGCTCACGGTTTTAAATAGAGGTTTGGGGAGTCACAGGAGGGAGGGAGGGGAAGGGAGGTGGGGCAGCGAGCAGGATGAAGAATCACCTCCTTCTTGAAGTTGAGGAAGTAGTTGGTCTGGTCGATGAGGAAGATCTCCAGGGCGGAGCGCCGCAGGTTGTACCTGCGCAGGTGGATCTCACGGATCTGTGACAGCGGCCACTTGAAGTCATAACCCACACCTGAGACCAGAGGGACACAGTCATGACCCACACCTGAGACCAGAGGGACACAGTCATGACCCACACCTGAGACCAGAGGGACACAGTCATAACCTACACCTGAGACCAGAGGGACACAGTCATGACCCACACCTGAGACCAGGTAAACACAGAGGACTCATTGTGACAGGGACGTCTCCCTCGTACCCTCGTCCTTCTCCGTGCTGCTGTCGTAGAAGTAGATGTGGTGGGTCGTGAGCTCCAGGCGTCCGGGGCTAACGTCCACCACGGTGACGAGCTCACAGTCCTCCCACAGAACCAGCTTCTCCCTCTGCCCCGCCTCCTCCGCCTCGCCCCTGCCCCACGGACAGACAGACAAACACAGAGTCTTTATCGCTCTACTCATCCCTGCCCCACAGACAGACAGACAGACAGACAGTCTTTTCCCCTCTACTTGTCCCTGCCCCATGTACAGACAGACAGACAGACAGAGTATTCTCCCCTCTACTTGCTTGTCCCTGCCCCATGGATGGACGGACGGACGGACGGACGGACGGACGGACGGACAGACAGACAGACAGGCAGACTCCCTCTCCTGCATGAGGCCACTGCGGTATATCTGCCAAATATCTACATATTTATATTTCTCTTTTCTGGGTAATAATTAAAACTAGCAAGCTGTCATGTCATGTGTCTATAACTCTAGAGGTCTAAATGAAGCTGTATTTCCCTGTGGGTGGCAGAGCGAATTCTTCCCACAAAAGGAGGGTAACTTTTGGAGGGAAATCTGGCAACCTTTTTTTTGCAGTGTAAACTTGCGTGTGGGACGGACACATACACTGTATCCCATAATCTAGTGTAGTATAGTATAGTATAGCAGTATAGTATAGTACAGTATATAGTAGTATATGCCATTTAGTAGACTCCACTGAAAATCACACCTCTGCCACTCTTGAAGGAAAGTGTTTTGAATTTGTGAAGACTCGTCATGAATATTTATGAGGGGGGCGTGGCCAAGCACACGGCAACTTTCAGAGGGCCAATCACTTTGCCGTGCGGCGTGAAGCTGCTGTGACTCACAGGTTGTTGGCACCGGCGGGGTCGTCCTCAGGCAGCTCCAGCATGTCCTCCTCCAGGTCGCTCACCTTCACCTGTTTCACAGCCTCCAGGAGCAGAGACTGAGCAGCACACACCTGCTGCTGCTGCACACCTGTGGAGAGCGGGGGGAGAATGGAGATCACCGAGACCGCCCTGCAGTGCATGCTGGGACATAGAGAGGGGCGGGGCTTGATGAAACTGTCCCGCTGGGACACAGAGGGGCGGGGCTTAATGAGACCGTCCTGCAGTGCATGCTGGGACATCATGCGGGGCGGGGCGGGCGAGCGTGGCTCTCTCACCCAGGTTGTCTCTCAGCGCGCTGGCCTCTCGATGCGGGTCGAAGTTGTAGTTGCGCACCAGTTTGAGTCGCATGCGGGAGTAGTTCTCTGCGCTGGACACGCGCCAGTGCATCTCGCTCTGCAGCCTGTGAGACCGACGCACACACACACACACACATGCGTGTGAGAGAGAGAGAGAGAGAGAGTCCTCCTGTATCCCCCACTGAGCCAGAACTCGCCAAGCCATCACTGTGACTCCGTTAAACACACAGGGCCAGTCCTGTACGCAACGAGCTTGTATCGGCTACCCTCCCCCCACCCTCCCCACCCTGGGGCGTACAGCCACTGTGCCCCTAGTCAGGGCCGCGTTTGCCCATCTTGAGGCCCTGGGCTAAGCAACTTCAACCGTGAACAGTCGTGAGAGACACCGCAAGGAAACAGGCCGAGGAGGCCACGAACAGACTTCCCACGTCTCTTCCGAACCCGAAGCGCATGGAACCCGCCGACCACGGAGCAAACAGTAAGACTGTAGCATCCGGGCATAGCATAGTTAGCAACAAACTACTTGTTCTCTACTGACTGCACAAACTATTTTAAATGTATCATAGTTCATGACTGTGTACCATAGTTTTTACCATTGTTTTTGTAGCTATCATACCTTCTCACTCACTGCCTGCGTCAGTGGTAGGATACACCCCACACAGACCCAGGTCTTGCAAGTATTCTTATCTACTAACCCCACAGTTATTCTGGTGTGCACAGCAAGCGCCGTCGGGTACAGCCTAGGTTCAAACTTCCATCCATCTTGTTTCTTTGCTTTCCATGCCCACGTGCTTCAAGCGTGCACACACATGCGCATGACCCACGCACACCCGAGAGAACGCACACACACATGCACGGCCACGTGCCTCGTCAAGCTTGCGCTCAAACGCACCCCCCACACACACACAGATACACACACGCATTCACACATACAGTTGTTGTTCATTAATGTATTGAATTGTGCTTTGGCTATTTTCATACTTTATGTTCAATAAATGTCATATTATTTTTCTACAGGCTTGTCTGTCTTAATGTTGCACTTGTATTGAATTGAGCCAACCTCTTCTAATAAAGAACTCCTTGATGCCTTCAACCCCTTGGTTAAGTCATCAATATTATACATTTGGTATTAACTAAATGTATAATGTTGTGACCTGATTAAGACGAATTAACTACCATGAATGATCCACCTGCAACAACACATTTAAGAGAAAGACGTCACTCAAGACCTTTTCACCACCGGACAAGGAGCCCATCTCCAGATCACTCTCGGACACATTTAAGGCTCCTACCTCATCAGGTGACCCACAGGCTCGCTGACGATGAATTCCGCTTTAAAAATGACCAGCATCGTTAAAAGCCTAGTGTGAAACAGCGCGCTCAGAGATTTTAAAACATCTTCTTCCAAAGAGAAGTGATGTTTAATATCCCCACAGAGAGATCAGAACAACCGCTTTCTGACTTCCCTTTCCTCCTCTGATGAAGAGATCTGAGAACCCGTCCGCATGTCCCATCGAAGACATCCCGCTTCTCGTTCTTCCCTACAACAAGAAAACGAAACCAGGTTCTCCACTTATCCCTCCGACGGGGGGACCAGAAAGTCTTATGACTATTCTGCCTCATCTCTGAACCATCAGGAAAGAGGTGACCGCTTTTCAGCTTCGGCCTCTCAGCCAGAGAGAGGACTGCATGCTTCACCAGACCACCATTTGCATTGCAAAAAAACTACCAAGAAGGGTGAGAGCCGTTCACAAAGGAACACATAAACTAAACGCCATGGTCCCAACCAATGTCGTGATGATAGGCCCGAAAGCTTGGGAAGAAGGACCGATTCCAGAAGGACCGAAGGCCCAGATCACACTCGAACGTGATTTTCACCGAACATTGACTGAACACTCCAGAACTTCGTCAGATGACGATCAAGACATCTCTGACTACATTTCTGATTCTGATTGTGGCTACTCAGAGCTTGACAGCCCCAAGCCACAAATCAAGAGAAACTTCCAACCACAAAGCTACATAGGTCGCTTTTCACGTTCTTAGGAACCATGTTCTGTTCAAACTGATCCTTCCATTTAATTTTGCACACCTACCTGACTAAAGGGGGGTGCATAACCCAGCGGTAAAACAACAAGCTGCCTAGGTTCGCTGACAGCAGCAACAATCTAAAAACACTGTGTTCACTAATAGCTAGAGCCACTCTACTGTTAGTTAAACTAGTTAAACCATCACCACGGTTCAAACTTTGTGAGCATACCTGGATTGCCTCCATGATAGTGCTACATAAATGGTCATCCTTTGAATACCCTGCAATGTAGTATCATAAAGGCAAACCACAAGCTTAAAGTTAAAAAACGAGATCATAATGCCAAATGACCACCGTGATCTAGCCATCAGGATTTCTCATGTCTTGAGCTCAAACTAGATGACACCCCTCCACAGCAGTATCTGCCTGAAGGGACTAAACTCTGTCTGTCCAGACCAGACCAAATCAATACATCCTGTAGCCCAACTGCCATCTGATCCGTACAGCCCTATCAACATGGTTGCCTTCAGACCTCCTTAAATGGCTATATCACATCCGGTCAGCCTGTTGCCTTTAAAATGCATCCATCTAACCCCAACATCCTTAACACCCACTGGCACCATCATTCCCATTCCTCTCTAACCCTGATGAATAGATAGTCAAACACTCATTGGAATTTGTTTGGTGCTGTTTTTTCATCTTGTCATATTTTGTTTAATTAGACCCTGTCTTTGTAACTGTTGTGATGTTGTTCTTGCTTAGCTAAGTTTAGTAGTACCAACAATATGCCCAGAATGTTTACAGCCAATATGAACTGCCCAGATGTTTACAAGCCTGAATGAACTGCTCAATGAATCTTTCAGTTGTGACTGTACACTGGACTCATGTGCTCTCAGGGATTACACGAGAAGTGGAATCCTGAGACCAAAGGGGGGATGTAGGGACTGCACATTCCATCATGAAATTATATGTTTGAAATGCAATTTTGAGTGCTTAACATTCCTCCACCACGCATCCAACTTCCTGACAAACAGTTCTACAATGTTCCAGAAGGGAATCCCGATGACGTCATTCGGTCCCGCCTCCTAGGATTACATTTCCACGTACAGTGACGATAATGTAAAAGCGGAAATGCGTACCTCCACGCAACAAATAAAACCAGACAGCACTCGCCATTCGCTCTGTTTTCCTGCTCTGTTCCGCCTTCCATCACCAGGACTTCTCTCTCACTAAGCGCCTCAAACAAGAGGCCTCGCAAGACAAGTTCTCTGAACAGCAGCGAAATCAACAGAGCGCTGTTTCCACAAATATAGCTGCAACCAACGCTAATTCGTGAAGAGCTGTGAAAGGATACAGCCCTGGAAAACAAACCAGAGACTTCACTTCAACCGTGAACGGTTGCGAGAGACACTGTAAGGAAACATCGGACACACTGAAGACGTCGCGACCGGACTTCCCACGTCTCTTCCGAACCCGAAACGCATGGAACCCGCCGACCACGGAGCAAACAACACAGTAGGATTGTAGCATCTGGGCATAGCATAGTTAGCAACAAACTGTTTGTTCTCCACTGACTGTACAAACGGTTTTAAATGTATCATAGTTCATGACTGTGCACCATAGTTTTTACCATTGTTTTTGTAGCCATCATAGCTTCTCACTCACTGCCTGCGTCAATGGTAGAATACACCAAACATAGACCCAGGTCTTGCATGTATTCTTATCTACTAACCCGGAATTCTGATCTCAACATACGCAGTAACTCCACAGTTATTCTGGTGTTAGCAGTAAGCGCCATCTTTTATTTCACCTTGGTTACAACCTAGGTTCAAACTTCCCTCCATCTTGTTTCTTTGTTCTCAATGCCCACATGCTTAAAGCGCACGCACATGCGCATGACCCACGCACACCCGAGAGAACACACACACATGCACGGCCACGTGCCTCATCAAGCTTGCGCTAAAACATATTATAAGGTTACTTGTATTTTTGACTGCTACCGTGTTGGGAATGAACAAGCCTTACATTGTGGGGTCAACCATATTAGAATTCTAATTTCTAGTGGGATAGCACCCTACAGAGGCCATGGGAAAATACATACCAACACCATACAAAAGAACGCCAATTATAGTCATATTGCAAACACACCACGGCAGGCTAATCAAAATTTGAGCAGTTTTATCACACCGCAAACAGTCCAGAAAAGAAAAACAACATTCTAATTCTATTTGTATGAGAAATACATATCGGCGTTGCTGAATAAAATCTTTTTTTAGAAGCTACATGATAATATTCAAGAATTAAACTAGCATATAAAAAAAACATCAGACTCACCAGTGATGACATTAAAAGGCCATTTTCCTACTTTTCTTTGATGGAAAATCCTTCATTAAATCCGTAAAATCCAGCTGGCGCAGCAGACCATGCTCAATGGACAGAATGGTCAAACCATGGTTCAGTCCATTTTCCTCAATGGAGGCCCTCAGTATGTTCTTAATAATGCCCAACTTGGAAAATGATCTTTCTCCTGTGGCATTTGAAATGGGGAGTGAGATAAATTCAAAGTGCAATGTCCACATTTGGAAAAGCACTTTGGAGTTGTTTCTCTCATAGTAAGACCATCAGGTTTCTTGGTGACAGATCATCAGTTGTTCTGTCACAGAATTTAAAAAACTGAACAAGCTCTTCCTCCAAAACATCCTGTAAATCTGTGCTATATTTTCTCTGAAGATTGCGGCTTGCTTCTCGTATTTCAGCCACGGACCGACTCTTGAGATGGGTTAAAAAGCCAAAATAGTCGCAAGTCTCTGTGTAGGACTTATGTCTTGCTTGCAAAGCACTGCTTAGTTTGTCAATTATGACTAAAAATACCTTGACACGAAACTTCTCAGCTCCAGATGGAAAGTGGTCAGGTGCCCTGGAATCATCTGCTCTCCGTTTTCTCTTCACCTGCCGAGTCACCACAGACCTGTATTCCTGTGCTCCTCCCATTTCCCTTGGCCTGCGTCTCCAGGTCTCCAAACTGGTCGCGTGAACCCGCCACGAAATCTGACAGTGATCGCAGCATATCCACAGCCTTAATGAGATCCACATCTACCTTCTGGAGGATTGTACTCGTTGTCTGAATTCTTTGTAATACTTTGTTCCACAATATACACAAGAAAGTGGTCTCCAGTCGGTTCATGTTGTTGGCCAGAGAGCGCGCCTCATCACGTGAGAGCGTTCTGAGAATTCTTGAATACGGGCCCTCAGTCCTTTGTACACACCTGACATGTGAGATGCATTATCATAACATTGTCCCCTACAAATATTTATATCAATATTTATGTCATTTCACATGTCTGTAACGGACCGAAAAAGAGATTCAACACAAAAGAATGGGCAGGAATAAAAAAAACACTCAAAGACCTTCCTGAGAGACATTCCAGAGAATGTTAGCTGATCAATATGGGTTCAATCTGGGGTTGAGAGAGAGAGACCTACCTCAACAACGAGAGAGAAATACTTCGCTTTCTGCACCATTAGAATCATTTCAGCTTGACCTCGTTGTCCCATAAGTGCAATGAATTAATCGCATATAGTGTTGGATAAATAGGAAGTAGATCCACTCCCCTTGTTTCCATATTTCTTTCAATGCTCAGCAAGAAAGGGGTCAAACTTGCTGAGTAGCCCAAGTATTCCCAAATAGTTGCCATTGTTAAGGGAACCGAGAAATTCATTGCCTCCTCGGAATGCGAGACCTCGTTCTGACAAGAACTGCATAACGGAGACAACTCGTTTGAGGACCTCGCGCCGATGCTTCCCCTCCTCTTCGCAGCGCTCCTTCAGTCCGTTGTCAATTCCGTGTGCCTGTCTGCGAGCGAACCAGGTGAGCATTGCATTCCGACGAGGCTGGCCTGACTCACGCTCTTCAGTATGACAAGAAGCATGTTTCCAATCCGAAAACCCCACTTGAGAAAAGGCAGATGGTGTCCCGCCGGAAAGCAGACAAAAAAAGCAATATACATTCCCAGTTGTTGGAGAGTAAACCGACCACTCACAGGCAACACTCTCCCCATTACCCAGATAGCGTGAAAACAAGGTCTTACTCAATTGTCTCTTCTGATTTTTTACACGATCGTTCTGATGCTGTGAATGCTGTGTCTTTATTCTGACATTACAAGGATGCTTTAATTCCTTTGCTCACCCAATAGCTACGCAAGTCTTCGGTAACGGGTCCCCAACAAGCTACATCAGTGGATGTGGCTCCCCCTGTTGCATCTTTCCTCCCGACCGTGGCGCCTGCATCTGCTAGCGGAGTAGTTTCATCGGCATCGCTGACAGTGCTGATGGTATCAGTGTCTCCGGAGCCGGGTTCCAGAGAAGGCGGACTCGATGCTAACATGGTTGATGTCGTAGCTGTGCCATCTCTGCTTGGTAACGGCGGTATAGTTTCCGAAGAAGGCGGCCAGGTTGGCTAGGCTGGTGTGGCGGGACTTGGGTTAGCATCTGCATCTGCATCATCGTGAGCATCAGCGCGTGTGTCAGGGCAGGGCTCGCTGTTGATGTCGGAGCCTGCATCGGTTGCAGTGTGAAATCATCCGTCGCTTTTTTTTCTTCGTTTTTTTGTTCTTTTTTGCGCCCCTCTCTCAAAATGTCTGCTTGGCGACATGTTTGTTTTAGACGGAATTTCGACGATGACAAGAATTCTCGGGACAACATATTTTGTACGTTTACATTGGTGAGATTAACGTTGGTGAGTATAACGCGAGACGTACAGCAATGCTACGGCCACGTATATATGTCAAAACTCATTAACCCTTTGAGGAGTACGGTCACAAATGTGTGATCATTCTGAAATGCATTCTAGAATTCTAATTCATTCTAATTGATGACATCATAAAGGGTTATCAATGCAAAATGGACTACTCCAGAATAGAACACTATGAACTGGAACTTGAACTCTCAAAAAACGTACTCCTCAAAGGGTAAAAATGCGCAAAAAATAAATTAAGAAAATTCCCCCCACCGCTGAGTCCCCCTAGTGGCGGAGACCAGGGACTGCAGCCCATGTAGCCCATTGGGTAAACGCGGCTCTGCCCCTAGTGACCCTAGTGGCATTCCTGGCCAGAGCCGAAACTGGCGCGACCTGGCGGAATCGAACCCCGGTCGCAGTGGGCAGCGTCGGACGTTCTGGCGCTACACCACCCGGGAGGCCCCTCATCATAGGGGGCGTGGGCAGATGCAGAGCAGCGCAGACAGCAGGATGTCCTTCACCATAAGTACAGTACTGTTGTCACATGCACCTTGTGACCCCCGCCCCGCCCGGCCCCGCCCCGCCCCCCCGCACTGTGTTACCTGTCGGCCCAGGGCCCCCTCTCGCACACCAGGCTGCGGCGCGATGCCTTCCACTGCCTGAGGATGGCGCTGTGCTGGCTGTGCAGCTGCTTCAGCATGCTGTTGTAGCGCAGGTTCTCCTGCCGGCCGCGTCGAGAGAAGGGCTCCACAAACTGCTCCTGGGGGGCGCGGCCATTCAATTATATTCAATCTTTATTGTCCCAAATTCACTATGCAGCCAAGGATTCACAAAACAAGTGTAAACAAGTATACGCACTTCACAAAGACTGAAGAGACAAGGGACGGGCAGGGAGGGAGAGAGGGAGGGAGGGGGCAGGGAGGGGAGCAAAGTACATAGACTTCAGGTAGAACTAGGTCACACACAGTTCGTAGAACCGACACAAACCACTGAAGGCCAGTACACAGTCTCTCTCAGGTACGCACTGAGGTGTGGTCTCACCTGGAAGCGGATCTTGCTCTCCCCGCGCTCTCTCTCACGCCGGTGCAGGTTGGTCATGAAGGCCTCGTAGCAGTCCTTCCAGAACAGAGCCATGGTCTCGTGGCCCTGGCTGAACGTCTCGATCTCGTACTGCTTCATGTAGGGGATGATCTGGGGGTACAGGGGCTCTCACGTTAGGGGCTGAATAACACCGCTACGAGAGCGTAGCGTGTGTGTAGTGTGTGTGTGAGAGAGAGAGAGTGTGTGTGACAGTGTGTGTGTGTGTGTGTGAGAGTAGCGTGTGTGTGTGTGTGTGAGAGAGAGAGAGAGTGTGTGTGACAGTGTGTGTGTGTGTGTGTGAGAGTAGCGTGTGTAGTGTGTGAGAGAGAGTGTGTGTGACAGTGTGTGTGTGTGTGTGTGTGAGAGTAGCGTGTGTAGTGTGTGAGAGAGTGTGTGTGACAGTGTGTGTGTGTGTGTGTGTGTGTGTGTGAGTAGCGTGTGTAGTGTGTGAGAGAGAGAGTGTGTGTGACAGCGTGTGTGTGTGTGTGTGAGTAGCGTGTGTAATGTGTGAGAGAGAGAGAGTGTGTGTGTGACAGTGTGTGTGTGTGAGAGCGTAGCGTGTGTAGTGTGTGAGAGTGTAGCGCGTGTGTGTGAGAGCGCAGCGCGCGACTCACGTATTTGTCCAGGTACACCCTCCACTCGGGCGAGCTGCAGTAGAGCTGGAAGTCCTCGAAGAAGGAGGGGCTGCCGTTGGTGTCGGGCAGCGAGGGCAGGTGCAGCTCCATGTACAGCAGCTTGTGGATCTTGGAGAGCAGCGTGCGCAGCAGCGGGATCAGGAACGAGTACGTCTCCGTCTGCTCCTTCACCGAGCGGCTCAGGATCCCCTCCAGCCGGCCCAGCAGGTAGCAGGCCTCGTCCTGCGTCTCCACGCGCTTCGTCTGCAGGATGGTGTTCAGCTTGGCCGTGGCCATCGCACACAGCTGGGCACGGGGCACACACGCGAACGCCGTTAGATAACGCACGTATAACGGGTAAACGGGCTGGCAGTGTAGCGTAATGGTTAGGGAGCTGGGCTTGTAACTCAGAGGTTGCAGGTTCAATTCCCAGGTGGGGGCACTGCCGTTATACCCTTGAGCTAAAGGTACTTAACCTGAATTGCTTCAGTTAATATCCAGCTGTATAAACTGATTGTATGTAAAGAAATGTAAACTGTGTAAGTCGCTCTGGATAAGAGCGTCTGCTAAATGCCTGTAATGTAAATGTAAGTGCCACAGGTGCGCGGCGGGGTCTCACCTGCATGTCGTCCTGCGCCATGAAGCCCAGCAGCAGGCGGACGCCCACCTGCGAGAGCTGCAGCCACTGGGCGCCGGAGGAGTACCACACCATCAGGCTGTCCATCAGCGTCACGGCCTCCTCCAGCAGCTTCTCGGTCCACAGCGCCGGGTTCACCAGCCCCTCGGCCTGCAGGAAGTCCTGCAGCATGTGCAGCAGCCGCACCGCGTTCTCCGTGTGCTGAGGCAGCATGGCCGCCGTCGCCTCGCGGTTATCCGTCACCGCCCACTCCAGCATCCGCTCCAGCAGGCTGGGGGAGAGAGAGAGAGAGAGCGCACGCACACACGTACACACACAACACACACACACACACACACACACGCACGCACGTACACACACACACATATATATATATTAATATTAATATATGTTGTAATTGCTAATGAAAAAAAATGATACACTTAAAAATAATAGTTATATAAACAGAATGACGATATAAGCAGGTCTGACTCTGGGTGCGACGGACACAGCTGGCCGGTTAATGCAGTCACTCATGTTAAGTAGCTGCTTTAAAGGTGAGGCTGGGGTATTTTAGAGAGGAGCTGAGCGCTCTGACCAGCGGCCGCGGAGTTGATCTCCCGTACCTGAGCTTGATGTGGTCGACGGGCAGCACCAGCTCGTTGGCCGTGCCCAGCTTGGTGAGGGCGGAGAACACCTGACTGCGCTCGAGCCACGCGGCGTCGTCCGAACCCTCCACCCCGCGCCACATCACGCACAGAACCATCTCCAGCAGCATGCGCGACAGCTCCTCCTCCGTCCTCTAGGGGGAGACAGAGAGAGAGAGACACGCATGAACATACACACATACGCATAAACACCCAAAGAGACATACACACACACGCACACACACACACACACACACACACACACACACACACACACACACACACACACACACACACACACACACACACACACACACAGAGACATACACACACACACAGACACACACACACACACAGAGACATACACACACACGCACGCACGCGCACACGCAGAGGGGCCAATGCTGGGGCCTCTATATGAGCACAGTGAGTGAATGCTTTACAGGGCGTGTTCTGACCTCCACAGGGAGGACAGACTGACCCCTGACCCCTCACCTCCAGGCTGCTGAAGGACTCCCCCAGCGACAGGTCGTCACTGAACAGGAAGCTGTCATCGCTGAGGGAGGCAGGGGCAGGCTCGCGCTCCGTGCCCCCTCCGGGGAAGGGCTTGGCGGTCTCCAGGGGCGACGGTGTGCTGGTGGTGCTCCCGGGCGTCTGGCTGCCGCTGTCCCCGGTCTCGTACAGCCGCACCTGGGACAGGTCCAAACTCAAGCCCCCGGCTTTCCCGGCCCAGGGCTTCTCCCCCAGGGACAGCAGCTCCCCGTTGTCCAGGCTGTCCACGGACCGGCTGTCCCCCACGCTGTCCAGCGTGTCCCGGTCCTCGTCCACGCGGCCCACGGCCTCCACGAAGCCCCTCTTCTCCAGGGGGGGGTCGGGACGGCTCCCGCCCCCGCTGCCCCTGCTCAGGTCCAGGCTGGCCGTGCTGCTGCTGTCCCCCCCCCCCTCGGCCCCCTCCCGGAGCGCGGAGGAACAGACGCACCAGCGTCTCCTGCCAGCACAGCTGCCTGCTGATCTGCAGAGCAGCATCCTGCTGAGACTGGAGCAACTGGTACAGCTGGGAGAGAGAGAGAGGATGTGCTTAGTGTTTGTAGGTGTGTACGTGAGTGTGTAGTGTGTGTATGTAAGTGTGTGTGTAAGTATGTGTAAGTGTGTGTAGTGTGTAAGTGTGTGTGTAGTGAGTGTGTGCGTGTAGTGTGTGTGTGTGTGTGTGTGTGTAGTGAGTATGTAGTAAGTGTGTAGTGTGTGTGTGTGTGTATAGTGAGTGTGTGTGTGTGTGTGTGTGTGTGTAGTGAGTATGTGTGTGTGTAGTGTGTACGTGTGTGTAGTGATTGTGTGTGTACTCACCTTCTTGCACACCAGCAGGCGCACGCTGGGCGGGGCCCGGTGGGTCAGCTGCACCAGCGCCATCAGGTCTTTATAGTTCACCACCGGGTCTGGGGGTCAAAGGTCAAACAGCAGGAGGGTCAGATCTGCTTGTTATCGCTTGGCACCGGACCGCTTCCTGTGTCCGTCACTCACCCCTGCCCCGGCCCAACTGCACCCCCACACCCCTGTTCTCATTCATCACCCCTCCCTGCCCTGCCCTGCCCTGCCAAAGAGCCAATCACTCACACACAGGGGGCGAGCTGGCAGCAATCGATGAGCCCACAATTTAAAACAGAAACAATCCACCAATCCTCCTTCCATCTCGATACAGAGAGGGGGGGGCCTTCACTGGCACTGCGCCAACCATGACATCATCATCGTAACTATAGTAACAGGTATGGGGCACCCGTGTCATGTAGGTGTGGTTCTGTGTGGCTCAGTAAGTAGAGCATAGTGCTGACAGCGCTTAGGTTGTGGGTTCAATTCCCACTGGGGCCACATGTACTGAGAAATGTATGCGTTCACTACTGTAAGTCGCTTCGGATAAAAGCGTCTGCTAAATGGCGTAGGTTATGTCACGTATCCTGTATGAGAGCTTGTCCTGCAGTGAGGGGAGATGGACGGGGGGGGGGCGGACTCACCTGCGGACAGCACCTGGTTGAGCAGACACTTGACGAGGGTGGGGGTGACGTGCAGGTCGGAGAACAGGAGCGTCAGGCCAGAGTAGCCCACCTCCCGGAGCTTGAGTCTCTGCTTGCTCTTCTCATACACCCGGTCACACCTGAGCATGCGCTCAAACAGCTGCAACACACACACACGCACACACACAGCTGCGCTTAAACACAAGTGTTGTGGTGCAGGGTGTGTTGTGGTGCAGGGTGTGTTGTGTGTTGTGTTGTGGTGCAGGGTGTGTTGTGTGTTGTGGTGCAGGGTGTGTTGTGTGTTGTGTGTTGTGGTGCACATCCTGACCTTGAAGACGAGCTCTCTCAGCCGGTCCGAGTGCTTGCTGTTGAGCAGCAGGCCGTAGCAGGTGTCGGCGGCCCCGGGTTCAAACAGCAGCAGAAACAGCTGATCCCGCGCTGTGCTGGTCTGGAGCAGGGTCAGGAGCAGCTCCACAATCCCACAGAGCTGCAGCGGGGAGGGAAGAGGAGGAGGGAGGGAACGAGGGAGGGAGGGAGGGAGGGAGGGAGGGGGAGGGAGGGAGGGAGGGAGGGAGGGGGGGGGAGGGAGAGACAATTTACTTAATCGCCATGCCAATAAATTGTATTTGACCGGAGAGATTTGTGGGGGCTGCGCTTGAGTGAGATGGAGCGGAGGCGTGACAGATTGATGGCGTTCAGTCTGTTTAACTCCGGGCGCGCGGTCGATGGCCATCGAGGTGAGAGCTTTTCTGTGGAGCAGCGCAGTGCAGGACTTTACTCTCATCAGAGTAAAACGTCCTTTCTGCTACGCCGCAGTTACGCGCCCACACAAACACGTCTGAGCAAACGGCAGGGCGTCCGCGGCTCTCGCGCTCCTCACAGCAGAGCGCACGCGATTTAAAAACAACAACACGCTCGAGCGTAAAGATCGGGTAGAAAACGTAAGGAATAAATTAAATCAAAAAAGGCTTCATTAACCCAACGACGGTGGAGCTTCCACACGCCGTCAATCACCTGACGCGTCGCTTTCTGCAGCACAACCCTGTGACGTCATCGATAAAACACGACCAATCACGAAGGTCCCATCCGTCCATCGCAAACAAAAAAAACTACAACATTTTGCTGGTGCTAAAATGAATAAATTTCCTGTACTCTTATAAAGGTTGTAAATATTTCCACATTTAAATATTAAGAGTAATTTCATTTCATTTCATTTGAGAGCTATTGAATATATAAAGTGCCCACTTCCTTGAAATGACATTAACGGCGGTTGATTTTGAGCGGTAAATTCCCCCGGGCGCGAGGGTGTCTGAGTGCTGCAGGACGGGAGGGCTGGCGGAACGCAGGAAGGACAGACAAACACAGCTGACTGGGGTCAGGGCCTTCAGACGGAAGAGCGCACTTTCACAGAAAAGTGAAAGCCCTTACAGACAGTGGTTCTTTGGATGGAAACGACGTCGCTTAGACCCAACATCAGCGCACGTGTTGTCAGTGGCAGTGTGGTGGCAGTGTAGTGTAATGGTTAGGGAGCTGGGCTTGTAACTCAGAGGTTGCAGGTTAAATTCCCAGGTGAGGCACTGCTGTTTTACCCTTGAGCTAAAGGTACTTAACCTGAATTGCCTCAGTAAAATGTCCAGCTGTACAAATGGATTGTATGTAAAGAAATGTCAACTGTGTAAGACGCTCTGGATAAGACTCAAAACCCACCTTTTCAGACTCCACTACCACTGAATTCTGTTCATCTAGCCTATTGTCATCACCATTGCCAACTTGCTCAACACTTCTTGTACATGTATCCCTGCCTTCTCATTTATAAAAAAAATTAAAAAAACACGAACCCTTTCCTTCCCAGCATTAAAGGTATGGTATGCAGCTGCCAACAACAATGTCTATCGCTGTATTACTGCACTGATCTCTTGCGCGAACTATGATTGTTCCTACCATGTATTTATGCACATCTCTCTGGATAAGAGCGTCTGCTAAATGCCTAAAATGTAAAATGTAAAAATGTAAGCACAGAAATCCCAAGGAGAAACGCCAACAACAAACACCAACAGACTGCAGGCCACTCTCCTCAAGACTCAAGGGCACGTTCAGGGGGCACGTTCGGCTTTAGTCTCTGTGGCGCACACACGTCCTTTTCTGTTAGTGTGTGCGATTTGTTTGGAGATGCCAGTCGCGTGAGGGAACAGAATGTTCTACAGAACGGTCTCTGTCATTTGTGTTCAGGCAGAGGGAGAGTTTGACCGTGTAAATGGAGACTGCGCTGTGTGAAATTGATTGAAGGGACATGGTGAAGCGTGACAGCGTTCGTAAAGTGAAGTATGAGTCTTGTTTTCTAGCATTCCACGTCTGCTAAGCCGGCCGTTACTTTATAAACAGGAAATGTATCATCAGAGCCGGATAATCTATTTTGGAAAAGAAAATCTTTTTACTCAATTGTTTGTGTTCATTCAATACAGTTTGAAAAATACATTTTGGTTATTGGTCTATTGGTTAAAATGCTATTAGAGCACTGTTCAAAGATGCAATTAAAGTTGACATGAATCAAATTTCATTTTTAACCTCAAGACTAAATATGGTGTTTGAAACCCGACTGCATCAGACCAGCCCAGGCCGGGAGCACTGATCGGGGGTGGTGATTGGCTGTCCGCCCCAGGGGAAGGGGGAAGGGTGAGCCGGCACAGGCTTGCCGGGGAGCGGAAAGGCGTCCCTGTAAAGTAGGTGGGCGAGTTCCGTCGCCGGCCTCAGGGAATTAGCTTGTCCCGTAGTGATGGGTGGTTGATGGCCATAGTTTTATATGAGATGAGTCGACTGGTTTAAAGAGCCATCAGAAAGCTTCTGAAGACCCGCTGCCACAGGGAACCAGCCAGAAATCATTAGGTAGCTTTTTTATCTACATGATTTTTCCCCCTTTTTCTCCCAATTTGGTGGCCAATTATACCCTCTATTTCTTTCAATTTTCCCTCCCCCACGAACTCTCCACTCGCCCCCACGGGACAAGCTAATACCTTGAGGCAATGATCCGAGACTCGCCCAACTATGTTTACAAGGTCGCCCTACCGTTCCTCGGCGAGCTCGTGCCGGCTTTCCCTCCCCCTTCCCCCCTCCCCCCTTCCCCTGGGGCAGACAGCCAATCGCCGCTCCCAGCCAGGGCCGAACTGACACAGCCGGGTTTTGAAACGCAGCTGCAGTAGGCAACTTGCATTCCGGGCGAATGCTTTGACCGTTACGCCACCCAAGGCTCGCCTTTTTGATCTACATCTAGACACACGCGCACACCACTCGATCCCTCACCTGCTCCTCATCGCCGATGGCTGCCATGTATCCCAGAATGCTCTGCAGCTCGTCCTGGGCCACGCCCTTGCTGATGTAGTACTTGAGGAGGCCGCAGAGCGACGCTCGTATCGTGCGCACGTCGTCCTCGCTCAGGTCTCCGTCCCGGTGGCTGCTGCTGCTGCTGCACAGAGACCATCCCATAATAAACACACAGCAGTGCTGCGGGCCCGCCAGGCACATCTGTCACACCGCCGGTGATTGGCTCACACAGCGCAGGGCATGCTGGGAGACAGATGCTCACCCGTAGTACAGCCGGATGGTGTCCAGCAGGAACTGCACCCCGTATCTCTTCCTGAACTGCTTCCTGTTGTCCTTGATGATGGTGGACATGTACTGGATGTGACCTTCAGCACAAACACAAACGCGTCACGTCCTGATGACATCACGTCACAGCTCACCGGCACAACTGAGACGGTGCCAAGCTGTCTGATTCAAGAGCAAGCTGTCTCTTAATGAGAAAAGGGTCATACACGTACGCACATAAACACACTCTCTCACACTCACACACACACACACACACTCACCGATGCGCAGGGGGAAGTCTCCCTGGTTCCAGATGTTGAAGTTGAAGAGCAGGTGAGTGTGGAGCTGCTGCAGGAGCTGTGTGTTCTTCTCACAGGTGACCTGCTCCACCAGCAACTGCACCGACACCAACACACTCACATCCACCAGGCTGGCAGGCAGCTGCACAGAGAGAGAAAGAGAGAGAGAGAGAGACACGTTAGCACACTGCAGAGAGAGAGAGAGAGTGATGGAGTGGGAGAGAGAAATGGAGTGGGAGAGAAAGAAATGGAGTGGGAAAGAGAGAGTGAGAGAGAGTGGTATGGTACGCAGATGCCTGCAACGATGTCTATCGCTGTATTCCTGCACTGATGTCGTGCGCTAACTATGATTGTTCCTACCATGTATTAATGCACATCTTGTAAGTCGCTCTGGATAAGAGCATCTGCTAAATGCTTAAAATGTAAATGTAAATGTAGAGAGAGAGAGAGAAAGTGATGGAGTGGGAGAGACAGAAAGTGATGGAGTGGGAGAGAGAGACAGATGGAGTAATAACAATATACGCCATTTAGCAGACGCTTTTATCCAAAGCGACTTACAGTAGTGAATGCATACATTTTTCAGTATATGTGGCCCCAGTGGGGATTGAACCCACAACCTAACTGTTGCCAACGCTGTGCTCTACCAACTGAGCCACAGAGAACCACAGTGGGAGTGGAGTGGGAGAGAGAGAGTGGGAGAGACAGAAAGTGATGGGAGTGGGGGAGAGAGAGTGTGAGAGAGTGATGGAGAGAAAGAGAAAGAGACATGTTAGCACACTGCAGAGAGAGGGAGAGAGTGTGTGAGAGAGAGAGAGAGAGAGATGGAGTGGGAGAGAGAGAGAGAGAGAGAGATGGAGTGGGAGAGAGAGAGAGAGAGAGAGAGTGAGACAGAGAGGATGGGAGGTAGAGAGAGGGAGGGGTCATGACTGTGACCTTGTGCAGCAGGGCTCCCAGCGTGGCGACTCCGTGTGAGTGCAACAGACTCTCCTGGTTGATCGGGTGTCTCTGGATGAAGTGTTTTATCACCAGCAGGAAGGTGGCGACCATGTTCTTCTCCAGACGCGCTTCTGAATCACCAACACACACAGACACACAAACGCACACGCGCACGCGCACGCACACACACACACACACACACACACACACACACAACAGAAGAAATTAATTGTATTAATGGCCCAAGTAACTCATGACACAATTCCATTTCAATTCAACCAAATCAGGAGAGTAAAACTCAATTCATGAATGATGTAAAATACCCACCGGACGCCCTGTTGGAGGGCAGGATGACCCAGTCCCCATCGGCGGGCGTGGCGAGGTCAGGGGTGATGAACTCTGACCCCTGGGGTTCGGAGGCCTGGTCGGGGGGCAGCAGAGCCAGCTGCTCCAGGATGGGGAAGAGTACGGGCAGCCCGCCCACACAGTTTATCATGTCCTGAATAAAACAACATTTAACACACAGCATATTAAACGCACGCATGCGGGCACACACACACGCACACACACACACACACACACACACACACACACTAAAGGGGTAAATCGAACACATAATAGAGGGTATAACTGGCTACCAAATTGGGAGAAAAACGTACCTTGATGTCCCAGTTCACCACCTTGTTCCCCGTGAGGCGGCCGTGCAGCAGGTTGGGGGACAGATCCACGCAGATGGGGTTCCGACACGCCTGCAGGAAACAGGAAGTTCCTTTCAGTGCGCTCTCTCACCGATACTGACAGCAATACAGTCCCCTTTCCCCCGGCATCCTCAACACAGAGGCCCACTCACACACAGACAGAGGCATTGATGGGCCCCGATATCAGCCCATGCAGCACGCCGACCCCGAAACAGGAAGTGGAAAAATGATGGACAGGCGTGGGGGGCTCACCTTGGGGGAGTAGTGCAGCAGGAGTTTCGGGGGAAGGTCTGCCAGCTCAGACTCCTGGTTCTTGAAAGGCGAGATGCAGTTTGGTCCTGAAAAAATCGGTTGATCGTCAAAAATGAGAGGATCCACGAAAACATAAAATGGCATCACCCCTCTTCCAAAACCCTCAAAATGTACTTCCAGGAAATTCCCATAATTTTTCATGAATGAATGAATACATTTATGAATAAATCATTACAGATGAGCATTTATCAATAAATTACTAATTAAATTCATTATTCTCAACAAGTGAATTCATTCATTAACTCGTTGATTTAAATTAGCTTGCCGCCGGCTCTCACCTGTGCTGCACAGCGCCTTGACCTGGGCGGGCTGCAGGGGTTCGTGGAACACCATGACCCCCCCCAGCTGCCCCTGCAGGGACGTGGGGCTGCCCCACTCACTGTCCTGCGTCCCGGCCGAGATCAGCTTGGTCACCGACTCCGGCTTGCCCCCCAGCAGCCCCCCCCAGCCGGGGGCCGAGAGGATGCCCCCCAGGGAGGAGCGGCCCTGCGTGGGCGCCATGGAGACGGGCGGGTCGGGGATCTGAGACGGAGGCGGGGTCGTGGTCCTGTGGCCCGCTGATCCGATGCAGCAGGAAGTGAAGGGCTGTGAAAAACAACACAGAAGAAATTAGAAATGTATCACACGCGCTAATGCACAGACACGCTAGCACATCGCGCCGAGCGCTATATAATACACGCCAACACACTGCACGGAGCATTATACAAACGCTAATGCGCAAACACGCTACCGAGCGGCAAAATCACACAAACACGCCAGCGCAGAACGCTACAAATGCACAAACACACAAACGCCCAGAGCTGAGCCTTAGACACACGCCGTTTCTCCCTCTCTCTCTCTCACCTCTGTCATAGTCGGGTACTTGAGGGGGGCAGCAAGCTTCTGGTGTCCGTCCACGTAGATGAACACCTGGCTCTGGCCAAAGGGCCGCTTCCCTGGCACGTGGACCACACCGATGTTGTGCTGTGGGGCATAGAGGAGCCGTAAACTACAACTCCCACGATCCCCTTCCCCGCACATGCAGGCACGGTGCGGGGTCAGACCCTGTAAGGGGATGGTGGGTGTGTGAGCGGCCGGGTGATGATGTCACTCACCCACAGAGAGTCACAGAAGCAGTAATCCGGCAGCATGACGGTCACATACTCTTTCTTGGTGCACACCGCCACCACCAGCACCCCCGCAGAACTGATGAAGGCCTCGAACCCTGTACCTCCTGGGGTGAAAAAACTGCACACACACACAGGAGCATGCATGAACATATGCCCACATACATATGCCCACACCCACACACACTCTCACCTGTAACACCTCCTCCTCCTCCTCCTCCTCCTCCCCCTCCCCTCTCCTCTCCTCTCCTCTCCTCTCTCACCTGTACAGCTGCTTCCTCTTCTCGCCCTTGCTGGGCCCCTGCTGGTCCTGGTCCAACGAGAGCCAGGCCAGGAAGCTGAAGGCGGAGCCGGGCCACCGCTGCACGGTCGGCACGGCGATGCCGGCCATGGTGGGCGACAGGTCGAAGTACTGCATGGCGCTCTCCATGCCCTGCTTGCGCACCATGCCCAGGACGGCGCGCAGCACCGCGCCCACGTAGGGGTGCGCCTGGCGGGCGGGGGCGTCGTCCGTGCGCAGCAGCCGGAGGAGCTGGAGCAGCTCGGCGCCGCTCAGCGACTGGCTCCCCAGCGCCCCCAGCAGGGCCACCAGGCTCTCGGCGCAGGCGCGGTGCAGCCGGGCGTGGCAGCCCAGCGCGGCCAGGACGCGCACGGCCATGGCGGCGTTGACGCAGGTGGCGCGCGTCTGCCGGTTGGTGCAGCAGAGCCGGCGCAGCCAGTCGGAGGTGAAGGTCTGCAGCTCGGCGTCCAGCTGAGGCAGCCACTGCACCAGCAGCAGCAGGGGCTGCACGTTACTGATGCCCAGGATCCCCACTGACGTGTGCTCCCCCTCCACCGCCTGGGAGAGAGAGGGAGAGGGAGGGAGGGAGAGGGGGAGGGAGGGAGAGGGAGAGAGAGGGGGAGGGAGAGGGGGAGGGAGGGAGGGAGAGGTGGAGGGAGGGAGGGAGAGAGGGAGAGGGGGAGAGGGGGAGGGAGAGGGAGAGATTAAGAAACAAGAGAGGAGGGTAGGGGAGATTAAACTAAAGGTTTCTTTCAGCTTTAGAGTAAACACATGCAAGCACATGCACACACACACACACACACTCTCTGTCTCTCTCTCTCCACCTGCAGTGATTCTCACCATATTCATGAGCTCCTTCAGCAGCTGGGGGGAGGGCTGTCCCAGAGAGACCAGCACCTCATACAGGTGAGTGTAGCCGATGCGCTCCTTAAACACCTCCTGTAAGAGACCACCAATCAGCACTCTGCTTACATCACCAATTACCCCACCCCCTCTACCTGCTTACATCACCAATTACCCCACCCCCTCTACCTGCTTACATCACCAATTACCCCACCCCCTACCTGCTTACATCACCAATTACCCCACCCCCTCTACCTGCTTACATCACCAATTACCCCACCCCCTCTACCTGCTTACATCACCAATTACCCCACCCTGTTTAACTCCTCCCCTGCCCCGCCCCCTGTGCCTGCCCATGTGATCAGTGTGTGCGCTCCGCGGCGCCTCACCTTGGCGGCCGGAGACCGGTGCATCACGGTGGTCAGGGCTTTGATGGTGGACACGGCCAGAGAGTCCAGCCGTCCCTGGAACACCTGCGGGGAGCGCGAGGGGAGTGTCACTCTGCAGCGGTCAGCCAATCACAGCGCAGTCCCTCCCTCCCACTAACCCCATCACCCAATCAAGCAGAGTGAAAATAAACATGCCCCTTTATTTTATTCCTGCTGGTGAGAACACTGAGGGTCTGCATGCGCCACAGATGAGGGAGGGAGGGGGGTTCACACTGGGACCTCGTCATGTACACCAAACCAATGACACGTCCCTCTGAAGCAGGGCTTCTCAGCCCCGGTCCTGGAGGGCCACAGGGTATCCTAGTTTTTCGTTGTCACTCAGCACTTTTGATCAATTGATCAATTAAAGCGGTTGATTAGACAATTCGCTCATCTCACCTGGTACCTTGTGTCTAAATTGGGTGAAAACTAAAACCAGTGGCCCCCTGCGGCCCCCCAGGACCGAGTTGGGGAACCCCTGGTCTAAAGCATGCAGCAGCGGTCCTCATCCGGCAGGAATATCGCTTTAGACCCCCTGCGTGTGAATCTGATTGGTTACCCCCGGCAGCAGCGTGGCTCGATCCCCTGAGCACTACGCTGAGGCTGTGGGTGATTGCAGACGATTGTGATCCAGTGGATTCCTGATCTCCGATCTGAGAAGGAAAGCGTTCTGCTCCAGGTCGTTCCTCCCGAACGTTCTCGAATAGGAGGGTGTCAAACCGCACCGTGTTCACACTTGAAAAACCCTGGAGCAGAAGGCTTTCTGTAGCGATGCCCAAAAGTTCACCTTACACCCAAATAAAACACACACACACACACACACACACACAAAGCACATCGCACCATGCACGCAAGCACACATGACACACTCACTCATGTTCACAGACAAACACGCACGCACGCACGCACGCACACACACACACAGCTCTGTCCAGCTGCCTCCACCTCTTTGCTGACAGACATTTCAGTCACATGACCTCAACAGGAAGTGCAGCTCAGGCCAGCTGGAGAGTCTGTGGTTACAGACAGACAGAGAAAATAAGAGACCGAAACGCTGAGGCACACCATGTGACCGTCGGTGCAAAGGCAAGCAGTGACATCACAGCACACCCGAGCCACATATCACACAACCCACGGGGGGAGGGACGGGGAGGGACGGGGGGGTGGCAATCAACAGCATGGAAGAGCAAGCTGAGAGACCACTCCATCACAAGGCCACAGGAGGACACTACTGCAGCGGAGCACCTGTGACTACAGCTCAAACACGGGCGACTGCATCCGTACGGGCCAATTCAGAGGTGCGTTCAAACTGGCCAACGTTTCACAACTTTTTTTTCTACTTCCTGTTAGCTTTGTGTTCGCCACAGGCCTTTTACAAGTGAGCATTTTGAACACACTTGGCGTCAACAGAAATGGCATCACATGGCGCTGGCGTGTTTACACGTTTAGCGCAAACAATCTGGAACCACTCAAAAGGCCCCTCAAAGTCTCACCGTTCAAAGGAAACATTCACTAAATTTGTACGCACCTCTTACAAGGCGTCTACAGGTAAACACGGGCGTCTGCGTGTGGTAAGCGCAGGCATCTACAGGTAAACACAGGTGTGTGCGCGCGAGTACGGCTGATGAAGACGAGTCGGGTGTGGCCTTGTGCTGGAGGGCCGCGGCAGCGGTACAGGCGTGGCAGTAGTAGTACCTGGGGCTCACTCACGCCTGTCAGTAACCTGTTGGTTAAATCTTTCTGGCTCTTCTCTGCTCCCTTACATATAGCATTAACCAGCTGTTGGGTGAACAACAGGCAGTGTCAGGCATTTGAACAGAGAGCAACAGGAGGAGGAGAGGAGAGAGGGGAGAGGAGGAGGCATGAGAGAGGAGGGGAGAGAGAGGAGAAGAGGCATGAGAGAGGAGGGCTTTTAAAAGCAGTGGTCCTGGTGCTACACTATGGAGAGAAAGCACAGGTAAGGAGTGAACATGCACAGTGACACACACACACAGAAAGAGAGAGAGAGGGGCAGGTGAGGATCAGTGTGCTTCTGCCAGGTAATTTACACAAACACACACACACAAGCACAGAGGCAGTGTGCTGGGTCACTTACACACGAGCCCGTCCACGCACCTACGCACACACGCACTCGCACACTCACACACAGGCTAGGAGCGGGGTCTGAACTGAATTCTCGCAGCGCGGGCGTGTCCGGGAGGGGCGTGTCCTACCTTGCTGTTCTGCAGCAGGCGGGTCAGGTGCTCGAAGCAGTTGCTGTTGAGGAAGATGGCCTGCAGAACGGGACGGTCTGAGCATTCAAACATCTCTCTGATGGTGTCTGCAGGGGGAGAGGGAGGGGCCTCGTGAGGTCAGAGGTCACGGCTGATAAACACACAACATATACGCACGCACGCACGCACATACGCACACACACGTGAAAGAGGCACTGGGCCAGAGACAGAAAGAGTCAGAGAAGCGATGGGTTCACATCCCAGTGACACTAAGCAGGGCCTTGTCACGGCTGGGGGCCACGCACGGACACTCACCCAGCATGTGGACCTGCAGGGCCACAAATCGACTCTCCCAGTGCCGTGACCTCTGCTGCTGGGGCTGCTGCTGCTGCTGCTGTTGCTGCTGCTGGGGCGGGCGACCTTTGACCTGCAGGGCGGCGGGGTCAGAGTTCAGCAGCTTGAAGTAGTTCTCGAGCACGGACCCGATCTCCACCTGCCGCTGGTCGGAGCTGCTGGCCAGCAGCCGCTGCACCACCTCCCGCAGGCAGCCCAGTGTCAGCAGGGCCCGCCGGTCCGGAGCCTCGGAGTCCCACTCGTCCTCGGGGTCGCCGCCCTCGCAGTCCGCCAGCACGCGCATCAGCACCTCCATGGTGGCCGGCGAGATCGCCTGCAGAGCGTTACGCTGCAGCGCAAGGAGAGACATTAGCACAGACACCGTACGGCACAGAGCGGTTACACCACACGGCGCAGCGCCTAAAGCGACTGGCAGGCAGCTGAGCTCAATAAAGTGTGTGCCGAACCCTCTCTTGTTCTGCACGATAACAGAGAACTGCAGAAGTGAGCTCGTGAGCAGAGGGGCTGCAGGTTTGATTCCCAGCTGGACATTGACCTGAATCACGCAGTAAATATGCAGGCGCACGTAAACGATGCATGGCTGAAGAGTGTGCAATAAGCAGAGAACTGAAATATGAACAAGATTATCGGTAATATGGCAGGTGAGGTGTGGGCCGTCTCGCTCACCTGTCCTCCGGCGACGATGGACCCAAACAGGTGCAGGAGGCCGCACTTCAGACTACCCTTCAGGTGTTCACTCTCCTGGAAACATTCTGAGAGAGAGAGAGAGACAACACTGCGTTACACACACACACTAGGCATGTCACGGTATGAGTTTGTGATGGTATGACATCACAAAAGATGGAGGTAATCGTCATGAAAGATACCGTGGTAATCGTGGTATCAATGAGTAATGCACTGATATAAATTCATTAAATTACCCAATATCAGCGTGTGTATATACATCCACCCCTGCATTCACCTGCCCCAATGTTTACTGATTATTATTTAATACATGCATGTTCGCCCCTTTAAGCTAAGGACTTCTAAATATATTTATAGAAACTGAAAAAGTGAAGTCTGAAAAGGTGAGATTATTAAAAAAGGTGAGATTATAAAAACAACCCGTGAGCGTAATGTTTTAGCTTGCTACTTGGTTATCTGCCTCATTGGTGTATTAATGTCCATTGAGGTTGAAATTAATTGCTAGTTTTTTTCTACGTAGGTTGAAATGAATTAACTCTACGTAGCTAACGTTTGTTGACCATTCAACGCGAGCAAGAGAACTAGCTAGCTACCTATGCAATATAAGCAGCTTGACTCCGCCATTACGTGCCTTGAATGCGTGCTGATTGCGTGAATAAAATGAATATTCTTCTGAGAAAAGCTGAAGATGTAGGCTTTTTTTAGAATAAGCCAAAATGGCTAACGTTAGCTAGTAATCAATGAGTATGAATGAAGTCTACAGAAACTGTAGCCTATACTGTAGCTAAAACATTTTGCAACAGTCTCGTGTTTATGAGGGGGGAAAAGACGTCTATGTACATATAGCCATTGGAATTAATATTTGTTTATATTAATATTGGCACGCCGAACTTGTTGCAGGCACGTACCGAACAACTCCCTGACAATATCAATGATATACCAGGGCCTATTGTTCCTTATCGCTCTAATAAAATTGCTTGACTGGTCTAAATAGGTCGCTCTTTAAGTGCATTCGCAAATTGATCGTTCATGTGGAACACTAAAGGCTTCGGTGAAATTCTGCTTTTGAGTAGTGAGCGAGTGTATAGCTAACTAGCAAGCTAGCTACTATGACTCATTCAGCGGGGGAACAGTCCAGAGTAACATTTTTTCTATTAAAGTACATTTTCAAACATAAGACTGTTAGTTAATGAACGTGTTCGCCCATCTGAGACAGCGCCATCCTGCACTGTCTGAGCTTTCTTCTAACGACAACCATTGCCTCGAACCCCACGAAATAGAAACAGGAAGTGCTAGAATGAGCCGCTGAATCTCAAACTAGAGACACTGCCGCTGCCCTGTTTTGCACAAGTCATGCCAGTAAAATATTGGGAGAGTGCTTACGCAACTTTCAGTTCAACACACATTAAACCAGGGTAAGTATTTTATAATCAAATACCATGATATACCGCTAACTCGGTTATCACGGTGGGGGAAAATGTTTATGGTATGATAATCATCAATTCTGACACCGTGGTATAACGTCAAACTGGTGTACCATGACATCCCTAATACACACACACGCGCGCACACACACATATACCCAAAACACACACAAAAACACACGCACCCAAAACACGCGGACACACACGTAAATACATACCCAAAACATGCACGCCCACACGCACACGCACACACACACTTTAAAGCAGCTCTGAGTGACTGGGCTCCTGGGATGTGCTTATCAGAGGCTTGTCCTGGTTTAGTTCATTTTTATCCAAACAAGAGAATTGCAGCTACAGCATGAAGCACAAAGTGTGCCCCGCCCACCCACCCTCAGGAACAGTCCCCAGTCCTCCAGAGGGCACAGACCCCTTGGTTACACATTAACACCTCTGTCAACAGGACAGGGCTGTCTGACCACCACACCACTGCCAGCCCCCAATCTCTCAAACGCATGTCAAATTCACAATCACCTTCTGAACAGCATATGCCTTGTCCCGCTGTGTTAAAGGATCTGCCACCATCACACCCCCCCCCCAAGAGAGTCAGTTAAGAGTGTATGAGTGTATGAGTGAGTGAGTGAGTGAGTGAGTGAGTGAGAGAGAGAGAGAGTGAGAGTGAGAGTGAGTGAGTGAGTGAGAGAGAGCGAGTATGATTAAGTGAGTGAGAGAATGAGAGAGAGAGTTATTGAGTGATAAATGAGTAAGTGAGTCACTCCATTGTGGCTCAGTCAGTCCCAGTGAGGTTAAAGGGCTTGTTTGGGGTGAACGCATGTTCTTCCTGTATGTAAACACATAGAGGGATGGCCTCGAGGCCATCGCCCTGGCACACAGCAGCAGTGGGGGGGTTAATCCCATCCAATCACAACTCCAACAGCACAGTTAGACAGCCCTGATTGGCCGGGAGGGATGTGGCGATGCCGTGGTAACGCACAGCCTCAGCCACCTGTCCCCAGCAGGTTTCAGGAGGACGCCCGCGGCGGACATTATCGCCGTCTCCGTGGAGACGATAAGGAAGCGCGGCCACACAGAGGCTGTTTGTGTGGAGCAGCCAGCCACCGCCCCCGGACACCCGCCGACCACCAGACAACCACTTCACTATCAGTCCATCTGACTGTCCCGCAAACAGGCTGCAGACAAAGAGCCGATTCTTCCTCAGCCGGGAGGGAGAGAGGGAGAGAGGGAGGGGGGGAGGGAGGAAGGGACGGATAGCCGCAGGCCAGTGTCTGGGCACTTTTCTCTTTGCGTGGAAACCTGCTTTTCTTTTGTCACTATCATCACTTCCTTTTCAGGAATAATAAATGACAAAAAAAAATGTTTAAAAAAATAACCAAAGTGACGACGCAAGCTTTCCGGGTGCCGCCCCCTTCACCGTGGCAACGTGACAGTGACACAACCTGACCTGACACAACCCAGAGGCCACGCCTCTCATGCACCCCAATGCCCCTTGCCCACGGTGGGATACGGAGGGGCTTTAAACCCGCCCCCCCCCCCCATTCAGCTGTCAGGATCATGAGCAGGAGAACAGACAGGTAGAAACAGGTGTGGTCCGTGACCAACGTCACGTCACAGGTTTGACAGGTGACAACCGTGCTCTGATCTGAGATAACGTACGCACAGAAAGACGGACAATTCAAAGCAACGGGTCACGCAGCCGCTCAATCAGCACGCAGGATGGGGGACAGGTGGCGGGCAGGTGGGCGGGCGGGCCCGTGCATACTTATCTCAGTTTAGTGCACGGTTAGGTCGCCAGGGCGTGGGCAGCACTGGCACACTTACGGTAGAAGAAGGGGACGAACTCCACGGTGAGCGGAGCGGCTTTGTACTTCTGTCTGCTCCTTTCCACCGCACTGAGCTGCTCCCTACGGACAGACACACGGACACCGTGAGGGCGGCCTCAGAGACAGAGACGGACAGACAAACAGACCAACAGACTTGCCGACAGCAGACAGACGGATACTACGAGGGCAGTCTCTGACAGACAGTAGTACTAACCCATCCAAGTACTAACTGAGCTCAGCCCTGCTTAGCTTCAGTACTGACCAAGCCCAGCCCTGCTTAGCTTCAGTACTGACCAAGCCCAGCCCTGCTTAGCTTCAGTACTGACCAAGCCCAGCCCTGCTTAGCTTCAGTACTGACCAAGCCCAGCCCAGCTTAGATTCAGCCATCAGGCAGGAGAAAGGGATACTGTACAATTTTCTGTGTATAGACGTTGTGTTAGCATAGCATGTGTTGGCATACCAGCAGGTGTGGTTGTGGGAGTTATGGTAATGATGGTATGGGTTACGGTAGCTAGGTGTAGGTGTGGTTATGGTAGGGTTATGGTAGTTATGGTAACGGTTATGATAGTTAGGTGTGGTTATGGTAGTTATGGTAAGGGTTATTGCAGTTAGGCGTGGTTATGGTAAGGGTTATGGTAGTTGGGTGTGGTTATGGTAGTTACCCGCAGGTGCGGTGTCTCCAGTTGTGGTAGGGGTCGTAGAGGCACTCGCAGAAGGCCAGGGCGTGACGCACAAACTCCTCTGCTGGAGTCTGGTCTGCCAGCTCCTTCTCTTTAGTCTTACTCTTCAGCTGCAGGAGAGAGACATCAGTACTGCACACTCATATACTCTCTCTCACACTCACTCTCTCACATACTCTCACACACATATACACTCTCACACTCACACTCACACACACACACACACACACACACACACACACACACACACACACACTACCGGTCAAAAGTTTTAAAAAAAGTTTAGGTTACCAAAAACTGGAAAATAATGTAGATTTCAGAGGCCCTTTTCAGGGAACAAGATTGCAAATTTTGATTAATCGGTCCATAAGACCTTCTTCCAGTCTTCAGTAGTCCACTGGCGGTGTTTCATGGCCCAGGCAAGCCGCTTTTTCTTATTTTGCCATGTTAGCAATGGCTTTCTTACTGCCACTCGACCTGTCAAACCTGCAGCTCGAAGTCTTCTCTTCACAGTTGAAACTGAGACTTCCTTACTTCGACCAGCGTTAAGCTGTGGTTGAAGCTGTTGTCCTGTGAGCCGCCTATCATGCAAGCTGTTGACTCTCAGAAACTTGTCTTCTGATTTTGTTGTGGCTTTGGGTCTGCCAGACCTCTTCCTGTCAGAGTTCCCTCCAGTTTCCAAGTGCCTAGTGTACTTTTGATGGTGTAGGAAATTACTCACTGCCAAAAAATGTACATTATTTTTCAGTTTTTGGTAACCTAAACTTTTTTTTTTTAACCTCTGGCAGTTTACAGTTTACCTTTGTACCATTTCAGGTTATTCACTGGACTCGAACTGGTTACATTTCAGGAAAAACTGGAAAATGGGGGTGTTCTAAAACTTTTGACCGGTAGTGTATACACTCTCACACACACACACACACACACACACACACTCTCACACTCACATACTCTCACACACACATACACACACTCTCACACTCACATACTCTCTCTCACACACACACACACTCACACAGACACACAGACACAGAAAAAAAACCCTCCCCTGTGCATGCATGCGTGCGTCTCACCTGCTGGATGTACAGCGTTGTTATGGTGATGACATGGTTGATGTATGAGCAGGTGCCGATCTCCTCCACGTTGGCGAGGTTCCTGCCAGAACACACACACACACACACAGCTGAGGCGGCATGTCTTCTCTGACACCGCCCTGCGTGTTGCCGTGGTAACAGAGCCCCACTCACCTGCAGACCACGATGAGGAACTTCACAAGCAGCAGGGCGAGGTTCTGCTGCTCTGGTTCCAGCCCGTCTGACACCTTGTGAACACACTGGAGCAGCTGGTGCCTCAGGACCTGCAGCATGTTGTCCGGCAGTAGTGACATCACCGGGGGAACCTCCTCCAGCCTGGGGCACAGAGGGAGACCACACCATCAGAGATACACACACAGAGAGAGAAACCACACCATCAGAGATACACACACACAGAGAGAGAGACCACACCATCAGAGATACACACACAGAGAGACCACACACACACACACACACACACACACACACACACACACACACACACACACACAGAAAGACATAGAAACCTACAGATGCAGAGACACAGTCACACAGAGAAACAGTCATACCATCTCACTACAATTACCCAGAGACACACACAAACACAGTCACACAGAGACATAATCACACAGAGACAAGATCACACAGAAACACACACAAACTGTGTCTCTGTGTGTGTGTGTGTGTGTGTGTGTGTCTCTGTGTGTGTGTAAATTTGCGTCTGTGTGTGTGTGTGTGTGTGTGTGTGTGTGTGTGTGAGTGCATGTCAGTGTGTGTGTGTGTGTGTGTAAGGCTGTCACAGTCATACATTTTTGGTCAACAGTTAACCATCATAATTCTAACCGCGGTTGACAGTTAAACGGTCAAAGTGTGCAGGCATTGGCCTCCCACGTGGTCTAGTGGTTTCAACGTCCGACGCTGGCCACGGCGACCGGGGTTCGATTCCCCGTCGCGCCAGAGTCGGCTCTGGTCGGGAGTGCCATCGGGGCGGCAAATGGCTGTCCGCCCCAGGGAGGGGGAAGGGAAGCCGACATACACAGTTCGCTGCACACAGGAGTGGTTCTGGGGTACCAGAATTACAGTCGATGGCACGACGAGTGCTGTCTCGGAGGAGGCAGCGCTTCACCCTTGTCACTGCCGGTCACAGAACTACGGCAGCGAACTACGAGGGAGGGGATTGAACTAAGCACGGCGGGAGTAATTGGCTACCAAACTGGGAGAAAAACCGGGGGAAAATCGGAAAAATAAACGTATTTAAAATGTGCAGGCATCATCAACAAACACACCAGGAAACTACTGCGAATGTTTATGTAATCACACGCTTAACCTCGCCAGCACGCTCGTGCGTTCTGTGAGTGGCTTTTGGAAAGTGAAAGTACTGATTATCCGAGGGGTTTGTTCCAGGTTATTCACTCCAAAAAGCTATGAACATGTCAATTTGATCATCTAATTTTGACTAGTAGCTCTTGGCATATGGCATACATGGCATATGTACATATATAGCTCTTATTAAATATTATGTTTGCCCATATTTTGTTCTGTTTCCATTATGCACATATGACATAATGGTAAATAATCGGGTGAGTGAACGTTTTAGGAATTTATTGTTTGTCATTATTATGTATACCCTCAAAAACAAACAGGAATAATTTAGACCATCTTAAATACCAGTTTTTTGCTGGTTATAACAATGTATGACATGTCTGGTATCATCAAAGTATGTTTGACAAGGCTCCGATTTCAATATGAAAACGTGAAAGCAACGGTCATGTGGGTCATTTGATTTTGACCACGGTCAGTGTCCATGACCGTCGGTTACACGGTTACCGCAGCAGCTCTGTGTGTGTGTGTGTGGGGGGTGTGTGTGTATGTGTGTGTATGCGTGTGTGTGTGTGTGTGTGTGTGTGTGGTGAGTGTGTGTAGTGTGTGGTGTGTGTGTGTGTGGTGTGTGTGTGGCGTGTGTGTGGCGTGTGTGTTTTACAACAGTGAGGACCACTCTGCCTGATCCAGATGAAAACAGCTGCAGGAGAGTGGGGGGAGGGAGGGGGGACTGCATGGCAGATCTAATGGGATTTAATCAATTTCTCTTACTCCACACTCCTCCTCTCCCATCCCTCCATCCCCCCAGTCACCGCCTCATGCCGAGCGTTACATAACCTAATCTGACTGGCACTCCAGCAGTCATGTGACCACCACAGAGAGAGGGCATCCTCTTAGAGCTTCTCACTCGCTCTCCTTCTCTCTCTCCGTCTCCAGTTCCCCTTCTCTCCTCTCGTACTCCCACTCTTTCTCTTGTTCTTGTTTGTACTCTCTCTCACACACACACACACACACACACACACACACACACACAGGGAAAGGCAGACCATAATTCCAGAGTTGCTGGAATTCCAGCTGCTGCCAATGATGTCATCTCTATGATACTCTGCCACCCCCCCTTCCCACAGCCTGCTCCCTGGCTCCCTTGCCCACCCTCCATGAGACAATCAGACAAATGTACTGATTGGTTGGTTGAGCGCCCCAGAGACTGACAAACCTGCTGATTGGTTGGTTAAGTGACTGATTGACATGAGAACCAGTGGCGGAGGGCCATTACCTTGTCGGCGGTTTCTCGAAGTCCACGTCCAAACATCTCTCATACGAGCCGAGGAAGATCTCCAGCCACAGCTTCAGGTAGTCTGGATCCTTCTGCGGGGGGGAACAAGGGGAGGGGGGGGAGAGAGAGAGGGGTGATGTTCACCTACTGGGCCAATAAGAACACAGCTGCTACTACTACACTACTGACGCTGGGCCCCATGGCAACAGCTGAGATAACTACTGACACCATGCACCATGACAACGGTTGAGACCACTACTGACACCATGACAATGGCTGAGATCACTACTGACACCATGACAACGGTTGAGACCACTACTGACACCGTGGCACCATGACAATGGCTGAGATCACTACTGACACCATGACAACAGCTGAGATCACTACTGACACCATGGCAATGGCTGAGATCACTACTGACACCGTGGCACCATGACAACGGCTGAGATCACTACTGACACCATGACAACAGCTGAGATCACTACTGACACCATGACAATGGCTGAGATCACTACTGACACAGTGGCACCATGACAATGGTGGAAATGCGCACTACTGAAGCAGCGCCCTGTGACTGTGTGTGATATGGGATGTGGCAGCGCAGGAGCAGGTCGGTCCAGGTGTGTGCACACCCGTCTGCTCAGAACAGGCTCCACCACATTCACAGACATTCACAACATTCCGGAAACAATGTCCACTGTGACACTACATCTGAGGAGGGAGACAGAGAGACAGCGAGAGAAAGAGAGGGAGAGACAGAGAGGGGGAAAGAGAAGAGAGAGAAATGGAGAGAGCGCAACGGGGAGAGGAGAAGAGAGAGGGAGAGAGAGAGAGACAGGGAGAGGGGGAGAGAGAGAGAGAGAGAGAGTGAGAGACAGGTAGAGGGGAGAGAGAGAGGGGAAGAGAGACAGAACACAGAGTACTCTGTACATACAGAAAAGCCATAAGCAAGGCTGTGCTGTTGTTAGGGAAGTCACGGTTGTCAAGGATAGCGTGATTTAGCTCATTGATTTTCAGTGTCCTTAATGTTTTTTTTGATGATCAAATTGAACCACCTCCCAGTGCGATTCTTTTGAGGAGTTCCACTCCCAGGTGGGGCACTGCTGTTGTACCCTTGAGCTAAGTACTTGACCTGAATTGCTTCAATAAATATCCAGCTGTATAAATGGATTATATGTAACAATGTACTTAACTGTGTGAGTCGCTCTGGATAAGAGCGTGTGCTAAATGCCTGTAAATGTCAAATGTGAAATGGCAGTGAGTTGCACTCAAAAAGCAAGCCGTGGCAAGCATTCAGAGACAAAAGCGACGATCAGACCACTGAAGCTGAGAGAAGAACACAGAACACCGTTTCAGATGCGTTTCAGGCTAAACACGCCGGGTCATGTTAATAAAAAAAGAGGGGAAGTTTCTAAAAGGCAAAGTAGCAGCTGCAGGAGGTGAGTGACTGATTGACATGAGTGATGTATAATTCATAAATTGACCTTTTTTTCAGTTTTCCCCCAAACTTGCTTGGGACTGTGTTTTTGTCATGGTAAATGCTGACCAAAATCACAGAACAGTCACGAGCAGTCAGAAGCCCCTCCCACACTGAGAAGCCCCTCCTCCACTCGCAAAGTGTGAATGAAGGAGTGAACAAGGCTGCCATTTTCACAAAATTAATCTCCCATAAAACCACATAGCACAGCACAGTGAAGCACAGGGCGTTTGATACAGAGCTGAGGGAGTTACAGAGGCAAAGACCCACAGAGGCACAGCAAGCAAGCAATTCAATTATACAGAGCAATCACTAACACACATAAACACACACACACACACACACACACACAAGTATGTATATTGTGGCAGGATCAGGGGGGTGGGGTTTCCACGCAGCCAAAGATAACAAAATCACCATACAACAGAAAATTAGGAAACAAGAGGGATTTATTTGGGGAACTTACACAAAACGGGGAATAAGGGGAAGCAAACAAGCACAGTCCGTTATTCTCTCTTGTAGTCGTTATCCGTAATCCGTCGTCGTTATTCCAATTCAGGTTCTCCGTGAAACAGGGGTCAGCACACAAAAAAAGGGTTTTCCAAAAAAGTCTAGCCAGTAATCAATCCAAACACAAATCTCTATATCACTCTCCAAAGCCAGCGCTTTTCCCGTACGGTACTTTGCGATTCTCCTGTGAAAAAGGTGCGTCTTGCATTTCCTGTGTGAACACTTCGCTAACGCATCTCAGGTGTGGTGCGTCAACCCCGGACTTCCCATTATGGTGCGGGGGTGGAGCCAGGGGGCTACTATGTACCGCCCTTCTACTACCACCCCTCGGTATGCCTCCGGCCGCCTGCCACATATCCTCACCCTCAGCTCCAACTGGGAGGTAGGGGCGGTCTGACACCACAGGGCATCTCTCCGGGAGAGGGCATCTGCATTGACTTGGGTAGCACTGGACCTGTGGAGCACAGAAAACGCAAATGGTTGCAAAGACAAAAACCATCTGGTGACCCAGGCGTTAGTCTCCTTATGCCGTGCCATCCACACTAGCGGTGCGTAGTCCGTGACAAGAGTGAATTTCCATCCTAGCAGGTAATAATTTAGTATTTCGAGTGTCCATTTAATGGCCAGACACACTTTCTCTACGGTGGAAAATCTTTGTTCTCGTGGCAATAATTTCCTGCTGATGTAGATTACTGGGTGTTCCTCACCTCCCTATAGTTGCAACAGTATAGCCCCCAAACCCGTTTCCGATGCGTCGGTCTGTACCAGCATTGGTTTTTGAAATCTAGTGTCACTAGAACTGGTCCTGAACAGAGTGCGCTCTTGAGACCCTGGAATACTTCTTCCGCATCATCACTCCACTTCACCTGTTGGGGTAATCGGTTTCTGGTCAGGTCTGTTTATCTCCTACAGAATTACCTGCTTGATCCTAACCAATCTTGCTTCAAGGCAGGCCACTCCACAGAAACTGCTCTGCTCACAGTCACTGAGGCTCTACAAGTTGCAAAATCTCAATCACTCAGCTCCGTCCTCCTCCTCCTCGACCTGTCAGCTGCATTCGACACCGTGGACCACCAGATCCTGCTCTCATCTCTCACCAAGATGGGAATCTCTGGATCTGCATTGGCATGGTTTAAATCATACTTGGCTGACTGGTCCTACCAGGTGGCCTGGAGAAGATCTCTCTCTTCTCCCCACACCCTCTCTACTGGAGTCCCACAGGGCTCGGTGCTTGGCCCCCTCCTATTCTCCCTGTACACAAAATCACTTGGTTCGGTCATCTCCGATCATGGTTTTTCATATCACTGTTATGCTGATGACACCCAAGTCTTTCTCTCCTTCTGAGACCCAGGTCTCAGCAAGTATCTCTGCATGTCTGGCAGACATCTCTGCCTGGATGTCCACACACCACCTGAAGCTGAACCTGGGGAAGACAGAGCTGCTCTTCCTCCCAGCAAAGGGCTCCCTGATGATTGAAGCTTCAATCACTATGAAAGGCTCCATAGCGTCTCCGTCCCAGTCTGCCAGGAGCCTTGGCGTGACCCTGGACGACCAGCTGTGCTTCTCGGGCCACATCGCAGCAATCACCTGGACCTGCCAATTGTCCCTTCATAACATCCGGAGGATCCGACCGTTCCTCACCCAAGAGGCCACACAACTCCTGGTCCAGGCCCTGGTGATCTCACGCCTGGACTATCCTTGCTGGCAGGCTTACCAGCCTGTGCCATCAAGCCACTGCAACTGGTCCAGAATGCTGCCGCATGTCTGGTGTTCAACCAACTTAAATTCACGCGTCACCCCTCTACTCACCTCTCTGCACTGGCTCCCTATCACAGCACGCATCAAATTTAAATCACTGGTGCTGGCTTATCAAGCTGCTAGAGGACCTGCTCCCTCCTACCTCCAGTCACTCATCACACCCTACACCCCAGCCAGACCCCTCCACTCCGCCTCCTTTGGCAGACTGGCTGTCCCTTCCCTTCAGGCGCCCGGCAGCCACTCCTTCTCTGACCCTACGCCTTAGTGGTGGAACAATCTTCCCCACTTGGTCAGGACTGCGGAATTACTGGCTATCTTCCGCAAGAGACTCAAAACCCACATCTTCAGACTCCACTATCACTGACTCTGTAAATTTTTACTAATTGTCATCACCACTGCTTTCATGTTTAATACTGCATTTTGTAATATGTATCTATGTTGATGACTGTCAAAATCATCATGTTCCTTCCCTGTGTTACAGGTACAGTATGCAGCGGCCAAAGATGATGTTCTATTACTGTATTACGACACTGATCTCTTGCGCAGACTATGATTGATCTTACCATATATTAATGCACATCTTTTACACTCAGCGCCCACTTAATTAGGTACACCTGTACACCTGCTCGTTAATTAATTAAATTATCGAATCAGCCAATCATGTGGCAGCAACTCAATGCATAAATAATATATGCCATTTAGTAGACGTTTTTATCCAAAGCGACTTACAGTAGTGAATGCCAACATTTTTCAGTATATGTGGTCCCAGTGGGAATTGAACCCACAGCCTAAGCATTGCCAACACTGTGCTCTACCAACTGAGCCACAGAGAACCACATAAAAGCATGCAGATATGGTCAAGAGGTTCAGTTGTTGTTCAGACCAAAAATCAGAATGGGGAAGAAATATGATCCAAGTGACTTTGTCCGTGGAATGATTGTTGGTGCCAGACGGGGTGGTGTGAGTATCTCAGAAACTGCTGATCTCATGGGATTTTCACGCACAACAGTCTCTGGAGTTTACAGAGAATGGTGCAAAAACCAAAAAACATCCACTGAGTGGCAGTTCTGTGGGTGAAAACGCTTTGTTAATGAGAGAGGTCAGAGGAGAATGGCCAGACTGGTTCAAGCTGACAGAAATGCGACAGTAACTCAAATAACCAAGCATTACAGCAGTGGTATGCAGAAGAGCATCTCTGAACGCACAACACGTTGAACCTTGAAGTGGATGGGCTACAACAGCAGAAGACCACACCGGGTCCCAAATTGAGGCTACAGTGGGCACAGGCTCACCAAAACTGGACAGTTGAAGATTGAAAAAATGTTGCCTGGTCTGACGAATCTCGATTTCTGCTGTGACATGCAGATGATAGGGTCAGAATTTGGCGTAAACAACATGAATCCATGCATCCATCCTGCCTTGTGTCAACGGTTTGGGCTGGTGGTGGTGGTGTAATGGTGTGGGGAATATTTTCTTGGCACACATTAGGCCCCTTAATACCAGTTGAACTTGAGTTTAAATGCCACAGCCTACCTAGAGTCTTGTTGCTGACCATGTGCATCCCTTTATGGCCACATAATGGCTACTTCCAGCAGGATTATGTGCCATGTCACAAAGCACATGTCATCTCAAGCTGGTTCAACAATGAGTTCAGCGTACTCCAATGGCCTCCAGTCACCAGATCTCAGTCCAATAGAGCACCTTTGGGATGTGGTGGAACGGGAGATCCGCAACATGAATGTGCAGCCGACAAATCTGCAGCAACTGCGTGATGCCATCATGTCCCCATGGACCAGAATCTCTGAGGAATGTTTCCAGCACCTTGTTGAATCCATGCCATGATGAGTTCAGGCTGTTCTGGGTCCTACCCAGTACTAGAAAGGTGTACCTAATACAGTGGCCACTGAGTGTAAGTCGCTCTGGATAAAAGCATCTGTTAAATGGCAAAATGTAAAAAGGCGCTGGCTATGGTTGTGAAATTAGGAATGAATCTCCGGTAGTAATTGCCGAGCCCAATAAAGGTGCAAACCTGCTTCTTGGCGAAGAGTCTGGCCCAGTTCCGGATCGCTTCCACTTTTTTTGTTTGGGGCTTGACCGTTCCTCTCCCGATGGTGTACCCTAGGTACTCAGCTTCCTGTAAACCCAGCCGACACTTCTTTGGGTTAGCTGTGAGGCCCACCCCCCGCAGAGCATGTAACACTTCTTGTACACGCCTGATATGGGTGTCCCAGCAGCAGCATACTCTCGATGGGGTCGCAGAACCCGGTCCATCAACCGCTGGAAAGTGGGTGGGGCTCCGTGTAGCCCAAAGGGGCTTTTCCTGTACTGGAACAGGCCGTCGGGGGTTGCGAATGCAGTCTTCTCTCGTGACTCAGGAGTCAGGGGTACCTGCCAATATCCTTTTGTTGAATCCAGATAGTACTAATAAACCGGGTCGTTCCGAGCCTCTCAATTAGCTCATCCGCTCTGGGCATGGGATATGCATCAAATTTCGAAAACTCATTTAACTTACCGGAATCATTGCAGAAACGTATGGTTCCATCGGGTTCGGGAACCAACACTATTAGGCTACACCATTCACTTTGCGATTCCTCAATAATTCCTGCTGCCAACATGGCTCTTTCCTTACGCCATCTCTCCTGGCCCCAGGGATGCGATATGGAGGTAGCGTTACCTTCTTCCCCGGTTCTGTATCAATATGGTGCTGGATTAAATCCGCATGTCCTGGCTCGGTTGAAAATATGTTGCGGTGGCGGTTGACCATCTCCCTCCCTGCTTTTGAGCCGGGCTCAGCTGTTCCCCCAGTGGCACATCATCTGCAGTGGTAGCTGTAAGACAGGGTTCGGAATATGCAGTACACAGCACTTCTCTTGCATGCCATTTTTTAAGCAGGTTGACACGATAGAGTTCAGTAACATTGCGGCGATCAGGCTGGCTTACCCAGTGATTCACTTTGCTTACTTTCTCAATGATCACGTATGGACCTTTCCACCTCGCGAGAAACTTACATTACGACATAGGTTCCAGCACCAGCACTTTATCTCCTGGCTGAAATTCCCACAGCTGTGCCCCTCGGTTGCATACATGTGTCTGCGCAGCCTGCGCTTCCTGCATGTGTTTGCGAACGATTGACCACAACGTTGCAATCCTATCTGTCATTTCTCCGATATGTTCCACCAGTGTGCGATGGGGGTTGATGCTCCCAAGCTTCCTTAGCTAAGTCCAGGATCCCTCGGGGTCACCTACCATATAGGAGCTCAAAGGGTGAGAACCCCGTCAAAGCCCGTGGCACTTCTCGAATTGACAACATCAGAAATGGTAGAAGTTGATCCCAGTTTCTGCCATCTGCCTCCACCTTCCTCAGCATGCTCTTGAGGATCCTGTTGAATCATTTCACCAGTCCATTGGTCTGTGGGTGATATACTGAAGTGCGCAACTGGTTAATATCCATCAATTTGCATAAATCTCTAATAACTCTTGACATGAACGGCGTTCCTTGATCCATTAAAACTTCAGTTGGTATGCCCACTCATGAGAATAGCAACAACAACTCACGGGCAATGCCCTTCGTAGCCATCATGCGCAGCGGTACTGCTTCCGGGTACCTAGTGGCATAATCAAAAAGTATGCATTGGTACCCCCTACTACTTTTCGGGAGTGGTCCCACGAGATCCATAGCGATTCAACTGAATGGGGTAGCGATAATAGGTAAGGGGATTGGTGGGTTATAAAACTTGGTATAACAATGCATTTTTAATTGCAAAGTGTATGTACGTTACCTCCTTCACCCCCTCGAGTGGTGTTCCATCCACCACGGTGACCTGTTGGGAGGGCATTCTTCAGGTTCGGGTCTTTGTTCAAAACGCCCAGTCAAACGCGGACTCTGGCACCACCTCGGAATCCATCGGGAACGCGTCGGCCAGACTAATTTTGCCGTCTTCTCGGTTCTCGTCGGGGCTCCAGCAGGGGCTCGGTGGAGGCATTGGGGTCCACCTCCTGAAACCGCACAACTTGGCTTCCCCGTTAGACATTTCAGAAACATTTCTCTTTGTGATTTTAATTTTACGGTGCTCTTTTTTCCTTTTCCCTCCTCATACCTGACCATAGCCTGGCGAACATCGGGCAGTCTCTTCCTAGGAGTACTGGGACCGTCAGGTTGGGCACGACCCCAGCTCTTCCCACATACTGCCCTTTCATTGTCTGCAAGTTCAGGAGAGTGGTGGGATGACGTTTTGTTTCACATGAATAGAGGTTATAGATACTGTGTTCAGTTGGTTCTCCAACCGGGTGAATTCAGGGCGGATCAGGGTCACCATACTTCCGGAGTCCAGAAGCGCCGTGGTGCCTTTCCCATTGGCCCTTACCGGGGTGACCGGTGAGGAGCTGCTCTCGTGCCCCCAGCATGACGTCAGCAGGCAACAGGGTTTCCCGGTTACGGTTTCTCTGGTCGAAACTGACTATCGATACATTCCGTCGAGGGAAACTCCATGACAGGTTGCCTATCTCACCACAGTCGTAGCACTTCCTTCATTCTCCGTCCAAAAAGGGGCGTCGTCTGGGTGGGCTGTGTTGGGGATTGTAGTCATCTTTGACATTACTCCAGGGCATTTCGTTACTTCTCTTTTTCTCCTTAGGTCGGGATGGAGGTTCAGGTTTTTGGTGTCAGCTGCTGCACAGAACCTCCAGTGCTGCTTGATGTCCTTCCACTAACACCACAAGTTGATCTACACTGTGGGGATTCACTTAGCTGGCCAACTTCTTGGCATCATAAGGGAGAGAGCCCAAAAATGTGTCTTTGACTATTTGTTCTCACTGCCGCCGAGTCCGCGGTCATCCAATTTTTCATTATGCGGATCAGAACATGCATTTGGGATCTGAGGGACAAAGCGGAATCATAAGTCCAGTCATGACCTAGCTGATCAGGGTGTGACCATAACGACGCAGGATTTCCTTCTTCAGAACGTCATAGTTCTTCGCTTGTTCCATGATCAAATCCTGGTATGTCTTTTGGGCTATTCCAGACAGGAAGGGAGCGATCAGGCTGGCCCATTGCTCCTGTGACCACTCTTCTCGGCTGACCGTTGGCTCGAACGTCTGCAGGTACGCCTCGATGTCATCATCGTCCGTCAATTTCAGGATTAACGAGCTGGGGGTCACTCGGGAACGGTGTGTTGCCGTGGCTCCAGCTGCGGTCAGACGACCAATTTCCGCTCGCAAGAGGGCAGTCTGTTGTCGCTAGGGATGCACGATATATCGTTGACCGATATATTATAGTCCAATAAATGAGAAAATGTAATTATTGTTATTGTTCCGATAATGAAATTTCAACCGATAATTACATCCGATAATGTAGAGCCTTTTCTTACAATAGATGTGGTTCTTCTGTGACTGAATGAACACCGCAAGTATAATCATGTCACAGGCAGATAGATGCACATCAGCTCGGTGCTCACGTGCTAGGTGGACGCGCGAGTCTAAGCCAGAGCAGAGTGAAAATGTCGGTGGTGTGCATGTTTTTCACAGTTTCAGGAGAGGACAAGAGAACTGCCATTTGCTATAAATGTTCAGTTGAAGTGCCACGAGCAGGGAACAAAATGAAGTTTCAATACTACGAATCTAAACAGTCATTTAAAAACACGTCATGGCAATGATGTATTTAAAGAACATGAAGCCGCTAGCATTAGCAAGAACACCAAATCAGTAGCAAGTGCAGCCGTGCCTATCAAGGAGGCATTTGAAAAGGGCAGAAAAGTTCCCAAGGACAGTCCTAAGGCTAAAGCAATCAGTGACAAGATAATGGAGTTCATGGCACTTGATGATCAGCCCTTTTCGGTTGTGGAGGACCAAGGATTCCGCCGACTCATTGAACACTTGGAACTCCGTTATACTCCCCCAAGCCGCTGCTACTTTCCGGTTGTTTGTCTCCCGGCTCTGTATGATATCGTCGCCACACACATTCACAACATGGTCACAACGAACATGAGAGACGTCAGCTTTACAACCGACATATGGACGTCTGAAGTTTAGCCCAACGAGTATGGTAAGCTTGACCGCTCAGCAGCTGGATGAAGAGTTTGAGTAAAAACTGGCTATTTTTCATGCACAAGAATTCCCCGGGTCCCACGTGGCAGCAGCGATCTCGATCGCTTTTGAAAACATGCTTAGACAGTGGAACTTGGCCAAGGAGAATGTGCACATTGTGATTAGGGATAATGCACGCAATGTAACTAAGGCTATGGAGGAGTGTGGGGTTGCTAGCTTGGGCTGCATGGCGGCATACTTTACAGCTTACCGTGAACGAGGGCGTATTTAGCCAAAAATTTGTCTCTGACTACGTGTCCATCGGGAGAAAGATATTTGGTCACTTTAAGCACTCTCAGCTTGCCAGCTGCCGTTTCAAAGAAGTACAAACACAACTGGGAATGAACACAAATATGCTCCAACAAGACGTGTCTACGCGGTGGAACAGTACCTTTTATGTGTTGAAGAGTTTGTTGGAACAGAAACGGGCACTAGCGTCATACGGAGTTGATCACCAGTTGCCCGCATCTCTGACCCTAAATCAATGGACACTAATAGAAAACACGGTGACACTCCTCGAGCCATTCGAACAATTGACCAGAGACATGTGCTCATCTACAGCCGCAGCAGCTGATGCGATCCCCTCTGTAGAAGCTTTAAAACGTCTGTTAAAGAAGAAAGCTCAATCAGACCACGGTGTCAAAACATTGAAGGGAATTCTACTAGAGGCAGTAAACCAGCGATTCCGTCACATTAATACAGAGCCCCTGTATTGTTTTGCAACTATCCTTGACCTGAGATCAAGGCAAAATACCTTGATCCCGGGACAAAGGCCTTGAGACAAAGACCGCTACTTTGACCCAGGCACAAATAGCAAGCAGTAGACATATTGCAGCAACAGGTGGTTGCCGATCACGGCGATGGCTCGGCAGGTGACAGAGAGGAGCAGTCACCAGGACAGATTGGAATATTAATTCCTTGCTGGATATGCATGAAGAAAATTCTTACGGGGAACACCACCATGACACAGGAGCAGCAAAACAGTCCAGTAAAAGTACAGGTCATTGATTTTAAGTCATATTTGTGTTTACATTAACTTTTCACAATGAATGGCAACCATATACAGTGTGTTGTAGACTTGCAGCGTTGATTGACTTGTTCAAACTTGTAGTTACACAAGGTTCTTTTTCCTTTATTATTATTATTTGCTGTGTAGCTGCAAGGATACCTTGCAGAGTCCCCCATTCCCAGGGATGAGAGTCCATTGGAATATTGGAAAAGAAACAAGTGCCATTTTTCCAACACTGGCCCAAGCTGCGTGCAAATATCTGTCAGCCCCTCCAACTAGTGTGGACAGTGAGCGTTTATTCTCTGCTGCTGCACACGCGCACACACACACACACACGCACACGCACACACACACGCGCACACACACGCGCACACACACGCGCACACACACACATGCGCACACGCGCACCAAGAAACAAACATACACATGCCTGAACATACTAATATACAGACACAGACACACAAATGAACGATGAAACACACACACGCACACGCACACGCACACGCACACACACACACACACACACACACACACACACTATACACTATACACAGAGACACGCACATATATATGAAGGAAAGAACAAACACAGACACGCCTGACCAAACAAACAGTGGCTAAGTGTGGGACTTACTAACTTTTGAAGATCGGGCTCCTGGTTCATCACAGAGGAAAGCGGTCTTATGAACGATATCGCACGGTTATAATGGCTGTTTCATTGGCCAGGGCGGCGAGGGTTTCCAGGAGAGGTCCGTCGATCAGCAGTCTCTCTCCGCTCAAAGGGCTCGCTTAACGCACTGCATGTGACCCAGTCCCTCGCTCACACGCTGCTGCTGCTGGCCCTCGTCACATGACCCCGCTTCCCACAGTCCACAGCCACCACTGTCACATGACCCCCACCAGCTCAGAGCTCGGCAACCTCACAGAGCTGGCCTTTCGACCCCTCATGTGACCCGCCCGGTGTGATTGAACTATTAATGTCCATCAAGGGACTGGTGTTGGAAATTAGCTTCAGCTACATACACATGTACAGTGCATCGGGCACTGCTTCTGCGGCTGACAATGTTCTCTGTGCTTGCCCCTTACAAATAAACGAATACAATTTGTAAAAAAATGGCAGCTGCCCGTGAGCGCTGATCCAGTGTCGACTGTGGCCAACAGTCCTGTGGGGCGACCCCTCAATCAGGCTCACAGTCTGCACACAAAGTGTCTTCCTACAACTGTCTGTGTGTGAGAGTGAGAGTGTGTGCGAGAGTGTGAGAGTGTGAGAATGGGAGAGGGAGTGTGTGAGAGAGATATTGAGAGTGAGTTAGTGTGTGAGAGAGTGAGTGTGAGTGTGTGTGAGAGTGTGTGTGAGTGTGAGTGTGTGTGAGAGAGTGAGAGAGTGTGAGAGTGTGAGAGTGTGAGAGTGTGTGTGTGTGAGAGTGTGAGAGTGTGAGAGTGTGTGTATGCTTCACTGGTGTACTGCGGGCTGAAATGAAAGCAGTGGCTTGACCCCATGCGTCTGTGAGGAGAGTGCGTGCTCGTCCACTCTCTCCCACACTGACAGAGCAGGCTGCAGTGATGAGCGCAAATACATTCAAACTGGCCATTCCCAACAGGCTGGAAAAAAGGGCTAAGAATTATTTATAAAAAGATATAGCCCTGAATTACTCGGAGGCTGTGTGTGTGTGTGTGTGTGCGTGTGCGCGTGCGTGCGTGTGCGTGTGTGCGTGCGTACCCCTGAATCACCCGGAGGCTGGAAGGACAGGGTGAAACCGCTGTTCAGTACAGATCTGGTGTCAGCAAGAGGCATTTACGACGTTTCAATCGGGAATATTTAAATAGATAAAGCACTTGGGTTTTTTATTACCGATGGGTGGCTGAAGAACTGCCACCAAACACCAAACATTCCTCCCGCCATTTTGAAACGAGGAATGTGGCCTCCTGAACGTCTGGGGTGTCCACAGCGTGGATCTCAGTGCACTGACAGCAGAGTGCTGTGAGGTCACAGACAGCGCTTATAAGCGGCTCTGGATAACGTTCTTATGATCGCTCTGGGGTGTTCAGGCGCTGAGATAGCGCTAAATTCACACAGCAGTGTTATTTGTTTGCTCCGATGCTGTCAGGACGCCAGGAAGCCCGAAGGGGAGATCTCGCCTCACCTCCACGCGTAAGCAGCAGTAAGCCAGCGTGTCTCCGTCTCCACACAGGAACACCGGGGCTCCAGTCAACGTGAGGCAGAGGCACAGGGTTGCCAGAGCTCTCCCGGAAGGAGAGTGGGAAGGGGGATTATTTTATTTATTTTTTTCACAATTTTTCCCTCCCAATTTGGTGGCCAAATGTACCCTCTATTTCTAAAAATATCCCCCCTCCCCCAACCCACAACTACAGGACCAGCCATCGCTCTGGGACCGGCAGTGGCAAAGACGCCGCACCGCCTCCTTCGAGACAGAACTGGCACAACTATCGGAGCTGTGATTCCGGTACACACAGAGAGCCCTCTTGTGCATGCCGGCTTCCCTACCACCTCCCCCCTGGGGCCCGGAAAGAGGGCGTTTTACACACTTATTCTGTAGGACGTGCATCACGGGCAGGGCTACAATGTTACTTGCTGGGGTTGTGTTCAAACAGACACACAGAACAGAGCGCACGCAAAGCATGGGCTCGCGTTCCCATTTTTATAACAAAATGCCGAACCTACCACCGCTGACCCGATTACCTTATTCACAGAGCTATGTTCATCCCACAGAGGAATGATGCAATTGTGAGAAATTGTGCGTGGTTGAGCGCACATCTCTCTCTGTCTCTCGGTCTCTCGGTCTCTCGGTCTCGGTCTCTCGGTCTCCCGGTCTCGGTCTCGGGTCTCTCGGTCTCTCGGTCTCTCTGTCTCTCTGTCTCTCGGTCTCTCGGTCTCTCGGTCTCTCGGTCTCTCTGTCTCTCGGTCTCTCGGTCTCTCTGTCTCTCTGTCTCTCTGTCTCTGGTACAGAATGACAGCAGTTTAAAGTGAGCTGCCCCTGAGTGGAGTTCCCCCAGAAGGGGCGACTCTACCCAGTCACTGATCTTAGAGGATCCGAATCGCTCCCCCCGACGGGGGACAGCCGATTGTTTACATCACCATGAATCATGTTTCCGCGGTGACGGACGGTAAAGTAAATATAGCTAGTCTGGCGGAGCGGAACGGAACGCGCCCTCTGGGGACCCAGACGGGTGTGGCCCCGGTGCCCCCGCCTGGCAGCGCCAGAGGAAACCTCAGCTGGGCCTAAATGTGGTTCCTCCCCCCCCCTCCTCCACCCCTCCACCAAGTTGGCAGCGACCTGCAGAACCAAACCTGATGATGAGGAGCAGGAAGTCACAGGTAAAGGTGGGAAAGTCCTTTGTGCGGGAAGGGGGTGTTTAAGTGAAGTGGCCCCTAACACTAGCCACATATACTGAAAAATGTATGCATTCACTACTGTAAGTCACTTTGGATAAAAGCATCTGCTAAATGGCATATATTATATAATTATTATTATTATTATTATTATTACACTGAAACCCCTAATAATAACAGCAGAGACCCTGCTTATCACCCTTGACACCCCCCAGCAATAGCATCAAAGGCTTAACCAATGAAATGTGATTGAATAGAGCAGCTTTATGGAAGGAAGAGTCACAGAGGGCAGAAACGGGGGCTGCCTCGAGCCTGACTCACACACAGGCCCTCTGATGTCACTGTGCTTACGGTATTTATAGCGCGGACGCGGCGCTGTGGTTCTGCCGCACGGTACGGCCCTCGTTCCTCATCGAGAACGAACGGAAGGGTGTCCGTGGTCGGGTTCTGTCTCGGAGGAGGCGGATCTGCCGCCCGGGAAAAATTGGCTCATTACCCAGAGGACGGGCGGCGGATTCGTGGGGGAGGGCGAATTGAGATAAATAGAGGGTATTTAGGGCAACCAAATCGGGAGAAAAATGGGGAAAAGTTATAAACTAAAAATAAATAAATATATATATATATATATATTTTTTTAACAGTACAGCTAGGCAGGACACGCACTCCACGAACATCATATTGGATATGTATAGAACATAAGATGTACGTATGTCACGAGTCTGCAAACAAACGGTCCCACGAACATTGAAAGGTGGAACACGGCTGTCAGGTGTGTGTCCTTGTCACTGACACCTTTGCTGTTGTTGTTACTATTGGAGTGGGCGTTTCGTACATTCTGGCCCCTCCCCCTCCTCGCTCAGAGTGGAAGCTGATTAAATGGTAACCTGGAGACAAAGAACAAAAGCAGGAAAGGAACTCTGGGTAATCTGCTTGGGCAAATATGTGAAAGCGCAGCACTTTCCCCTCTCCCTCTCTACTCTCTCTCTCTCTCTCTCTCTCTCTCTCTCTCTCTCTTTCCCCCTCTCACTCACTTTCTTTCACTAGCTCCCTCTTTACCTCTCTGTCCAGTGTGTAACGCTTTGTCCTGTGTTCTGGTAGAGCTAGGCTCCCTCAGTCAGTAGGGCTGAATGTGATTGGTAGAGCTGGGCTCCTCAGTCAGTAGGGCTGAATGTGATTGGTAGAGCTGGGCTCCCTCAGTCAGTAGGGCTGAATGTGATTGGTAGAGCTGGGCTCCCTCAGTCAGTAGGGCTGAATGTGATTGGTAGAGCTGGGCTCCCTCAGTCAGTAGGGCTGAATGTGATTGGTAGAGCTGGACTCCCTCAGTCAGTAAGGCTGAATGTGATTGGTAGAGCTGGGCTCCCTCAGTCAGTAGGGCTGAATGTGATTGGTAGAGCTGGACTCCCTCAGTCAGTAAGGCTGAATGTGATTGGTAGAGCTGGGCTCCTCAGTCAGTAGGGCTGAATGTGATTGGTAGAGCTGGGCTCCCTCAGTCAGTAGGGCTGAATGTGATTGGTAGAGCTGGGCTCCCTCAGTCAGTAGGGCTGAATGTGATTGGTAGAGCTGGGCTCCCTCAGTCAGTAGGGCTGAATGTGAGTGAATGTGAGAAAGACAGTGTGTGCGAGAGTGTGTGCGAGAGTGTGTGCGAGAGTGTGCGATAGTGTGCGATAGTGTGCGATAGTGTGTGTGTGTGTGTACGTGTGTGTGCGTGTGTGTACGTGTGTGTGTGTGTGTGCGAGTGTGCGTGTGTGTGCGAGTGTGCGAGCGTGCGTGTGCGTGGAATAGTGGTGGTGGACGCCCCACTGACACATTGCCCTTGTAAAAGGTGATCCGCCCAGACTGCTCCGCTCCACAGAGGCTTGTGGCTGAACAGGTTTGGAGAGCAGGAACCTGAAACGAGAGTCACCTGAGAGGCCTGCAGCAGGGCACTACAGGTCTGTCTGGTTTTGCTCCGTCCTCGCGAGTTTCACCTCTGCCTGCGCTAAGCCCACATTAATGTTCAGTGAATCACAGCTCGATGACCGAGGTGCAGAGTGCAAGGTGCTTTCAGCCCCGGACACAGCCACAGGCCGCAGCCTGAAACGAGCACACTAAACACGGCACTCACAATTCTTATTTTTACATTACAGCCATTTTGGAGATGATCTTATCCAGAGCGACTTACAGTTTCTTTACACCAGGGGTGCGCAACAAGGGCCGATCTCATGATGGCTGATTTCATGCCAACTTCTGCTCTTAATGACTTCATTAGCCCCCAAGCATTTACTCGATTTGACCTTTTTGATACATTCAGGAGCTAAAGCAGCAGACTGCACACGCGCTATGCCCCCACCTTGGAATTGAACCTGCAACCTCTGCGTTACAAGCCCGCTTCCCTAACCACTACACTGCCAGCCATTTGAGCATTACAGCTGCAATTACTGTTGTTTGTGTCGTTCTTCCCAATTACCACATAGCCACTGCTATTTGATGGGCCATCAAATAGCAGTGGCTATGTGGTAATTGGGAAGAACGATGTTTGTTATGTACAGGCCTTTAGCCAAACAACACACACACACACACACACACACACACACACACACACACACACACACACACACACACACACACACACACACACACTGTCTGTCGACATGCCAACAAAACAACTTTAATTTAACCTTGTGTAGTGGAGCTTCGAGACGCGAGTTAGCGCGTGAGCATCTTGGAAAGCAGGAAGAGTGTGATTAGTTCACGGAGCTGGGGACTCGGGTCTTTAGCTCAGCGGGCTAATCGTGTCTCTTGTTGTGTTGGGGGCCTTCACATGACAATATGGATTTATACAGTGCCTTTGGTCCATCTGTAGCACCTCAAGGCACTTCACAAGTCAAATGCAGGCACCAGGGCACACACAAAAAAAGCAGGTCTTCTTGAGCTAGTATTCAGAAATGTCTCTGGCTGACCATGAAGCCAGGTAACATTAGGTGGGACAGGAGGATGGCTGGGCCAAACGGGACGCCCCTTGGGGGGCACAGGGCCCCAAGCCTCAGGAGGCCGAGTGGGCAGGAATATCCCAGAATGCACCGGTGCGGACAGTCGTCATGGCCAACCCAAGGGCGTAGCCTGCCTTTCTTACGTGCCCCTGGACAGTGAAAGGAGCAGTGTTTCCTGGCCTCTCCCCCACAACCAGCACTCAAAAGACTCCCTGTGCCTCCTGACCAGCGACGTCCCGCACACATTATTTCCCAGAATCCCCTCCCCCGAGTCCCTCGCAGGTTCTCCGACCGACCTGCAACCGGCTGAGCTGAAGCGCTGTTGGGGCCCCGTACAAACGCAAACACGCTCCCCCCAACCCCCGGGCATTTGAAAAAGGCCGAGCAGCCTCCAATGTGTGCCTTCGGCCCTGGCTGGTATTCAACACAGCACTGTGAGAGCCGCACTGTTTGCGCAGCGCTAATGAAATGCAGCAATTAACTGCAGCTTATGCCAATAAAGTAAGTGCGCACCACTGTCCTCTGACGCGCCCTGGCATTTACACTGACCCCTCCCCCGGGGAGGGGGCAGAGAGATCCATCCCATTCACTTCGCTGAACACTGCATCTGAATGACAGCCAGCGTGTCCATTATTACAACAATAAAAAATGATTTACGGCCCCCAGCTGATTTACAGTGCCCGGCAATGTCGCCCGAAGTGCATTCATCTACAGCCGTCTAGTGAATGCACTTTATCTGTGGCTATGATTTGTCCCCCTCACCAAAAAAACGAAAAAAAATGTTTAGAGCCCGGATGGTCCTACACGTGGGTCTCCGCCAACAGCACGAACTCCCCAGTTTGTCATGAAGTGGGCCGGATTACAGATCCACCCGCACAAAACCCAAGACGCCGGAATGGAATTAATAAACGTGTCACCAAAAAAAACCTTGTTTATTGCACGGGCCCCCCGGAGTACCGAACAGAAAAACAATCAAATTACCAGACAATCGGATTAATAGCAATTCAGCAATTACGACATATTATTTAAACTCACGGGTTCTGAAACTGCAGTTGCTGTGGACAATCGTGTTAGGAAAAGGGCCGCCTCTGCACTGGCAGTCAAGCCCGATTACGCGCGTCCTCCATTACATCACAGCTGAGCAAACCCCCGGGCGAGCGAGTCCTACACACCGAGCGGAACCGGAGCCCAATCCCACACCACGGCCCGCTGTGTGCACCGACACTGGACACACAATGCACTCATTCGCAGGGATTCGAACAAAAACATCGCGTTTAGCGAGAGAGGCGGTGGGGTGGCCGACGCTAAAATTGGTAGCTTGGTTGGAACGTTCCTGCTTCAGCCGAAATAGCTGCATAGCTGAGCCTCAAAGATACAAATTTTCTCGCATATCAGGTGTCACTCGATCCTTCCCAAAGAAAACGACAACACAATAGGATACACCAATATGAGTGGGAATTTCACATCGCTAAGCGACGCTATACGCGTGTGCGTGTGTGTGTGTGTGTCATCTCTACAAACCGAGGGTGGTCAACAAAATTCCCGAATATTATAAAGTACTAAAACGCAACCTATCAAAACAATGCGACGCGATGATAGAACAGACACATTAAATGAACAGGGACGGCCACAAAGATAAAGGCTCGCACAGGCGAACCCTCGTGAGAACAAAAAAAAAACATGTTTACCTTGTTGCAGTACAGCATCCACACCTCGTACAGTCTTTCGTTTGATGCCATTATTGTGCACGCCGCGTGTCGTAGACAACATGTACCCAAACGTGACCGTTTTCAGAACCCGCAACTCCTCATGTCGGGGTCCGGGGTCCGCTGTGAGCCATTCGACATCACCTGCTTGCTCAAGTATTGACAGTGTCACATCCGCTGCTAACGTCCAAAAGGATCCGACAGAAGAAAAAAAACGATCAAAACCAAACCTGTTCTCGGGGTGTCAACAGAATATCCTACTCCACGGTGGCTTTTCCGTGGGACGGAATCGATTCCGTGAGCTTGAATAGCAGCCTTGTGTTTACGGTGTGAACTTCCATCATGAATGATGCATTCCCTAATGACCGAGCGCGCCTGGGCTCCTATTTCCTCGTGCGCTGGTCACGGTCCGAGTCTTCCTTCTGTTCCTCTTGATTTGAATATCGCTTTTGCTGGTTCCTCTTTTGGTTTCGTGACAAGGCACTTTTTTTTAAGGAATCGCCCTGTATCCAACGGGAGAGAGAGAAAAAAGAACAATGTAGTACAGCTGTCGACACGACGAGACAATGTTAGCATAATGGTTAGAGAGCTGGACTTGTAACTCAGAGGTTGCAGGTTCAATTCACAGATGGGGCACTGCCGTTGTACCCTTGAGCTAAAGGTACTTAACCTGAATTGCTTCAGTAAATATCCAGCTGTATAAATGGATTGTATGTAAATAAATGTGAAACTGTAAGTCGCGCTGTGGATAAGAGCGTCTGCTAAAATGCCTGTAATGTAACGACGCGATATTACACTTAAAGTGCACATAGAGAACTCGAGGTGCGTTCGTTTCGTTCGCATTCATACCTTTTCGGTTCTATCAGCTCCAGCTTTCGGCTGGTTGAATATTACGCAACTAGAAATCAAGTGAACGTGAGCACGTCTTTGAATAAATAACTGACACACGATGCATGTTGGAAGAACTTAATTATCTAGATGGCTAACCGCGTTATCTTTGTTAGCCGTGCGTAGGTACGATTTTAGGCAATATGACGAACCGAATATGTAGCTACACGTTACTACCAGTGTATATCAACATTTCTAATACGTATATAGTCTACGTATTCTTCCACAGAAATAATGTCAGGTTCTGTATCATATGAAATTATTGTAGCGAAATATTTTCACTCATCCTATCTAACACCTTTAGCGTATCGCGTGCTAGCCAGCCGTTTCAATTGTTTAATTCGGACATTTGTAGCAAGCCATACTTCAATGTTGCGCACTGTATTTCACCAAAGGTAAAGTGCCTTTCAACGCGACTAAGGTCATATCTAACAACGACTAACAACAACAACACAATTTGACCAAGAAGCGTTGGTTTTAGGTTACATTTCGATGCTAACGCTAGCGGGTTGGCCGTAGTAATGGCTAGACGTGACGCTCGTTAGCCGTCCACTTTGCCAACAATGGCAACGCACTGGTTAGCTTGGTAGCTAGCAAGATAACAGCCCGTGATAGTTGCCAAAAGTATTAGAAATAGCAACGAAACAGAAACGTATGATCAAATGAGTACTGTATTTCGAAGACAAACGCAACTCACAAACGACCACCAGTCTGTAGCAGGAACTTTGTGGGGTAGCGAGTTAGCTCATGTTGGCAAGTAAAAGCGCTCATTTAAAAAAAAGTTTTTCGAAGTAGCAAGTTCCAAGACCGTTGACGTTACTCATTAGCACACATAGCTACGGGGGTTGACAGCACACTGGCAAGCGACGACGAGGTTTTACATTCATTATCCCATGTAGACAGCTAGCTAGCATCTCCTAAGAACGTGTAATATCTCGACTACTAGCTAATAAGGGGAAGAGACATTTGATTTAGCTGAAGTTTACAGCTAACGATCGCTAGGTAAATGCATGACAGCTGCGCTGTCAATATTGGAGTGCTGGTATTCGTAAAATAATAAGACAGGATGACGTTCTAAGTCGTGTCGCTGTACAGAGTAGGCTAACTTTAGTTACCTAGTTGGGTGGCTAGCTCACAACCTGTGTCATCAAAGGCGGATTCTTTTCAGTTTTCTTGGGCGAGATACTTCGTCTCCAAACGGGCAAAACAGTGCAGGGATAAACGTAAGCGACGCGCAATCGCCGTTTCTTACTCTGCTCTTCGATGACGTAGACGATCCTCTGAAATAACCCCTGCCAGCCCAGGGCTCTTCCCGCATTACACTGCGAGTGCTTGGCAACTCTCTGGTCCAAAACTTACAACCAGGTGGTGACTATGCCGTTGCCGTAAAAATTAATGTGGGGAGCAAATTTCATTCGAGGAGAAGTCTCGGTAGCACGAAGACAGGGTGGTGTTTTTGTTGGGCGGGGGTTGAGCTTCCGAATTGCTAATACGTTTGCGACAGTTTCCCCTTGCTTTACGTTGACGATGTGGAGCTCATGGGTCGCTAAGGGTGGGTCTCGGTTGCCGTCTGTTTGGCAGTGGTCGACCGCCCCCGACCGGTAGCCATTTCAGTCAGCGACACTCCCAATAGCAACACACAACAAGCCACAGATGTTCAAACTTAAATGATCCAAACCCATACAGATAGATTAACTATATAATAGCTATACCGGTGGCCACTGTACCGGAATTTTGGTTCACATCAATCGTGCCTTATCTTTGGATACAGCGCCACCTGCAGTCCAATTGTGTCAAACGCGCTAAACATCCTATTTCGTGGCACCACAAGTCAGCGTCTTCAATAATGCCACATTGCAAGTCTTCTTAATGGTCGGGAAAATTAATTATTGAAATGACGATTGTAAAAGATCATCCCGATTTAAGAGCCATGGCAATACCGATGGACTTCAAAATCAGGGATGTGAGTTTTCCTGATTAATCAGGAAATACAGATTTTCTGATGCTTAATGTATCTGGCTATTTGGCGTTATTTGCTGAATAATTGCTCATTGATATGAGGTTTATATTAGGTCTACAGTCAAACAATATGAATGTTTTTGTTATGACAGGATTTTAAATATCAGACAGTATTTTTATGTTAATAAAACAGTGGCCTGTCTCACGAAGGAAGTTGAACATAGTCAGCGTATCTTTGCGTTAGCTGGCTACACAAAGCCTAACAAAGGCAATTACAGCTAATTTGTCTCACGACGGTGGTTATCAACTCGCTCTGTCAACCCTGGTTTTTCCCATCGACCTATGAGCGCGTGCACACAAAAGGGTCAGTGTTTGTAACACAGCCAATCGCATGCAATATGAACAGATCCAGAGCACTGTTTCACGAAGTAGGATTGGTGGGTTAGCGAGCTAACTTTGGGCTTAACAATAATATTATAATGTTAATGTTATTCATTATTGATAACTATATATATATGTAGCCCGGCTTCAACTAGTTCAAAACTCAGCTGCCCGTTTACTGACTAAGTCAAATCTTAGGTCGCACATCACCCCAGTCCTGGCCTCCCTGCATTGGCTACCAGTGAGATTTAGAATTGACTCCAAAATCCTACTAAGCACTTATAAAGCTCTACATGTTATAGCCCCAGAGTACATTACTGAAATGCTGTTTTTATACGACTCTAGGAAATTCCTTAGGTCATCAAACCAAGGGCTTTTGAGGATTCCTAGGACCAGGCTTAAACAAAAAGGTGATTGTGCTTTTAGTGTTGCAGCCCCTAAGTTATGGAACAGCTTCCCTCCAAGTATTAGATCAGCCGATTCCATAAATATGTTTAAACAACGCCTAAAGCCCCACTTTTATTCCCTTGATTTTAATTGCATTTAATACATTTTAATTGTTCTAATTGTTCTTATTCTTCTTTTTATCATTCATTTTTTGTATTTTATTCTCTTGCTTTTATCTTGCTTGTTTTATGTCTTGTTTTATGTTTACTGTTTATCCTTCTTTGCCCCTCATAGTATTTCATATTGCTACTGCTCTTTTACCGTGTAAAGCACTTTGTAACTTTGTTTAGAAAGGTGCTATACAAATAAAGATTGGATGATTGATTGATTGATATATATAACTATATAAACTGTATGTTTGCTCAGGTTCTCCGCATCACCAACGGAATATGTATTTGTACCGGTGGCTAGAAAACGTAGGGCAATACATACAGTTGCTAGAAAACGTAGGGCAATACATACACACTGCTGCACAGTGATCGCATGGCTTCGACGAGTGGCATTTGTGAAATGCGGCTCTAGAGGCTTGCAAAAATACAATATTCCCTCGGCGGAGAATCTGTATCTCTGATATTTAAAAAAAACGACTAAGCAATTCTCTATCATTTGTGAGGCCATTTTCCAGAGAGCTGATTGGTGAGGGGGTGGGGTCATTATAGGATTGGATCCGTTAGCCTGAATTTAACCTACTCCGGAGCAGGTTTGCAGCGTAAACTACCATGGCGATGCAATCCAGTTAAAAGTGAGCCACAGTCGTGAGGCTGAAAACGCAGGCTTAAACCCGAAACTAGCTTGCTAACCCACTAATCCTGCTTCGTGAGACAGACCTCTGATGCATGAATTTGTCTGCCTTCTATCGATAACTGGTGGGTACTGGGGCAGGTCAAGAATACAAACCATCCATAGCACATCACACTGTACTGTAACAGCCGCGAGACTACATTTCTCTGTCTAGTAATCCCTAAAACAGGGGTGGGCAATTCCGGTCCTGGAGGGCCGGTGTGTACGCAGGTTTTTGTTTCTACCAATTACCCTGGCTCAATTAGCTAATTAGTTGGGTATGCCAGTGCTGGTTCACTTGTAGATTAGACCACAGTAACATGTTTCACATGGGAACACAAGAACAGTCTTCAGCTGTCATTCATGGGTTTATCAAGAAATGTAGCTAAAATGTCAGATCACGTAAATTACTGGGCTAATTAAATGATTAAGAGCAGAAGTTGGTATGAAATCCAAAAATGGATATGGCCCTCCTGGCCCACCCCTGCCCTAAAACCATGTTTAATTGGAGCTAAATACAAGATTGTAGCAGTTATATTCATTACTACTACTTATAATAATCATCATCATTCTCATCTCCCCATGACCCTCCTTCACTTCCTGTCTGTCCCTCTCCTCCGAGGTGCCAGAGGGGCCCCCACTTCCTGTCAGTTTTGGCCCCTGAGCAGGTGGAATGAGCTGCCTTCCATCACCTGTACCTGGGCTTCGTCCAACGTGGATCTGCCTGCCTCCACACCTCTGCCCAAGCCCCTTTCAGTGCCTGTGTTTCAAGATATCAAAGAACATAGGAATACATAATGACAAGAATATGAAAAAAAAAAAGGTGTTCAGCCCATCTAGGCTCGTCATTTACCTACACTAGTCTAGAGAATATCCAACACTGCATCAAGCCTGGACTTGAATACTCCCAAGAGTCTCTTTGCTTCTACTACTCAACCTGGCAAGCTGTTCCATGTATTGACAACTCCCCCAAAAAAAACACTTCCTGATATCAGGGCAGAATTTACCTTTAGTTTCCACTGTGTCCTCTTGTTCTGGTGACTAAACTCAACCTGAAAAATCTTTGATAGTTCACTTTTGTTAATCCCATTCTATTTTATTTAAAAAAAACACAATAAAATCTCCCCTTTCCCCATTTAAAGTCTCCTTTGGCTAAGCCCGAAAAGATTCAATGTGTTGTCTTTCCTCGTAACTTTTACCTTTCAAACCAGGAACCAATTTAGTTGCCCTTTGTACTTTCACAAGAGCTTCTAGATCTTTCATGTAGTGCGGTGCCCAGAACAGCACACAGTAAATTGAACTCTAAGTGAGATCTGACAAAGGCATTATACAACATCAATATAACCTCCTTTGACTTATACTCAACACTTACACTCACATATTTAGGTGTGTATTATGCTCCTGGTTGTACTGCAGTTGGTTTATTTTCTATTTTAATTGTGGACAATCCTCCCCAGCCACACTGCATAAGAGTGTCAGATAAATACACAAGAGTAAAATCTTGAACAACAAGCCAATGTGGGGGGGAATAATATATTTATAACCCAACAAAAATATTTTTTATGTTTTGAGTCAATAACTATTTTTTCCCCATTAAAAAGGAGGACTGACATTTTAGAAACAGAATAAGAATATATTTTGAAAAAGCTCATATATTTAATACATTTTATATTCAAAAACACCATGTAAAGTGTCTCTTATACACAACAAGGTATTGGTTTCACAGAAGAAGAAAAAAACTGCATATTCCTCAACAGTACAAAGGTTTCAGTAAAGTACAATATTCATCACCCCCAATCAATCAAAATGCACATTTTCAGAGGGATTGTGGGATAGGGGGGAGGGTCACAATGGCCAGTGGTGGTGTTGTTGTACTTTTGGTTGGGCTCCCAGGCAGGCTAAATAAAACAGTCTGTTCATTTGGATGCTGATGCTGGTGACCAATCAGCGAGCACCTGCTCAGGGCTTCGGCCTCGCTGCGTCCTCCTTCACGACGCACCAGCATCAATGGCTTCGCCTCCTTCACATTCAGAGTCCCGCGGACGTCGTGTACAACTGCCCTGTGCCCTCCGTCCACTGTCAAGGGGCGTGTTGTACAGAGAGCACCTGGCTGGAGGGTCAGGTGATGGACGACGGACACCTGCTGGCAGTGGGTTAATCACAGGTAATGCAGGTGGAGCACCTGTCCAGATTGCAGCTCCCCTGTCCCTTTTTATTTTTTTACATGTATGGTTTACAACAACAACAACAACAACAACAACAACAACAACAACAACAACAACAACAACAACAAATACAATACAAAAGTTGATCGGAGGAAAGGTAAAATAAAATGTTGCATAATGCTTGGGTTGTGTTGAAGTAGAGGTGGTTGGCTGAGGTGGGGGGACAGGTGAGGTGGGGTTGCTAGGAAAAGTCCCACACGCCGTCCTCAAGGTCCGTGTGGGAGGAGGGGCCGTGGCAGGAGGGGGTGGGGGGGGGGGCAGGATATGGGCGTGTCCAGGGGGCTGGAGAACGGTACGGCGGGATACATCAGGCTGAGGAAGGAGTCCCGTGTGTGTCTCTTAACCTGCAGAGCCACACGCGCAAAGACACAAACACACACACACACACACACACACACACACACACACACACACACACACACACACACACACACACACACACACACACACACACACACACACACACACACACACACACACACACACACACACACACACAGCAGTACGTTATGATATACGGGAAAGGTATGGCAGACCCATTGGGACCACATATACTGAAATGTATGCATTCAGTACTAAGTCGCTTTGAATAAAAGCGTCTGCTAAATGGCGTATGTTATGATATTATTAGCATGAGGCCACTCACCTGTCTGAAGAAGGCGTGAGTCAACAGCGCTGAGGCAGAGGGTCTGTGTGGAACGAGAACAGAATCACATCACATCCACCCCACAATGCTCACGTCCAGAGACACTCCGCAATGCTCACGTCCGGTCACAACCAGATACACCACATCAAATATCCATCACACCACATCCACAACCAGATACACCACATCAAATATCCATCACACCACATCCACAACCAGATACACCACATCAAATATCCATCACACCACATCCACAACCAGATACACCACATCAAATATCCACACACCACATTCACAACCAGATACACCACATCAAACATCCACACACCACATCCACAACCAGATACACCACATCAAATATCCACACACCACATCCACAACCAGATACACCACATCAAATATCCATCACACCACATCCACAACCAGATACACCACATCAAATATCCACACACCACATGCACAAGCAGATACACCACATCAAATATCCACACACCACATTCACAACCAGATACACCACATCAAATATCCATCACACCACATCCACAACCAGATACACCACATCAAATATCCACACACCACATTCACAACCAGATACACCACATCAAATATCCACACACCACATTCACAACCAGATACACCACATCAAATATCCACACACCACATCCACAAGCAGATAATCCCATCGCAGCTCTACTCCCAACACGGCAGGGCAGGACGGGCAGGAGCGCCGCTCACCTGCGGTCGGGCTGTGGGTGCAGACACACCTGGACCAGGTTGTGCAGGGTGACGGAGTGGTTCTTGGGGGCGGGGCTCTGCGGGCGCTCGTTGGTGGCGGTGCGGGTCAGGCTCCCCGTGGCCACGCTCTCCCCGATGCCCGAGTCCACCCCGGAGCGAGACACCTTCAGCCCCCCCAGCTCCCCCAGGGGGAACGGAGTCACATCCAGCAGGCAGCAGTGAGACCCCCGGAGCTTCTGGAGCAGCATCTGCACCGGGGGGGCAGAGAGCGAGAGGTACTGTGTGTGTGTGTGTGTGTGTGTGTCTCAGCGTAAAGGTGTGTGTGTGTGTGTGTGCGTGCGAGTATTGGAGAGGCTACTAAGGACTGTATATCCTCTTAGTTTGGTTCTCTACTCACACAGGCGTGTCGGTCAGAACACATAGGCAGACAACTTCTCTCTTCTTTGGTCGTTTATTAAAGCAATTTACACTTGTGTTGCCGGAGAAAAATGTCTAGTTAAACTAGCTGGTTTCTCTAACCAGAATATTAATGATAACGACGACACTTGCGTCTATGATGACACGTAAATGTGGGCACTTACTGCGGTCATAAACGCACACGGGACTCAAAACAATGTAAATATCTACACCCGACTATAACTATAATAGTTATATTATAACTAGCGGAGAACGGAGGTTGCAGGGACAGCAGCAGTCGGCAACTTTCTTCACTCGCTTCCCGGGAGTCTGCTCAACCCAGAATGCACTGCTTTCTTTTCCCCGTTAGAAGGAGCTCCGTCTCTTCGTCTCATTTCAAACTATTATACAAGTCCACAGCCCTTCGCACAGTGTGTGTGTGTGTGTGGGGGGGGCGCAGTACAGTACCTGAGTAGGGTGCATGTTCTGGAAGGGCACCCTGCCGCTGACCAGCTCACAGGCGACGATGCCCAGACTGTAAATGTCTGACTTCACCCCGTATCCGTGCAGGTCCTGAGGGCAGACAGAGGTGCACCCTCAGTACACGGGGGGGCGTCCCACCGCGCGGGGGCGGTCGCGGGGCGCACAAGGTGGCCTCACCTGTCGGAGCAGCTCGGGGCTGAGCCAGGGCAGCAGGGCGGGGCTGTGCTGGGGCATGTCGTACACGCTCCGCACCCTCCTGCCGTCCCGCACCATGCTGTAGAGGCTGTGCAGGCCGGACAGGTACACACGGCCCTCCCCAGACAGAAGGACGTGGCTCGCCTTCACCCCCCTGAGAGAAGAGCGCAGGTCACTCCATGCACCCTGCCTGACCTGCTGCCTAACTCTGCCTCTACCTGAGACACTACTTACACCTGTAGCTCTGCCTCTACCTGAGCCTCCACTTACACCTGTAGCTCTGCCTCTACCTGAGACACTACTTACACCTGTAACTCTGCCTCTACCTGAGACACTACTTACACCTGTAGCTCTGCCTCTACCTGAGACACAACTTATACCTGTAGCTCTGCCTCTACCTGAGACACAACTTATACCTGTAGCTCTGCCTCTACCTGAGACACTACTTACACCTGTAGCTCTGCCTCTACCTGAGACACAACTTACACCTGTAGCTCTGCCTCTACCTGAGACACTACTTACACCTGTAGCTCTGCCTCTACCTGAGACACTACTTACACCTGTAGCTCTGCCTCTACCTGAGACACTACTTACACCTGTAGCTCTGCCTCTACCTGAGACACTACTTACACCTGTAGCTCTGCCTCTACCTGAGACACAACTTACACCTGTAGCTCTGCCTCTACCTGAGACACTACTTACACCTGTAGCTCTGCCTCTACCTGAGACACAACTTATACCTGTAGCTCTGCCTCTACCTGAGACACTACTTACACCTGTAGCTCTGCCTCTACCTGAGACACAACTTACACCTGTAGCTCTGCCTCTACCTGAGACACTACTTACACCTGTAGCTCTGCCTCTACCTGAGACACAACTTACACCTGTAGCTCTGCCTCTACCTGAGACACTACTTACACCTGTAGCTCTGCCTCTACCTGAGACACTACTTACACCTGTAGCTCTGCCTCTACCTGAGACACTACTTATACCTGTAGCTCTGCCTCTACCTGAGACACTACTTACACCTGTAGCTCTGCCTCTACCTGAGCCTCCACTTATACCTGTAACTCTGTCGATGCCCTTCCCCTCACCTGTGCACGTATCCCATCTCGTGCAGGTACTCCAGAGCCTTCAGGACGCCGTGCAGCAGGTACGCGATGAGGGACTCACTCATCCCATCAGGGAAGTACGTCCTGAGCAGTGTGTCCGCTGAACCTGAGAGGGGGGGAGGAGAGAGAGAGGGAGAGGGAGACGGAAGGGCGGAGGAGAGAGAGGAGAGAGAGAGGGAGACGGAAGGGCAGAGGAGAGAGAGGGGGGGAGAGAGAGAGGGAGACGGAAGGGCGAAGGAGAGAGAGAGAGGGGAGAGGGAGAGAGGGGGGAGAGAGAGGGAGAGAGGGATGGAAAGGGGGGAGAGAGGGGAGATGGGGAGAGAGAGAGAGAGAGAGAGAGAGAGGAGGGAAGGGGTGGTGGAGAGAGAGAGGGAGGGGAGGTGAGTTGGTCAAAGGTTAGTTTAATATATTTATGTATGAGTGTGTGTACTAAAATGCTAATAGAGACTGATTGAATCCTTAACAAGGGGAACAGGGAGTGAGTACGACGAAACAGAGACAAGGAGGGAGGAGTGAGTGAGTGAGTGTCGGGAGAGAGAGATTGAGAGAGGGGTGGGGTTGAGCTCTCACATTTGTGCTATGGGGCTTAACCTGGTTCTGGGCTTTTAAAACCTATTTTCAGAACACCCCTGTGTATCCCCCTAATTACCCACTGTCCCATTTGAGTAACGAGGCCTTTAGCAGCGCAGGATTTCGTTAGCGGTGGGCTCCACTGCTCACCGTCATCTGGCCCAACCCCCACTTCCTACTGGCCTTTAAAATTCCCACAATGAGCCTCTTTAAATCACCTGTCAATCATTTCCTCCAGCAAACAGGGAGAAGAGAGAAAAACTGGCAGAATAAAACAACTATGGAGCCCATGACGACAGATCGGACCTGATATGGCAGAGCTTTCAGACAAAATGCTTGTAAAATGGTTAAGAACTTTTGTACGTTTTTAAAATATTTGTTATAAGTATCGCTCTCATAGGTGTGATTTAAAGCTGCTTGTGTTTTTTTTGTTGCTACGTTTCTGTTTTAAGTGGATGCACTTTTTCCAAATGTGTTCATGCATGAATTTAGTTTTGTTTGCTTCTGTTTTTTTATACATACTTTATTTTCTGTATTTCATCGGGGAGAGGTGTTGGAAATGAGCCTTTAGCTATAAACACTTAAAAAGAAGCATCGGACGTATTGAAATAACATTGTAGCAATCATTTTGCCATGTCCCTGACAAATTGACAAATAAATGGATACATAAATGAAATATTACCGTTAATATTTTTCATATGCTTTCTCCCTTCTTCCGTGATTGGCACAGCTCACCTCTGCCACACCTGCCATTCAGGTTCCCTCACACCTGAGTGCTACAGCACTACTAAACCACCTGTTTGGGAGGGGGGGTGGGCGCTGTGAGACTCACCGTAGCTCATGAGTGGCGTGAGGACCCAGAGCTGACAGCAGCGGCTGAAGACCAGCCGGGAGGTGAGCAGGTTGGGGTGCTGGAACAGGCGGGACAGCAGCACCTCGTTCTGGGGGTGCAGAGGGAGTGAGCGCTCAGACCAGCACGGCCAGAGGAACGGCAGGTACCACAGGCAGGGCAGGTACAGTACCAGTCAAAAGTTTGAGTACACCTTCCATCTGGATTACGGCTAATCGGGCTAAACTCCTTCATTCTTCAGCAAGATAACAACCCAAAACACACCTTGGAATTGTGCAAGAACTATGTGGTGAAGGAGGAACGTGAAGGACAACTCAAACTAATGACCTGGCCTGCCCAGTGTCCAGACCTCAATCCCATAGAACTTGTATGGGACGAACTGGACAGAAGAGTCAAAGCAAAGCAACACACAAGTGTCTCTGGGAATTGCTGCTGGAGAGCTGGGAAGACATGTCGGGTGATTTCCTGCGGAAACGTATTAACCGAATGGCCTGTGTTTGTGAGGCTGTTATCAAGGCAAAGGGTGGCTATTTTGAGGAATCCAAGATTCAATTTTCTTGAACATTGCTTTGGTGTTCCTTTTGTTTATTGTTACATGCATTTTTTTGTCATTTTCAAGTATTTACAGAAACGTATATGGTGTAAAACATTGTCAATTATGAGGTAAACCTAGTTTCCAGCAGGTGTACTCAAACTTGTGACTGGTACTGTACACCAAGTAGGGCAGGTAAACCAGGTATAACAGGTAGGGCAGGTACAGTGCGGCAGGTAGACCAGGTATGACAGATACAGTAGGTAAAGCAGGTAGACCAGGTATGACAGATACAGTAGGTAAAGCAGGTAGACCAGGTATGGCAGATACAGTAGGTAAAGCAGGTAGACCAGGTAGGGCAGTCCTCACCAGCAGCTGCAGCAGCTCATCCTCAGTGCACTGGTCCAGGTTGGTGCTCTTCACGGCCACCAGCTTGCCGGAGGGCGTGTGCCGCGCCATGCACACCTGGCTCAGGTTATTGAAGCCCCGCCCTGCTCGCACAGGAAGGGGGGGGCAGGAGGAGCGTGTCAGAAGTCCGGAATGTTCTACGACTCGTAAAATGCGTCGCGACCCGCCTGTAACCCTATAGTCACATAATGCGGGGAGATCGCAGACCAGACGACGCGCGGCGTTCACAATCAGCGTGCGAGTCGTGTTCATTAGCTTTCAAAAGAGGAGAACCGTGGCAGAAAAAACTGTTAAAAGAGGTGAAAAAAGAGACCCCTATCATTAAGAGACGAGAACCTGTGGGACATTTTATTCAGCACGAATCAAATTCAAATCACTGGTGCTGGCATATCAGGCCGCAAGGGTAACCACTCCCTCCTACCTCCAGACACTCATCACACCCACCCCCCAGCCAGACCCCTCTCCGCTCCACCTCCTCAGGTAAACTGACTGTCCTATCCCTCTGGGTGCCCAGCAGCCGCTCCTGGCGGTCTCGCCTCTTCTCTGTCCTGACCCCCTCGGTGATGGAATGACCTTCCACACTTGGTCAGGACCGCGGAATCACTGGCCATCTTCCGAGAGACTCAAAACCCACCTCTTCAGACTCCACTACCACTGACTCTGTACATGAATTAACTGTAATTAACTTTTCTTTCCCTGTGTTACAGGTACGATGTGCAACTGCCAACAATGATGTACAATGGGGGAAATAAGTATTGAACACATCAACATTTTTCCCAGTAAATGTATTTCCAATGAGGCCATTCAAGTGAAATTTGCACCAGACTTTGGTATTAACTCAAGAAATCCAGACAAAAATCTAAACATTAAAGTCCATATGTAAATAAAGTTATGTGTAATAAAAGTGGAATGACATAGGAAAAAAGTATTGAACACATTAACTGAAATTAATTAAATACAGTGGAGAAGCCTTTGTTTGTAATGACAGCTTCAAGGCGCTTTCTGTATGAAGTAACTAATCGCCCGCAGTATTCAGGTGTGATTTTGGCCCATTCCTCTACACAGATTGTCTTTAAATCTTGAAGATTGCGGGGGCCCTCTTGTGAATCTGGATCTTCAGATGCTTCCACAAATGTTCAATTGGTTTTAAGTCAGGTGATTGACTGGGCCATTCCAACAAGTTGATTTTCTTTCTCTGAAACCAATTGCGAGTTTCCTTTGCTGTATGCTTTGGATCGTTGTCCTGCTGGAAGGTCCACCCACGTCTCATCCTCAGCATCCTGGTGGATGGCAGCAGGTTCATCTCAAGAATCTCTCTGTACATGGCTCCATTCATTGTTCCTTCAATGATATGAAGTCTGCCCGTACCACGAGAGGAGAAACAGCCCCACATCATGATACTTCCACCTCCAAACTTCACTGTTGGTATAGTGTTATTCGGGTGATGTGCAGTGCCATTTCTCCTCCAAACATGGTGTGTTGTGTGACAGCCAAAAGTTCAATTTTGGTCTCATCTGACCAGAGTACATGCTCCCAGTAGTGCACTGGCTTGTCCAAATGTTGTTTGGCAAACTTTAAACGAGCTTCAACATGTCTTTTTTCAGTAGTGGAGTCTTGCGGGCTGAGCGTGCACAGAGGCCATGGCGGTGGAGTGCATTGCCTACTGTCCTTCCTGTCACAGTTGTACCTGCTGCCTCCAAGTCTTTCTGGAGCTCTTTCCTAGTGGTCCTTGGCTCTTTGGCTACTCTTCTAAGTATCCTTCTGACTCCCTGATCAGAAATCTTGCGAGGAGCTCCTGTGCGTGGCCAGTTGATGGTGGAGTGATGTTGCTTCCACTTACGGATAATGCCCCCAATGGTGCTTACTGGAAGATTCAGAAGTTGTGAAATACGTCTGTAGCCAATTCCATTTTCATGTTTTGCAACAATCTGGTTGCGAAGGTCTTGAGAGAGCTCTTTGCTTTTACCCATCATTAGATGTTTGTTGTGTGGCACCTTGGTAACAAAAAAACCTTTTATAGCCCATCAATATATTCTAACCCAGCTGACATTAATTAGCACAGTTTGGAGGTAGAGTTGCCTCCTAATTAGCTATGGTTTTCAGCTGGTTCCTTGCCTTTCCTTGCTGTGGTGTACTGCTTTTTCTTAGTGTGCTCAATACTTTTTTCCTGTTTCATTCCACTTTATTACACATAACTTTATTTACATATGGTTATAGATATTTTGTCTGGATTTTTTGAGTTAATACCAAAGTCTGGTGCAAATTTCACTTGAATAGGCTCATTGGAAATACATTTACTGGACAAAATGTTGATGTGTTCAATACTTATTTCCCCCATTGTATATTACAGAGTTACTACACTGATCTCTTGCACGAACAATGATTAATCTTGTCGCTCTGGATAAGAGTGTCTGCTAAATTCTGTAAATGTAAATGTAAAATGTTTGTTTGTGATAAACGAGCGAGGCCGCTCACACAAAAAAAACAAAATTCATATCCTTTCACACCTTAAGTCATCACACTTCATGCTACTGGCCTTAAAACTAACGTCTCATCGATTCCACCAGGTCGTGCCAGCTCGGGTCTGGCAGGGAGTGCTGCTTAGGGGGCGGCAATCGACTGTCCGCCCCAGGGAGGGGGGAGGGAAGCCGATATGAGATCGCTGCGTATATGAGTGGTCCTGTGTGTTACGGTGACCGCAGCGGGTGCCGGCTCGGAGGAGGCGGTGCAGCGCTCACTACCGGTCTCGGGACTATGGCAGTGAGCTCTCATACGAGTGTGGCAATAACTGACATGAAAAAGAGAGGGTATAATTACCAACTAAAAATAGGGCGAAAAATGGGGAATAAAAGCATAAAAACGGGGGGATGGTCAGCGTAAAAAAAAACAGCCTGAGAGAATGTGCTGTGCTAATGCCTCCTGCTCGCCAGCTCGGCACTTTATACACAACTCCTCCAGAAACAGCTGGGCAGCCTTTTGAATTTGGAAACGCTTTCTTTCCTGCATGGGAGTGCCTTTCTGCAGCTGCCCCCCCAGGGATTCAGGACGCAGTTTGAACAGAAACAGCTGAAGAGACAGAGACACAGTCTTTACGCTCTGTATGGGAGTCTGGACCGCCATACAGAACGCCGTACACTACACTGTTTCAGATTTCTTCCCATTTTTCTCCCAATTTGGTAGCCAATTATACCCTCTATTTCTTTCAATTTACCCTCCCCCACGATCTCGTTGCTCGTAACTACGGGGCAAGTTAATTCCCTGAGGCCGGCGATGATCCGCCTCCTCCGAGACGGAACTCGCCCGCCTACTTTCTAGAGACGCCTTTCCGCTCCTCGGCGACCTTGTGCCGGCTCACCCTCCCCCCTCCCTCTGGGGTGGACATCCAAACAATTGCATGTCCCCAATTGGGGCCCTGGCCGTTCTGGCACAGTCGGGTTTCGAACCGCAGCTGCAGTAGGCAAGATGTAAGTGGATGCTTAGACTGTTACGAGAAGGCAGGACACTAGAAATAAATATGTAGCACAGGGTAGGTGTGGCGTTGGAGGCCCCCCCAAGGTTAACTCCTCCTCCCAATAAGACACAGCAGGCAGGTACCAGCAGAGAGCGGACCTGCTCTCCTCTCTCCCGCTTATGGGAACAAGGAACAGAATAAAAAAAGCACATACACAGGGGGCCTCGGGCAGCGTAACGGTCAAAGCATTCACCCCCAATGCAAGTTGCCTACTGCAGCCGCGGTTCAAAACCTGGATGAGAGGGGAAACCGGCCGGCTCTGGACGAGAGCCCCAATCGGGGGCGGCGATTGGGTATCTGCCCCAGGGGAAGGGGGGAGAGTGACCCGGCATGAGCTCGCCAAGAAGCGCGAAAGGCGTCCCTGTACGGGAAAACTGGCTTGCCTCCGAGGACAAGCGGCAGGCTCATGGGGGAGGGTACATTGAATGAAATTGAGGGTATAATTGGCTACCAAATTGGGAGGAAAAACTGGACAAATCTGAAACATGTTGTTTTTTTTAACACACAGGGCACCAGCAGGCCACATCTTTAAGAGCACAGCAAGGTCTCACACTTCCACCCACTTCCTCCTCACTTCCACCTCACTTCCTTGTGTTTAATATTTAGGCCTTTATCAGACACTCTAACCTGGAGCGACTAACAGAGCTTACATTTTTACATGCTATGCATTTCCACAGCTGGATATTTCCTGAAGCAATTCAAGTTAACCTTTTTTTCCTCATTTGCTCAAGGGTACAATGGCAGTGCCCCCACCTGGGAGTGGCTGCCGGGCGCCCGGAGGGATGGGACAGTCAGTTTGCCAGAGGAGGCTGAGCGGAGGGGTCTGGCTGGGGTGTAGGGTGTGATGAGTGTCTGGAGGTAAGGGAGAGCAGTTCCTCTAGCCGCCTGAAAGGCAAGCACCAGTGATTTTCAATCTGATGCGTGCTGCATTACACTACACTACAGAGGTCAGAGGCCAGAGGTCAGAATGAAACCCACAAGCCACCACCCGGGATGTGAACGGGCTGCGCTGGATCATGGGGGGGGAAAAAACACCCAGAAGCTTAACTAGGGGCCTCCGATAGCGTTCGAAACCCAAATATCCCAGACCGGCCCTGCTCTGCTAGGCATGGATAAATGCCCCCCTCCAGCACAGGGTGTGACAGAGATTGAACACTGAGCCCAGCGTGTACAGCGTGTACAGTGTACGGGGGAGAGGGGCGCGGTAGGCTCACACAACTCCCCGATGAAACCCTGCCCAAGGCTACAGTACGTTTTAATACATGGACACTCCTAATACACAGCCGGAGTTGTTTTGGTCTTGTAACAAATTATTATTGATATAATTATATGGTCCTCTATGTGTTCTCGTTGCTACGGCAGGTGCTTTGATCTTGAATAAAGGACAATTCCTTTGCAAATGTTTTTGCAGCTGTTTGTGATTATGTCAGCAGAGCTTAGTGAAGTAGTTAGAGGTCAAATTGTTCTCCTGAGTAAAAATCGTGTGTTCGTTTTTTGACGAACGATGAAAACAAACAGATCTTGGTGGTGGTGGAAACAATTACTTTCTTCCATTCTAGTTCGAGTGTAGCTGGAATTCTTCATTGCTACCGTTTCGTATTGACGGTTTATGTTTTGGTATGTTTTGTTAATGTTTAAACAAAAACATAAATCTGAAAATTAGATCATCCTAAATAACTTCCAGTGGGGAGTTTCTCATAAACTCCACATCTCATCACAATGTTAGATCTTTGGAGCGTGTGACTGATCACAGAGACCCGGTCACCAGTCTTCCGTTGAGCCCCAGCCGTGGGACCCACGCTCTCTCACTGCCTGTGTTTCAGCATCGCGGCTGAGTCCTTGGTGAACACTGGGGGAGGGTTTACCAGATGGTACCGTGCCTGACGGTTTGCCATTACCGCGCGCCGTGACGGTTTGGCGAAGCAGCCCCGGGAGGGAGGTTTCCTACTCACCCAACTCCGACAGCAGCTGGTAGTGCGTGGCGTCGGCAGACAGCTCGGCGAGGTCGTCTCGGGTCGCGGTCCTGGGCAGCGTGCTCGTGGAAACATCGCCGCTCTGTGAAGTGTGACGACACACACAACCCGCGTTACGGTGCCTCCCCTCCGGCGGGGCGTCTCTAAGCGCTCCTGCGCTGGTCGCCTGACGGCAGGGTCACGGCCGCGCTCTCGCTGACGGACGGCGGGTGTCCCTCACGGCCCCGCTGGTGGTGAGGTCAGCCTCTTCACGCAACGGGAGCGGAGAACAGCGCCGATGTGGACACAGTGCTGACGGCTAAAAGCGCAAACCGGGGGAGGTGGGGGCGATGTGCAGTGTTTATATCTGCCAGTAAGCTGGGTCGGTGAGCTGGGACTGGCGAGCGCCGGAGTGGACGCTGCGTGCTTTTACCAGCAGCTGACAGATGGTGGCGCTGTGGGGCTTTTCCTGGTAGATGAGGTTGGTAGGTAGCACAGTGGGGCTGTACCAGTATCTTAATGAGGGGGAGGGGGCACTGCTGGGCTATGCTGCTGATTGACAGAGGGGGGGTGTTTGTTCTGTACCAGTAGCCCAAATGGGGAGAGGAGGACCTGTTTGTAGCTGACAGAAGGGGGTGCTATTGCGCAGGTCTTGTTTACGAAGGAAGGGACCCTGTTTGGACTGTACCAGTATCTGACAGAAGTGGGGGGCACTATTGGGCAGGGCTTGTTTGCTGACAGAGGGAGGGGCTCCTGTGTGGACTGTACCAGTAGCTGACAGAAGGGGGCGCTATCAGGCAGGGCACTGACCAAGTACTGGTTGCTGACGTCCTCATAGTGGTCCTCTATGGAGATGGGCTGGACCTGGGTGTGGGAGATGCAGGAGCAGTCCTGGGAGAGAGGGAGGGAGGGAGGGGTGAGAGGCCTGGTACCTACAAGGAGGGAGGAGGGGGGGCAGTGAGGCTGAAGGGGTGGAGGGGCAATGCTCTGGGAGACAATGCTGACAGAACAGAGCTGGGGAGTCAGAGGGAAAGGACCCAGTTAACTGCCATTCCCATCTGCAAGCATGGGATCCAGATTCATGGTTAAACATTAATTATTAAATGTGTTATTGTCTGCATCCCTGCTGCACGGCAGCTACAGGGCTTCCACTACCAGACAGGGTAGGTTAAGGATGTTTACAGCACGGTTTACAACAACCAGAGAGAAAAATAAATGCAACACACACAGAGGTCGATATGGGCTCTTGTACAGGGAAGACGGGAAACAGAATTTCATCGGTTTTGAATGCCGCTCCATTGTCAGTCAAGACGTAGTACACTATACGCTCATTAATATTCATACATACTACAGAGTGTGTTGCTGCCTACTACGAAAACAGTTCTGACAAGAGAAAGAAACGTGCAGAAATCTCACCAAGAAAGACATGGAATCCTTTTCGTCGTAAGAATCACTTCACGCGAGGGCATTTATCCTTTAGCACGAGGCGCTGTGGACGAGGGGGAAGAGAGTAAGTCCGTGCGGTGAGAGGGAAAGGAGGAAATCAATGGCAAAGCGAGCTCCCATTTCATCTGCGTCCCGAGTTCCGGTCGCGAATTCCCCGCGGCTCCCACGTTCTGAATGTGGATACACGCTGCAGTGTGGCGTGAATGTGTGTGCGGCGTGGTCCTTACCTGGTTAGGGTTAAAACGGTTCGCATTTCGCTGCGTGATCTTTGAGCACAGACTTCGTCGGGTTTCGCCAATCCATGTTCTTTCAACGTCCTTTCGGGCAAAAAAGATGAGGTCAATAAAAATAATAATAAAAGAAGCTCAAACTAACCTTACTTAAGGCAGAGTTGCCTGTATTAATAACGACACACACAGAACATCAGATTCAGATAGGCTGTCAAAACACTGTCTCCATCCAAGCAGCCTACACACGCGGCTAATAATATGCTCCCGTTAAGATGCACACATGTAGCTAAGCGGAACATACTTAGGCAACGGTGTACGCGTTATTAAATATTCATATTAAAATCATGTTTGCATAATTGTTTTACACGATGATCCCGAGGCGTCTGCACAACAACAGCGCGTGAAGCTCACGCCCCGCGCCTGTCCCCTGAATGAGAACACCGGGAGGGAATCGAGGACGGGGACCGCGAAGTGTCTGTCCCCTGCCCCCGAGTGCTTAGCATGAGCTTTACTGATATTAATGTTGATGGGATGTCGCTGTAGTCCACTCAGGGGCTATACTGGGGGAGGAGGTTGGGGGGCAATTCATCTTGGTTTGTGTGCGCGTACGCACGTCTGTGCTCTGTTATAGTCTGTTTCCGTGCAAAACATTACCCTTCTGAGGAACAAAAATGATTTTGTCAGCGTATACAGTGTGTCAGTGCTCATTTTGTCCTTGTAGCCAGGTCTAAGAACTGTACACTATGTGTACGTCTACGAAAGAACAGCCCAAATGTCTAATGGTCTGCGAGACCGCGCATGACCGTGAATCCACACGAACACAAAACCAGTGGAGGTCCAGTGCGATGTGAATTAAATAACGAACGAAATGATTATCGATAAGAAATGAGCGAGTGTCGATTATATAGGAAGACAACATAGTCTAAAGAACAGCGAAAGGCTGCGGATAATTGGTTTCGGTATGGCAAATGATGCAAAAACATGTCGCTAATCGAATTACCATTTTTCCGAGGCTTTTAAACGGCACGTAAATGTCTTTCTTTACACACTCACGAAACCACTGCTCGTCATAACTGAACTTTTTTTATTTTTAGAAGAGTGCAACACATTTCTTACTTTAACCAAATCTCGGTAACTTGCTAGCTAATCCCACAAACATGCCACAGTAACAATGTGGGTTAAACTTTAACTCAAGTAATACTTACGAACACATCATGGCTTTGCTTCAAGATTTTAAAAGCTAGCAGTGTTTTCACTCCGAATGGTAAAAATGATCACATCTATTCCTTAAATACATTACATAAGTGTTAAAATGTAAACATACTGAACTTCAAAGTGAATAGCAGCAACATTCGCTAACTTGCGAGCTAGAAATCGGAGGCTTTTGCCCTGTTCCCAGCTGATTTGACAGTGACGAAAAAACTGCAAGAGGACGCAACGTATTGAAAATAAAAGTCTCTATGTGATGACGACAAAAGAGTATCTGTGCCCCTCGGTGTTTTTTTTTTTTTATGAAAAGTTATGTTTATTTTTGTAATTTGACTTCACCTTACACCACGTATTTAAACGTTAAATGGTTTCTACATTTACATAAAGTAGTTGCAAAGTACACGACGCATTGATTTTCTAAATCAGGAATAAGAGATTATAGAATTGCGGTTGGGAGGCCCGTTTTAAACACGTCACCCTTTTACTGTCTGCTCTTAATGACGTATTGTAGCCATCAGCTTCCCAAACCTTGCCCCAAACTTCCCTCCCAGAGCAGTTCACTCGCTTGCCTGACAGCGTTGGCTCGCTATCCATTGTTTGATTCTGGTGACAGAATGACATGTAGCTAGCTAGGTATCTGGGATTGCTGTAAAGCGGTTGTAAATAAGTTCTGAAAGGTATGTGCAATGATTATAGGAGTTAGTGTATATTTAGCTACATTGGTAGCTGTTTTTATGCCATAGTATAATGTTGGCTAACGTTGTCAAAAAGGAAATTGGAAATTAGAATCACAGATGTGCATGTTTGCTCATGTTTGCTCATTTTAGCTCTCTGGCATAATGTTAACTGTTATGTCAGATTCGCAAGTCTAGTCATAGTCTGTGTCGGTAGCAAGTTAGCAATACCTAACGCGAGGGAGACAGTCTGATTTAATATCACGCTACTAGCCTCCGACCAGTAGTGCCAGCTGTCAAACTTGCAAACTGACTACATATTTTAGACTTAACGTTACAGTACAGGTAATTTCGAAGCTATCTAGCGGATGCACTTCCCATTTTACTTAGCCAACTTTAGCTCAACTTTAACTTTCCCATGTTTTTCCGATGAGATTAACCGAAATCATATTTGTTGCCAGGAAATGGCTAAATATTGTAGTAGCCCCAATGTTGCATTGCATCCATTGACCAAATTAGTACAAAGGGTATCCACGATTGTATTCATCCACAGCGAGGTGGGGTTATGTTGTATGGTGATTTATTGCGTGCGACTGGTTTGGTAGCCCGGAAAGCGAACTTGTATAATTTGCATTTAGCCAGCGGACCATATTTTAAATATCGTCTTAGCTGACTAGCGCTAGTTATATAGATGTTGTTAAAACGGATCCTAATATTTTTTTATGTTAGGTTTGTTTACCTGTTTTTTGTGCTTAATATATATGGTTTTCTAGCTAATTATATTTTTGATATCTTGGCATATATATACTTTGAGGAAATAAAATCCAGTAAACATTCATTCAAATGGAGTGATGGCCAATTAAGATCTGTGGGTCAGTGGGAATATGATATTTTATCAGTATCATTTTACAAGTTCTGTTCAACTGTTTGTCATAGGCTTTCTACAAAACACTTGCAGTCATATAGGGCACATGGACACGGTGTGTAGTGTAGTATAATGGTTAGGGAACTGGCCTTATAAGGTAAATGTTGCAGGTTTGATTCCCAGGTGGGGCACTGCTGTTGTACTCTTACCTAAATCAAGTAAATATCCAGCTGTATAAATGCATATTTAAAGAAATGTAAACTGTGTAGGTCTTCATCTAGTCTACTAAATGTAATGTAATACACAGAACAATCGACAAATCCGGGTCTGTCTGCAAGCAATCAGCCTTGGATCAACGACTCTGTACAACGGCCTGTTTCCTGGGGTGAAGGTAAACGCCGAAGTGATAGTGCAGCTTCTATAGACGAAACGGTCGGCTCCATATTCTTATCATTGAAACTTCTGTTTACATTTTTTTACATTTTAAGCATTTAGCAGACGCTCTTATCCAGAGCGATTTACAGGATGTGCATTCTCTGCCGTTGAAGCTGTGACGGTCCAATTGAAACGCCTCATTCATGACGCAGGCATGGCCAATGACAATGCCGGTGATGATTGATTTTCTGCCTTGGGCACGCCTCTTCGTGATTATTCACGAAACTGTAATCTGTCACCGGAACAACCGTAGCCAATTGAAACCTGCTGTAGTTAGGTGGAAGGAGCGGACTTTTTAGGGTTTAGTCTGTATAATGAAAAATAATAATTGAGTAGGTCTCCCAGAATCCCATACAACAAGATCAAACACAATTTACAAAATGTATTATTTGGCAGACGCTTTCCGTGTGGCTCAGTAGGTAGAACATGGCGTTGGCGACGCTTAGGTTGTGGGTTCAATTCCCGTTGGGACCACATGTACTGAAAAATGTATGCATTCAGTACTGTAAGTCGCTTTGGATAAAAGCATCTGCTAAATGGCATATGTTATATTATATTATATTAAGCTTGCAGTGTAATCATGGTGTTGCTGGCGGAAATGCATTTACATCAGGAGCAAAAAGTCGGGGAGAGAGAGAGAGAGACAGTGAAGCATTGATACAGAGAGGTACATCCTTTTGTACTGGAGGGACATTAGCAGAGATAAGCTGCCTCACACACATGCATGCATGCATGTATGCACACACACACACACACCATAAACTCACACACATACACCCACATAGACATACATACAGTCACACACCAAAACACACATACATACACTCACTCACACACACGCATACATAAAAATACACACACGCACACATACTGTCAGATTGGGGCAGACAGCCAAACGCCACCCCCGATTGGGGCTCCCCACCAGGGCTCTGTGATTTGCTCTGTGGGAGATGGAGAAATGGAGGGGTGGGGGCGTTTGTGGCTGTGTTGCACAGTCACCAATTATTTCAGCGGGCAGAGGGGGTGTAACCTGTCTGCTGCAGCGCCAAACCCAGATAGTCACCTCTGCGTTCTCACCTCTTTTTCTTTCTGTTCCCTCTGCATTATCCTCCGTTCTCTCTCTCTCCCACTCCTATTCCCTCTCTCCTTCTCTTGCTCCCTCTGCTGTCTTCGTTGTTCACTCTCCCTCGTTCTTGCGGGACAGTGTTTTCGGGAGGTGTCTTGAGTCTAGCACCGCCCCTCCTCCTGCTACCTCACTGGCCGGACAGGATGTGAGCCCCTCCCTTTCCTGTGGTTCGGGTGCGAATGGGGAGCGTGTTCCCCGTGTGCTGGGGGGAAGTGTGAAGTGAAACCCATGAGTGTGGAGAAGACGGACTCCACCTGCGGCCCTGGTGAGTGTGTGGGAGGGAGGGGGGGCTTCCGGCCTCCAGTTTGAATAAACGGGTTATGGAAGAATATGACATTTCAAAACACCTGTACACACACACCTCACAAACACACACACACCCCACAAACACACACACACACTCACTCACTTACATGCACACACACACACACAGGCACACACACACATGCACAGACCCATACACACACAGTTCTCTGCTGTCCTGCAGGATGTTACACACACACAGGATGTTATTTGTGTGAATGTGTTGTCATGTCAGATAGCGCACAGACAGACAGAGGAGTGGGCCGTCATGCCACTCACAATATTGTGCTGCCCTCCTGTGGAATCATTTTGGTTTATTAGCTAAAGTTGTAAGTAAACTAACTCTCTCCCTCTCTCTCTCTGTCTATTAAAAATTTGACCTAAAATTCAAATTGTGCTTATTTGCATGACGTCAAAATGTGCAGTATAACCAAAGTGCAGTTGCAAATGTTTAAATATATTTGACTCTCTCAGATGAAGACAGTGAAGAGAGCGTTTCGGGGTCGGGGGCGGTCGCTGAGCCCCCGTACCTGTGTGACAGCCATGACTGGGAGGGGTCCCCCAGGTGCTCACCTGAAGAGACCAGCGCCATCTCACCTGTGCTGGCTGAGGAGACCTTCCGCTACATGAGTGAGTCGCCATGGATATGTGGGAGGGGCGGAGACTGTGTGGCTCTTGGGGTGTGTGTGTGTGAAATGTGTGTAGTTCTGAGATGTGTATGTGTGAAGTGTGTGTGGTTATAGGGTGTGTATGTGTGTGTGTTTGACGGCAAGGCCGATCGGGTTGTGTTTATTAGGGGCATAGAAGGAGGGATAGAGAGACAAAAAGACGGACAGTGAGCCATACTGTGACACTGCCAACAAGCCAGAATGGAAAGGCAAGACTCCCTGTCCTTTTGGGTTTATTATTGCTGCGCTTTTATTTTGACAGCAGGTCCACTCCTATTAATCAGACTGTCCTGCAAGGTCCTTCAAATGTCATTCTCTCTCCTTCCCTCCCTCCCTCCCTACCTCCCCCTCTCCCTACCTCCCTCTCTCCATTGTGACCGCTGGCCCTGACTCCTGATTGGTGGAACAGCAGGCTGGGTTTAGGCCAATGTCTATGCAGAACAGCAGATAGGACATTATCTCTGTGTGTGTGTGTCTGTTTCTGTGTGTGAGAGGAGGTGTGTATATATATATGTGTGTGTGTGTGTGTGTGTGTGTGTGTGTGTGTGTGTGTGTGTGTGTGTGTGTGTGTGTGTGTGTGTGTGTGTGTCTGTTTCTGTGTGTGAGAGGGGGTGTATATATGTGTGTGTGCACATCACAGGTCTTAAAGTGGTATGGCAGAAAATAGCATGTTAACCCCCCCAAGCCCACGTGGAAATGCTCCAATACACATCAAGTAGTATAACAGCTCTAATGTTGCTTTAATAACATGTTTTATCTGACCTTGACATTACAACAAAAAAGCGAAAAAGTGAAAAGTCAAACTACAAAGTGGGTAACGGAATAGGATATGGGAAGCAGTTGGTGTATGTATTTGTGTAACATTAGAATCCCTTGCCCACTTTGTATCTTGATGGAAAATAACACCACAGTGTAGCTTATGAAGCCAAAAACTAAGCACAAGGTATTTGTTAAAAAAAAAAAAAAAAAAAAAACAAATAGAAAATAGCAGAAAAGTTATACTTATTTTCCCAGTAACTCACAATCACAGTGCAAACACACAACCAATAATTGATGAGAGCTGGAGTACAGCATACCCCCTTGCATACAATGTGTCAATACTCAAAACATTTCTGAGATCCAACTCAGTTTTTCAGTGCTAACACAATACAGTGCAAATAACATATTCAACAATGAGCCTTATTTAGAAGGGTTCTTTTGAAATTAATATTTATATTTTGTATTAATTCATGTATTTATGTGAATATAGACAATTGAAATGTCAGCCATATTTGAGAGTACATCACACTCTTAGGAAAAAAGGTTCTAATAGGGTTCTTTCCTTGTACAACCAAGAGAGTATAACGATTCAAATGACACCAATATTGTGTCTGTACTATGTTTAAATAAAGTAACAAAGAAAAAAATTACAACTCAACTCATTTGAAGAATCATCAGTACCTTTGTTTAGAAGGCACTTACATATGTGATCTGCAGACTCAACCTGACTTAATCTTCCTTTCATGGTGATCCCTGTTAAGATCCCAGCACATGTGGACTGCCTATTTTAAAGTTATAACTACGCACTAACATGTTCTCATTTCCCCACAGAAAAGAAAACTGAGCAATCTGTAATAATAATATGAATTATTATTTATAAAGGACTTTTCAAGCAGTTTAAATGTTTACATTAATAAATGAATAAATTATGCTTTTAAATAATCATGAATGATGACAACGTCAGAAGATAGGGTATGACTGTCAGTCATAAGTCTCCAGCAATTATCAGTTCATCATGTTTTAACACCAAAGACGCTGAGAAGTCAGAATACCACAAAATAACAGGTGCATGGCAGTAAAGTGTGAACATACTTCAAAGGGGCAAAATTAATTCATTGGTACAGTTTACGTTTGAATGGACTATTTTGCATGGATCCCATTGTGATTTAGATGTATGCAGCTGCATAGGGATGTTCAATTAGCTATCAATAGCTAGCCAGCTAACATTATCTAATGTTAAATAGCTAGCTAGCTATCACCTCAGGATTAAAGCTTGTTTGCTAGCTAACATTAGCTAGCTAGCTAACGCTACTACCGTTACAGCAAACAAGGTAAATGCAATTCAGTGTCTTGTTAACATGTTAGATTAACTTTAGTTATCTATATATATATATATATATAATCTTCCTTTCATATATATATATATGTATATAGCTATATATACGAGCTAACGTTACAAGAAAATATCATCGTTGCATCAACCAGCGAGTGGCACTTTACCAGTATTGGGAGCTAGCTAGCTGACTAGCTGTTCACACCTGCAACACTTTTGGCTCTATGATTGTTCTCAACTCGTTCTGCCTGTAGGCTGTCTGTCTCTCCTCAAGTCACACCCACCGTCCCACCCCTCTTTCTCTCTCTCTCTCCCTCTCTCTCTCTCTCTTCTGCGTACACACGCACACTCCACTCTTTGTTTCATACCATTTCATACTAGTCATTGTATGAGAAAATTGTATTCCCTGTCAACTAAAAGTGGTATAGCCATGCCATACCTACATGAAAAGTGGTATGGCGTTTGACATTCTGGCCATACCTATTGCGGCGGCCGTGTGTGTGTATATGTGTATGTGTATGTGTGTGTGTGTGTGTGTGTGTGTGTGTGTGTGTGTGTGTGTGTGTGTGTGTGTGTGTGTGTGTGTGTGTGTGTGTGTGTGTGTGTGTGTGTGTGTGTGTGTGTGGGAGGGGTTTATAGGTGTGTGTGTATGCGTGTGTGTGGGAGGAGTGTATAGGTGTGTGTGTGTGTAGGAGCAGCAGTTGGCAGAGAAGTAGGGATTCTGTGCTATGGTCTACGAAGAGCCGAGTGCAGCAAGAGCCCAGGATCACATTGAACTGAATCCCTGCGTGTCTCTGTACCGCACTGGGCTGAAGGTCACTCAGTACAGAAAGGCTGGGAGTGTGTGTGTGTGTGTGTGTGTGTGTGTGTGTGTGTATGTGTATGTGTGAGTGTGTGTGTGTGTGTGTGTGAGAGAGTGTTTGTGTGTGTGCGTGAGAGTGTGTGTGTGTGTGTGTGAGCGTAAGAGTGTCTCTGTGTGTGTGTGTGTGTGTGGGCAGAGGGGAGGTCACAGAGGGAGAGTGAGCATCACCTGGTCTGTTGTGTGCCGTGAACAAAGGGCACAGTGAGAGAGCTTAATAAAGTTTAATAAGTGACTGAGTAGCCAATCAGGGAAAGGAAGTCTGAGTGTATGAAATGACTGATATAAACCTCTCTCTGCATGGCAGTTTGGGAGGGCTCAAGGCAGCTCGGGCGAGATTATACTTCTTTAGCATGTTACATGTTAGCTGTGCAATCATTCCCTCTCCTCAGGTAGGACACCTGCACCCGTATCCTGTGTGTGTGTATGAGAGTGTCCGTGTGTCTGTGTGTGTTCGTGCCTGTGTGTGCCTGTGCGTGTGTGTGTGTTCGTGCCTGTGTGTGCCTGTGCGTGCCTGTGCGTGTGTCTGTGTGCGTGTGCGTGCGCTAGGGCTGTGACGGTATGACATTTTCACGGTATAAGCCTACTAGTTAATATCACGGTTTTCGGTATGTCACGGTATCAGTTTTTAAGCAAAAACAAAAAGTATCACACAAAGTTTACAACTCAATCTGTTTATTGTACGGCTCTTTGTAGATTTATATAGCATTTTAATTGAAAAATAAAACAAAGAATGCAACTGAATATAGTTCACTCCTTGTAATTGTATGTTTAAATCAATTTAAATCATTCACTTTGCGAATTAAGGAACATTTTGGATGGGATGGTGTTAATGTGTATAGTGAGTGGATGGGCTTGTGTTAATGTGTATAATGTGTGGATGGGATTGTGTTGATGTGTATAGTGTGTGGATGGGCTTGTGTTGATGTGTTTAATGTGTGGATGGGATTGTGTTGATGTGTATAGTGTGTGGATGGGCTTGTGTTGATGTGTTTAATGTGTGGCTGGGCTTGTGTTGATGTGTATATTGAGTGGATGGGAGGATGTTGATGTGTATAGTGTGTGGATGGGCTGGTGTTGATGTGTATAGTGAGTGGATGGGCTGGTGTTGATGTGTATAGTGAGTGGATGGGCTGGTGTTGTGGACTTCGTGAACTGGAGGAACCATCCAAATCTGATAAAGAGCAGTGAGTCTGTGCTTCATCTACATATCAGTGATACAGAAAAACAAGCCCTGCAATTTATCTCTGGATTTGTCCTGTCCTGCTGCGTCTCTTTCTCTTTATGCGCCTTTTTCTGTGTTATAAATGATATTTTTCTTCCCTCCTGCCTTCTAACACTCTTTTCCCTTGTTCCCCTTCCCTCACTCCCTTTCTCTCCCTCCAGCCTTCCTCACACTGGACCCCTCCTCCTCCCATCCCAACTCCCACATCCTCTCCCCAGGTAAATTCAACCTGTCTGACTCTCTCAAAAGCACATTGGAATTGAAATTGGCTTTTTTGGCATGGTAAATGTACACTGCCAGGACATATGCTGAAATAACACATGGGGTAAAAAAAAAAAAAAACGATGTGCCTTGGAAAGAAAATACATTAAAACGGGCATGAGATAGAGGTGAGATAGAGGTGGAACAGGTCCTTCCTTAGTTTTTTATTGGTATCACTTACTGTTCCTCAGGGTGTGGCAGGTCACACACACACACACTCACACACTGCCAAAGCCACACTCTTCTCCCTCTCTCACTCACACACACACACACACACACACTCTTCCTCTCTTACACTGTCTTTGTCTGCATCTGGATCTGTCTGTCTGCAGAGCATGCTGGGATGTACAGGTCCTCCAGCAGAATGCAGAAGGTTTGATTGACAGCACTGTGTGAAGCAGGGTGGGTTGCTGGTGGGCCCTAACTGTAGAACAGAACCGAACAGGACACGCTGTAGTGGCTTATAATGGCAAAAAGTAGTGCTGAGCTGATCCCTTGTATTGTGTGACTGTGTGAGTGTTTGTGTGAGTGAGTGTTTGTGTGTGATTGTGTATGCACATATATATATATATATATGTGTGTGTGTGTGTGTGTGTGTGTGTGTGTGTGTGTGTGTGTGTGTGTGTGTGTGTGTGTGTGTGTGTGTACGTGTACGTGTACGTGTATACATGTATATACTGTATATATGTGTGTGTGTGTATGCACACGTATATACGCTGTGCTGAGACTCTCTCTATCACACAGTCCTCAGTGCTAAAAGGGTGGGGCAGATGACAAAGACCTACAGCGACATGGACATGGTGACACACCTGCTGACAGAGGTGAGCTCCACAGTTCCGTCACTGCTTTCCTTGACCTTTTGACCTGTGTCAGGTGATTAAAGTGTAGGTGTGTACTCCAGACAGATGCTATATACAGCTGGTGCTGACTGAACCATTACTTCAGACAACGGTCTTCAACACTGGTCCGGTTTTGGTTTTCACCTTAAAAATCAGCAACCATTTGACTAAAGAAACCAGGAGAGGTGAATGAACTCTGTAATCAACACCTTTACTTGATCAATTACATGCTGAGTAATGAAGAAAACCTGGGGGCCTCTGATAGCGTAGCGGTCTAACGCACCTGTATTGGCTGGTCCTTTACGAGTGTGAGCTGAGGTCACGGTCACGGTTTGAAACCCGACTGTACCAGACTGGCCCTGGTGAAGAGCCCCGATCGGGGGCGGCGTTTGGCTATCCGCCCCAGAGGGAGGGGGGAGGGAGAGCTGGCACCAGCTCGCTTAGGAGCGGTAGGGCGACCTCGTAAACAGGGTTGGGGGAGTTCCGTCTCGGAGGAGGCGAACGTTGCCTCGAGGTATTAGCTCATCCCGCCGTGGAGGTGGGTAGCGAGTTCATGGGGGAGGGTCAAGCAAATAGAGGTTATAATTGGCTACCAAATTGGGAGAAAAATGAATAAAGAAAACCTGCACACCCAGCAGCCATCCTGGACCAGAGTTGTGAACCACTTAAGAGGTGAGGTTTGACTGTGATTGGTTGATTGGCTGTGTCGTGTGACTGTGTGCAGAGGGACCAGGATCTGGAGATGGCAGCTCTGATTGGTCAATCGCTGCTGCAGAGAAATCACCTGCTGCAGGAGCGTAACACAGTCGTGGAGGAGCAGCTAATACAGGCCCTGGACCAGGTAACACACACACACACACATACTCACACACTCACACACTCACACACAAACACACACACATACTCACACACTCACACTCACACACACACACACACACACAGGCCCTGGAGCAGGTAACACACACTCACACACACATACTCACACACTCACACACACATACTCACACACTCACACACACACACACACACACACACACACACACACACTCACACACACACAGGCCCTGGAGCAGGTAACACACACACACACACACACACACACACACACACACTCACACACACACAGGCCCTGGAGCAGGTAACACACACACACACACACACTCTCTCTCTGTGTGAGGCAGGTGCAGCAGTTGCAGCACGTGTTGGGTCAGAAGGAAGAGTTGCTGCGCATGGTGTCTCGGGTGTCAGAGGAGAGTGAGACGGACTCCAGCTGCTCCACGCCACTGCAGCACAGCCAGCCGCCGCCCACCACACTCAGCCAGCTGGGGGCGCTACAGAGCAAGCTGCAGGAGCTGGAGGAGGAGAACCAGACCTTGCGCTCTGAGGTACAACCACCCCCCATCCCCATCCCCCTCCCCCTCCCCCCATGTTACATCGCACTGACCGCGTTTCTCTTGTTGCCATGGCGGCAGGCATGTCACCTGGAGACGGAGACCATCACGTACGAGGAGAAGGAGCAACAGCTTGTGAACGATTGCGTCAGGGAGCTGCGTGAGTCGAGCGTGTCCACACACACACACACACACTTGACACCAGGTACTCACCCTCACCCTCCCTCCGGTAAAGGTGACCGCTCCATGCTCCTGTCACAGGTGCGTCTAACAGCCAGATGGTGGCGCTGACGGACGAGCTGTCGAGGAAGAATGATGACTTATTGCGCCACCAGGAGGACACGACACAGCTGCTCATCCAGATGGTGGAGCTACAGCACCGCGTGAAGGAGGTGAGCGCAGGAGAGGAGAGGAGACTGTGCAAGCTTTATGAAATGCACTGGTTTGTTGATTTTGTGTGTGTCTGTGTGTGTGTGTGTGTGTGTGTGTGTGTATGTGTGTGTGTCCAGTTGGCCCTGGAGAAGGAGGAGTTGAGGATTCACCTTCAGCACTCCAAAGACGCCCAGCGGCAACTCACTGCAGAGGTGAGTCTCTTTGAGACACGTTGCGTTTAAGACGCGGTCGCGGCTGAGACACGGTCAGGGGTGAGACGCGGTTGCGGTTGTGTTCTCTCGCAGCTGGACGAGGTGCACGGCAGGAACGCGGAGTGCACTGAGATGCTGCAGGAGTCGCAGGAGGAAGTGAAGGAGCTGCGCAGCCGGAACACACCCTGCGCAGGGATGCGCAGACACCAGTCCTATGGCCTGCTCCCCATGGTAAGAGACTGCACTCGCACTCGCACGCACACGCACACATACACACACACACACACACACACACACACACGCACACATACACACACACACACACATACACACACACACATACACATACACGCACACACACATACACACACGCACACATACACACACACACACACACATACATACACGCACATACACGCACGCACACATACACGCACGCACGCACACATACACACACACACACATACATACATACACGCACATACACATACACGCATGCACACATACACACGCACATCAAATCAAAATCTAATTTATTTGTATAGCGCTTTTCACAATTGAATTGTCACAAAACGCTTAACAGAGGGGGAACCCAGGCCTAGATCCCTAAGGGCAACAGTGGCAAGGAAAACTCCCTTGGTAGGGAGAAACCTTAGGAGGAACCAGACTAAAAGGGGGAGCCCATCCTCTTCTGGCCGGCACAGGGTGTGTCCAAAAAGACCATGTCATGGTCAGTCCAAGGTGACTCAGGGCTGAAAGACTTTGCCCTCCTGAGTTAGGTAGTCAGCGGGGGCTAAACCACGCGGAGAGGGTCCAGATCCAGGAACTGGGGTTGGCGTGGGGGTGAGGGTTGATGGGGCAGCTCACACTTCTCGCAGGATCTAGGGCTCGGGGCGGGTGCCCCGAGTCAGAGGCCGAGGCAGAGAAGAGAACATGCAGTCAGAAAAAAAAGCAGTGCTATAGCCAGTAGCATTATGTAAGAGCAGGGGAGCACAAGCATAGGAAATATACAGATAGCCCCGACAGGTGTAAGCTATGGCAGCATAACTATTAGGAGAGGGACAGAGAAAACACGCAGCCATGAGAGAGTTCCAAACCATCCACACCTGATCAAGGATAACCAGCATAACAGTGGTGGTAACACATTGAGGAGGTGACAGTATGGAAAGTTTCTCACTCTACAAGAGACTAGGGCACGGCCTTCTCCATCTCTCCACCTAGACTATGTTTGGCGGTAGGCTAGGCTGAAAAGATATGTTTTTAATCGACACTTAAAAATTGAAACTGTGTCCGAATCCCTAACATGCCTTGGTAAACCGTTCCACAACAGAGGAGCTCTAAAAGAGAAGGCTCTACCACCAGCTGTGCTTTTCAAAATTCTAGGAGTAATAGATGGCCGGCTTCTTGTGAATGAAGCAGTCGTGTTGGCTTACAAGGGGCAATCATTTTGGTCAGATATAAAGGTGCCAGTCCGTTCACTGCTTTAAAAGTTAGCAACAGTACTTTATAATCAGCCCGATATTTAACAGGAAGGCAATGTAGTGATGCTAGCACAGGAGTAATGTGCTCATACTTCTTGGATCTAGTCAAAATACGTGCCGCTGTATTCTGTACTAGTTGAAGACTCTTTAGAGAGCTACTAGAGGAGCCGGATAATAAGGCATTACAATAGTCTAGCCTCGATGTGACAAAAGCATGCATCAAGGTATTTGCATCCTCTAATGACAGAATGTACCGAATTTTAGCTGTTTCTTAGGTGAAAGAAAGCTACTCTGGAAGTGTTTTTAATATGAGTGTCAAATGTAAGGTCCTGATCAATAATAAAACCAAGGTTCTTAACCATTAGACTTGATGTAACTATGCAATCACCTGCATTTAACTGCAGATCCAACTTGTTCCTTAATTTTTGGGGGCCCAAAACCATCATCTCTGTTTTACCTGAATTTAAAAGCAGGAAATTTACTGTCATCCAATTCTTTATATCAGAGATACAAGCCTCTAATTGAGTGAGTTGAAGTATTTCACCTGGTTTCATTGATATGTACAGTTGTGTATCATCTGCATAGCAATGGAAATTCACACCATGTTTACAAATAACATTACCCAGTGGTAGCGAGTATAATGAGAACAGTAATGGTCCCAGCACTGAGCCTTGTGGAATACCATATTTAACCTGAGAGTAGTCAGAGAACTCTTGATCTTATTGCACAAATTGAAACCTGTCTGATAAGTATGATTGAAACCATGAGAGTGCCTGTCCATGCAAACCAACCAGGTTTTCTAGCCTATGGAGAAGAATCTGGTGGTCAATAGTGTCAAAAGCAGCACTTATGTCAAGGAGCACTAGAATAGAAACACAACCAGTATCCAATGCTAACAGTAAGTAATTTACAACTTTAATAAGTGCCATCTCAGTGCTATGGTTTGGTCTAAAACCTGATTGTAGTGTTTCATACAGATTATTAGTTTTTAGGAAAGCAGTTCATTGTTGAGCTACAGATTTTGACAAAAAGGGAAGATTTTAAATGGGCCTATAGTTCTTCAGATTAACAGGATCAAGATTTGGTTTCTTTAGAAGAGGCTTGATCACTTTTAAAGACTTAGGTACGCAACCCAATAACAGGGATGTATTTATGATATCTAACATGGGCTGGCCTAGCACAGGCAAAAGCTCTTTAATAAGCTTTGTTGGTATGGGGTCTAACAGACATGTAGATGATTTGGAGGACATAACCAGTTTACTAAATTTGTCCAGATCCAAGGGAGAGAAAAACTCAAGGGTCTCTATGCAACCCTGCTCCTGATAGCCCTGTGCTATCTCGGGAGTTGGAGTGCTAGATATTGGAGTCATTTTCATAATTTGTTCTCTGATTGTCTCAATCTTATCAGTAAAGGAGTTCATGAAGTCATTATAATTATAGTTAGAAGGATAACTGATGCAATCTGAAGACAGATTTTTTTGTCAGTTTAGCTACCGTGTTAAATAGAAATCTTGGGTTGTTTTTATTCTGGTAAATTCATTTTGAGAAGTGCGATGACCTAGCTGTAATAAGGCGTGCTTGTATTCTATGAGGCTGTCCTTCCAAGCAGAGCGAAAAAACCTCTAAATTGGTAGAGCGCCATCTGCGTTCTAATTTCCTGGAAACTTGTTTAAGGGCACGGGTATGGTCAGTAAACCAGGGTGCAAGTTTCTTCTGACTGCATTTTTTCCTCTTGAGGGTGCGACAGCATCAAGTGTATTCCGTAAAATATGATTTAGCGCTCTGTTTGATGATCAATTGACAAAAAGCTATTTGGGTCCTGACTTGATACTAACGATTCACAGAAGTATGTTTATAAATTTTGAAGTCACAATGAATTTATAGAGCGGCTGGAATAGTATCTAGGTTCGATTTAATAGGAATATTTACCTGAATTTCAAAAGTAGAGCAGAAAACTATGGGGTTGGAGTCCCTTAATTTATTAAATTCATGCAGATTCGACGATGGTTATGAATACAATTTAAGTTTTGCTGCCAATATAGTTGGTTTTGCTGCCAATATATTTGGTATTTTACGTGCAAAAGTTATTTAGAAGTAGCAGTAGTAGAAAGTAGCGCTAGCGTTTCAAACAGCGCGTGTAACAGGGATGACGTTGAGCAGAGAGACTGCTGAGATTCACATACACACATACACACACATACACGCACGCACACATACACACATACACACACACACACACACACACACACATACACGCACGCACACATACACACACACACACACGCATGAACACATACACACACACACACACACACGCACGCGCACACACACGCACGCACACATACACGCACATATACACACACATATACGCACGCACACATACACACACACACAGAGGCCTCCAGAGTTATTCATACCCACATAAAGGTAAAAGAAACAGTAGAGGTATTGAGCTATATTATATATACAGTATATTATATTATATATTGTATATTGTGTATATAATTGTGTAAATAATATGCTGTAATAGAACATTTTATTATTTTTATATATGAATACAAGTAACACGGTGTGTGTGTGTGCGTGTATGTACGTGTTTGTGTCCGTGCGTGCCTGTGTGCCTGTGTGTGTGTGTGTGTGTGTGTGTGTGTGTGTGTGTTTCAGGACTCTCTGGCTGCTGAGATCGAGGGCAGCATGCGGAGAGAACTGAGCTTGGAGGAGGAGTGTGCCATCCAAAGGTGAGCAGCACCCTACACCCTATACGCACCCTACACCCTATACGCACCCCATACGCACCCCATACGCACCCCATACGCACCCTACACCCTATACGCACCCTACACCCTATACGCACCCCATACGCACCCCATACGCACCCTACACCCTATACGATCAGGCTAATTCAATCAAGAAGGTGGGTGGAGACCCTGTTGGCCTCTGTGCACGCAGGAGTTCACAGGAACGCGTGTTCCAGACCGTGCGCTCTGTCAACGAATCGGTGCATCACCCCGCCGCCCGACCCATTCCGGGCTCCGCCCACAGCGGCGTGGTGATGACTGCGCAGCCCTTCCTGTCCAGTGTGCAGCTGCGCAGCGGGGACGACTCCGCCCCCAGGGACAGCAGGTGAGGATCCTGAGCTCCGAACCCTGAGCGCTCACCACACACCTGCAGCAACACGAGCCACTCTTCAGTAACCTGCTGTGTGTGTGTGTGTGTGTGTGTGTGTGTGTGTGTGTGTGTGTGTGTGTGTGTGTGTGTGTGTGTTTGTGTGTATCAGACACGGCCTGGGTCAGCCTGGCTCTCCGGGAGGAAGTGACCTCGTCTCCGCGCTACACCTCCTCTCTCTGCGGCGGCAGAACTCCCTGTGTGAGCGGCAGTTTTTCCAGGCGGAGCGCGACAGGAAGCTGCAGGCGCTGGTGGGGGCGGGGACAGAGGGGGCTGGCAGGGAGGGGAGGGGCTGCAGCTCGTCCAATGGCAGCGTCAGCCGCCTTCCAGACCCCTCCATGGCCTCCAGCAGCTACAAGAGCTTCCTGCCCGAGAAACTGCAGATCGTCAAACCCATCGCAGGTACAATCTCACCTGGCTCGGCATAGTGTTGTGGAAAATTAGAGTCTCAAGTCCTTTTTGTTCAATTTTTCAGAAGTCCAATTATTTTCTAAGTCCCGTTTTGCTCAATTTTCCGAAAAGTAGAGAAGAGGTTTCAGGCAAAAGATTTTCAAAGTTTAGACTTTATTTCAGATGAAATCACAAAGCCGAGAGCAGCTTGCAAACAGGTCCAAAGTTCCTTTGTTTTGCAATACCTTATATACCTGTTAGTTACATAACAGCTACCTCATTGTTTTTTTCTGGTCAATTTCAATTGGTCTTTATTTATGCTGACTTATCACTAATCACTCGGAAATAATGTTGGTTCACCCTTAAATGGTAATTTCCTTTTTTCAACCCCCTCTGGGGGTAGTGACGTTACCCACGTGCTCAGTTGACCATCAAGCGGCGTTGTCAAGTGCCTCAACCATCTTTTTATAATTGTGGTTCTGCTGTCTTTATACACATAAAAATAATAGTATTACAACATACTATTCCACTATTCCACACCAAGCCATTTTAAACACATTATAGGGATATTAAATATCTCTTCATGCTGTGACCGTGCTGCGTGTGATTATAAACATCACTTTCCAGTGTACAGTGGGGAAAATAAGTATTTCACCCCTGCTGATTTTGTGAGTTTGCCCCCTTACAAAGAAAGGAACGGTCTATAATTTTCATGGTAGGTTCATCTTAACAGTGAGAGACAGAATATTTTAAAAATCCAGAAAATTACATTATATGAATTTTAAACATTTATTTGTGTTTTATTGAGGAAAATAAGTATTTCACCCCCTAGCAAAACATGACTCAGTACTTGGTGGAGAAACCCTTGTTGGCAAGCACAGCGGTCAGGCGTTTCTTGTAGTTGGTCACCCAAGTTTGCGCAGATCCCAGGAGGGATTTTGGCCCACTCCTCTTTGCAGATCCTCTCCAAATCCTTAGAAATCAATTTTCAGTGTCCTGGCTGAGGGAAGGAGGTTCTCACCCAAGATTTCCCGGTACATGGCCCCATTCATCCTCCCTCGATCCGGTGAAGTCGTCCTGTGCCCTTAGCAGAGAAACAGCCCCAAAGCATAATGTTTACACCGCCATGCTTGACGGTGGGGATGGTGTTCTTGGGGTCCAAGGCAGCTTTTTTTCTTCCTCCAAACACGGCGAGTCGAGTTGATGCCAAAGAGCTCGATTTTAGTCTCATCTGACCACAGCACTTTCTCCCAAGCCTCCTCTGAATCATCCAGGTGCTCATTGGCAAACTTCAGACGGGCCTGTACATGTGCCTTCTTGAGCAGGGGGACCTTGTGGGCACTACAGGATTTCAATCCATTACGGCGTAGTGTGTTACCAATGGTCATCTTGGTGACTGTGGTCCCAGCTGCCTTGAGATCATCAACAAGCTCCAGCCGTGTAGTTCTGGGTTGTTCCCTCACCTTTCTCATGATCAGGTTCACTCCACGGTGAGATCTTGTGTGGAGCCCCAGACCGAGGGAGATTGATGGTCAATTGGTGTTTCTTCCATTTTCTAATTATCGCACCAACAGTTGACTCCTTCTCACCAAGCTGCTTGCCAATGGTCTTGTAGCCCATTCCAGTCTTGTGCAGGTCTACAATTTTGTCCCTGATGTCCTTAGACAATTATTTGGTCTTGCCCATTGTGGAGAGGTTGGAATCTGATTAATTGATTGATTCTGTGGACAGTTGTCTTTTATACAGGTAACGAGGAATACTTAATTAGGAGTACTAATTAAGTAAGAGGACTAATCTGTGTGATTCCTGGTCACATAACCGGTCTGTGGGAGCCAGAATTCTTGCTGTTTTGCTAGGGGGTGAAATACTTATTTTCCTCAATAAAACACAAATAAATGTTTAAAATTCATATAATGTGATTTTCTGGGATTTAAAAAAAATATTCTGTCTCTCACTGTTAAGATGAACCTACCATGAAATGTATAGACCGACCGTTCCGTTCCTTTCTTTGTAAGGGGGCAAACTCACAAAATCAGCAGGGGGTGAAATACTTATTTTCCCCACTGTATGTGTGTGAGTGCGTGTGATTATACAGACACTACTTTCTAGTGTATGTGTGTGAGTAAATGCAAAGTTCCAGTATACGTGTGTGAGTAAATGCAAGATTACATTCTCTACCTAGTTTCAACTTTAACAGTGAATTCTAACAACCAAATTACAGAAGTGTCATACACCTGTGCAGACACCCCTTATAAGGTAGCTATACTGTACTATCTTGAGCACCCACAGCTGGCTCTAGTCACCTCTTGCCCCTGCCTTCGTTCAAGCCGGCCAAGGCACACCCCCTCTCTCTGATTGGGGGAATTTTATTTAGTTTGCTCGAGGAACCCATTTATCTTGGGGTTTTAATATACTTTGACAGTTATTCTTGGCTAAATAATAGTTTAGACCTCATTAAGCGTTTGATCAGGAATACAGCTGCGAGCGAATACGGTTACATCAGTTCTGAAATTGCAGGTGCTTTTTGTCATGGGTTTTCTGTGCTAGATCACATGATCACATTCCATGCACCCAGCCTGTTTCTGTATAGGCATAATGGTAGTCACACTCTTTGATTTTGTCTGTGGAGGAAATACGATTCCCGTCAATAGCACAGCATGGCTCGGCATGGCCCGGGTCCACACCTGGGCCAAGATCAGGAACGAAGGCCGAACGAACGAACGAACGAACGAAGCACGCACGCACGCACGCACAGTTCTCGTGTCCCTAATATGAAACATTTTACTGTGAGTTTAATCTACGAGGGAAGCGGCGTTGGTATTGGATTACAGCTAATTATCTAACTGAGCCACGACAATTGGTGGCAACAAAAACCTGCACGCGCATTGGTCCTCCAGGAACGGAGTTGAACGTCCCTGGTTTAAACCTGTTAGATGCCAGTAAATCCCTGCAGATTACCAACAACTGTAAGAAAATAAAATAATTTTGAAAAAACCATTCTGTCATACGATTGTACGTTTTGGCTAGTCACACTTTGATGAAAATTGTCAGGGATCAGGAGGACCGTGATTTGAGTAACCCTGATCTAAAGAGTCCGAAGTATTTCGAATGCGTATTTGACCAGGTCTGCCTAGCATGGCATGGCACAGCGTGATTAGTCTGTAGTACAGCTGAACTAGGGTCCAGTGCAAAACGGAGCCAGCCGATTGGAGACGACGTCCAGGACTTTGTGTTTGCTGTTCACTAGATCTCTTACCCTCCGAAATAGTTTTTCATGTTGAGATCTCTGCATAGCTACATATTCATAACCACGCATGCACTGCTCAGAGGTTCGGCTCAGAATAAAAAATAGAATAACTTCTGGTACGAAAGCTAGACGTTACGAGGAAAGACTTCATCTATTCACGCTTAGGGTGATTCAAGCTCTTCGGGTTGAGTTCAGAGCCCAGTTCCCCTGTGGTTCTCCTGGTTTAAGAAACCTGACCTGTGAACTTTGACCTCTGACCTGCAGGCTCCCTCACGCTGCACCACTGGCAGCAGCTCGCCCAGCCGCACCTGGCCACCGTCCTGGACCCCCACCCGGGCGTGGTCACCAAAGGGTTCCGCCCCCTCCCCGAGGATGCTGTGTACCGCATCACTGACCTGGAGGAGGAGGAGGAGGAGGAGGAGGAGGAGGAGGGGATCACCTTCCAGGTGCAGTGCACTTCTACTCCAGTGGAGAAGAGGGAGCGGGAGAGCGAGAGAACACCTGTCTGTTCTCCTGCCACTGTCCCGCCTCTTTCCCCACCTCCTCAGGCTCCTCCCACCCCCCAGCAGCAGCCCGAGAGTCACGTATTCAGCACACCAGCGCCCTCCGCTGGTAAGCCTGCGAGCTGCACTCTTGTGTACAGTGGAGAAGGTGCTGTGTTGTGTAATGATGTATGGGTGTGTGTGTGTGTGTGTGTTTGAGGTGTGTGTGTGTGTGTGTGTGTGTGTGTGTGTGGAGGTGTGGGTGTATGTGTGTGAGGTGTGTGTCTGTGTGTGGAGGTGTATGTGAGTGTGTGGAGGTGTGTGAGGTGTGGTGTGTGTGTGGAGGTGTGTGTGAGTGTGTATGTGTATATGTATATGTCTGATATGTGTGTGTGTGTATGTGTATATGTCTTATGTGTGTGTGTGTGTGTGTGTGTGTGTGTGTGTATGTGTATATGTCTTATGTGTGTGTGTGTGGAGGTGTGTGTGTGTGTGTGTGTGTGTGTGTGTGTGTGTGTGGAGGTGTGTGTGAGGTGTAATCTCTGTCTCTCTGCAGCTCACAATCCTGGGAGGTCTCTGAGCTCCACCTTCTCCACCTACACCTTCACCACCTGCCGGATCCTGCATCCCTGTGACATCACCCAGGTCACGCCAAGGTACGTCCCCGCTGAGCCCTCTCTGAGCCCAGCTGTGCACAAGCAGAAGACCGTTTTTCATAGTCTTCACTGCCACCACTGTGTGCTGCAAGAACGATTGTAATGATTGCTTGAGATGTGATCAATAATCAGTTGCAGTTCAAATGAAATAAAATGATCTTCCTCCCTCTCTCCCTCTCTCTCCCTCCCTTCTGCAGTTCCTCAGCTTCAGGACACCCCCCCAGCTCTCTGCGCTCGGGCCCCAGTACCCCGGTCACACCCTACCGGCTCAGCCTGGGCGACTCGGCCCCCCCCCCACCGTCCTGCCCTCGCCCCCCCCCGCGGCCTCGCCCAGCTGCTGCTCGAGCGGGGCATCTCCGCCCAGGGAGCCCCCAAAGAGAGCGGGGCCCCCCACAAACCTGCTCCGCGCTCAACCCCCAGCACCCCTCCCAACTCCCCCTCCCAGTCCCCCCCGCCCTCACCCGTCCCCCCGGGGACGCCCCGCCTCCCCCTCCTCGTCCTCCTTCCTGGCCTCCCGCCCAGCGGAGCTGTTCCTGCAGGAAGTGTACGGGCTGAAACCGGGCCGGCCCCGCCCGGCCCCACTCGGCCTCGGCCCGCCCCGCGCCTCCGTCAGCCTGCTGGAGCGGCTGCGCCGGCTGGGATTGGCTGGGGCGCTGCAGGGGGCGGGGTCTGAGGGGGCCAGTGCCAGTGGCCAGTGCCACTGGGACTCCGTCTCCTTCCTGGCGCCGGGCGGCGGGAGTATGGCCGCTGGCCTTCGCCGGAACCGCAGCCTTCCTGCCATGGCCGGGGGGAGGAGCCAGACCGTCTACAACTTCTCCCACCCGGCCGGGGCCCCGCCCCCTAAATCCGCCTTCCTTGCCCTTCCCATAACCCCCTGGGGCAGTCTTAAGGAGCCAAGCGTCACCCTCTCCTCCTCCTCCTCCTCCTCCTCTGTGCAGGCCCCGCCCCTTCCACATAAGACCTGAGGGTCAGGCTGCTGACTGGGGGGGGGGTTTGACAATGACACAGCGCTGATTATTTTCAACCTGACCCCCCCCCCCCGGAAAAAATGGGACTTCGATCACAACGAAAGAAACGATAAGAAAGGCGGGGAAAAAACGCCCTCGTTTTTTTGGAAGCACAATTGTCAAACTGTAACTTTTTGTATTTTTTGTTGGTTGTGCTTTTCTAATGCGTTTGTTAAAGCTGTGGGTTTGTGTGGAGGTGGGGAGTTTCAACCGATGGAGGTTTAGGGCGTGACGTCACCAGCATTCAGGACGGCAGCACTGTGTCTGAACGGCCCTGCCCTCACCGTTCGTCCCGAGGGGTCGGAGAGAGAGAGAGAGAGAGAGTGACCTGGCGAGAGTGAGAGAGGAGGATAGAGGGCAGAGGGTGCAGTGAGAGAGGGAGAGAAAAGAGATTTGAAGAGCAGAGAGAGGTGGATGTATCGGCAGGTTGTTTTTGGTGTGGTTGCTCACGAGAAGGGTTTGTGGTGAGATTGAGAGAGAAGCCATGTAGGTCACTTTTTCCCCTAAAAGCTAAAAGTGTTTGGATAATAACTGTGTCTGTGCTCCCTACAGATTTACATACTGTCAATCAGTGACACACACACACACACACACACACGAAACCCAGCAGTTCTGTGCATTTTCAAACTAGCGACTAGCTGGCTAGTTTTTACTTGTTGTCGAGTTATGCACCATTTTAACCTGCAAACAAGGCAACTCCCAGCATGCTTCATTAAACAAGAGGGAGCTGTTCTATAATGTGATAGGCTGATCAAGAATCTGTGAGACCCAATCGGATGGAGTTTTGCTCAGAAGCTGGCTCAGCCCCCCCACAGGTATTCAGCAGGAATTGGGAAGGCTCGTGCAGTTGATGTTTGTGAATTATTGCACATATTATTGTGTGTGCATATGCATGTATTATTGTGTGCATGTGTATATTTATGTGAGTGAATGTGTGTACGTGTGTATGTGTGAGTGTGTACCTGTGTGCATATATTTGTGTGTGTGTGTGTGTGTGTGTGTGTGTGTGTGTGTGTGTGTGTGTGTGTGTGTGAGTGAGTGAGTGAGTGAGTGAGTGAGTGAGTGAGTGAGTGAGTGAGTGAGTGAGTGAGTGAGTGAGTGAGTGAGTGAGGAGTGAGTGAGTGAGTGAGTGAGTGTATGTATGTGTATATTGTGTGTGTGTGTGTGTGTACATGTTATGATGAAGCTGTGGGGAGGTGTAGGGAAAAGGGGGATGACTCCCTGAAGAGGAGGGAGAGCTGACTGAGCAGATTTGAGGTCATAAAAAGTGACTGGTGCTTGCCTATGTGTGACCCTTGACCTCTCCCCCCCCATGTGACCCCTTTTGAAATGGCCCAGAGGTACTCAGTGCAGCTTGTATGTGTCCGTAAATTGTGCTTGCATATGGCAAGTCTACTTTCTTATGTAAGCCTACTTATGTCACCATTGTTATTTGTGTCTGCATAATAAGTGAGTAGATTAATATTAGTGAGACTTTATTATCAAGTGTTCTGAAAAGTAATACTGTATTTGGAAACTTTTTGTATTGTTATTACTCGGGCTTGAAATTTTGATATCTGTTCAGCGAGATATGAGAATAACAAGCTTGAGAGGTTTTTAAACTACAAACAACTAAGCCCGTTTCTAAAAGAGACCCAGGAATGGATTTTAAGCAGGTGTTGTGTACATTGTACGTGAGGATACCTACAAGGGCAGTGCTGCATGACTCCTGTGTGATACAGCCACGCCTGTGTGAACTCAGGTGACACTTCCAGCAACACCTGTTCCCGCCAGCTCCCTCGGGTGCTTGAGCAAAACATTTTCGAGTCGTAAACATTTCTATTGTGACATCAGCACAAAGTATCCACTTTTAATAAACACGTTACACAAGCGCGGAACCGTACTTGCTCGTGAAAGGTCTCGTGATTCATTCCAGGAAAAGGATGTGTCCTTTGTACCTTACTGTGAAAAGGGAAGAGCAATTGTTTATGTCTGTTGACACGCATTACAGCCATCTGATTCATGCTCAAGGCGGAGAAGTTGCCCGCAGGCATGGCAAGGGACCAGATAACTCCGCCCTAAAGCGAACTATAGCCATTTTAGGAAGAAAAACGCACATCACTCATGTATGGAAGCCCATTTCCGCCAATGTGATGAAAAAAAAAAGATCCTGTAAGTCATTATAATGAGTTACTATCTCAATATTTCGACTTACTATCTCAATATTTCGACTTACTATCTCAATATTTCGACTTACTATCTCAATATTTGGACTTACTACCTCAATATTTTGACTTACTATCTCAATATCTCAATCATCACATTGGCGGAAATGGGCTTCCATACCTTTTTTTATTAATTTTTTATTCGAAAATGATATCTTAATAAGGCACTCATTACAATACAACATTTACACTTCAAGACTACATCGTTTTGGACACGCATAAAGAGAAGGATAAAGTAAAAAAAAAAAATTACAAAAAATTAATCAATAGATAATACATAATACATGAGTACTTGAGAGAGTATATGGAAGAAAATAATTAAAAAATAAATAAATAACAATAACAATAATATAAATTAAAATGTACAGAATAAATCAGATATACCCATAGTAAAAAGTTTGAAATTTGTCTACACAAGTGTTATTTTTAAGACATTTCACTGTTCAGAATATTTCCTAATGATAAGTATAAATTTTTAGCATATTTGGATTTCATTATTTTCAGGGACTTAACATAGAGTTTAATTTCATTATGATAGCATTTGAAGATGGGTGGGGTCTTTATGAATTTTGCTTTGTGGATAAAGAATTTGGCTAAGCTTAACAAAACATTGATCATTAGGTCCACTTTTTTGTCTATTAATAAGATACCAAAAATACTATCTTTACGTTCTAAAATAGGTGTTTCTATGTTTTTTCGGTTTAACCAATCCGTGAATTCTTTCCAGAATCTCTGTGTATGAGAGCATGAGACAAAGATGTGCTCTGTTGTTTCAATATTGCTTCTACAGAAAGTACATTCATTGTTCTCAAAGCCAAATCTTAATCTTAAAAAATTGCTGGAGGGATATAAATCATTCATTATTTTGTAGTGAATTTATTTTGCTTTGGGTGGGATTGGGTATTTGAAAAACTTTGTTCTCAGTTTAGATACTGTTGGTTGGTCGAAAATATTCAAGATGTTATTTCTATAAAACTGGGCAGGGTATAAATCATTTGTTAGAGTAAATCTTATGAATTGGTTTGAGCACCTTTTTATCAAGAAGATTGATTCCATTTATAAACGGTGTGGGGAGATGAGATGGAGATGCAATATTCTTGGCTAGGTTGAGGAATGTATTGGGTATAGCTTTGATGAGAGAATTAAATTCCTTTAGGTTGAAATCTAAATCATATTTATAACAAAAATCATGGTAGGGTAATATATCTCCATTTGTATCGAATAGGTCCATTATGCACCAAATATTTTTATCCATCCAGTTCCTATAAAACAGCGATTTTCTTTTGTTAAGTATATATCGGTTGTTCCATAATGAAGTATTATGGGGTGTAAAGTTATGATTGTAAAGTAATTTCCAGAAAGGTCAAACCTGTTGATGATATTTAGAAAGCTTAAGAGGCAATTTAGTGACATTGTAGTCACATTTTAAAATTAATTATATGCCACCCACCTTGTTAAAAATAATTTTGAGGGAATATGTGCCAGATACTACCAGGGGATTTAATACATTGTTTCAGCCAGTTCACTTTCAAGGTCCCATTCATACATTCAAAGTCTATAGCCTTTAGTCCACCTTCAGAGAGGTCTTTAACAGTGATAGCTTTTTTGATATAGTGGGTTCGATTCTTCCATATAAAATTTAAATTGAGTTGGTTTATGGATTTAACAAAGTCTGAAGTAAATGCTAATGAAGATGCAGGATGGACACCTCTAGAGATGCTTTCCATTTTTGTGAGATACGTTCTGCCAAAAATGGAAAGATCTCTTTGTAACCACACATTAAGTTTTTGTTTACATTCCACTATTTTGTTTGTCAAATTAAGTAGCTCACATTCTTTTTGATCTTTTGTTATCTAGATACCAAGGTATTTTACTACAGTTTTAACAGGTATATTATACAGGACAGTCTGTGCATTTTCATGGATAGATAGTAAGTCACATTTTTGGATATTGAGGAATAGTCCAGAGGCCTTTGAGAAGAGTTCAATGTTCTGTATGGCAACAGGAATCTGATGTTCATCCTTAAGGAACAGGGCTGTGTCAACTGGCTAATTACGAGCTCTGTTCCAAATACATTACGTTTTTCCAAGTTCCCACAGTTCTTTATCCTAATAGCTAGCATTTCTGCTGCTAAAATGAATAGTCCTGGACTCGCAGGACAACCCTGCCGGATTCCTTTTTGTATGTCAAAACGAGGCGAGGTACCATGAGGTAATGAAACACAACTATTAATGTTTTTGTATAGAGTTTCCATGACCTTTATGAAATTATCCCCAAAACCAAATGCCTTCAGAGTATGGATCATGAAGGGGTGTTCAATCATGTCAAAGGCTTTTTTAAAGTCGAGAAATAAAATTAAACCCTTGTCTTCAATGACTTCACTGTAATCTAGTATATCAAGGATAAGACGTATGTTATTGTAAATAGATCTACCATTTAAAAAACCTGATTGAGTTTCAGTGACAATTTGAGATATACATTTTTTGAGACTAATTGTGTACAGTATATATGTGCTAGAAGCTTGTAATCGTTGTTTAACAATGTGATGGGCCTTTATGATTATCTATGATTTGGGGATTTTTTTCCTGGTTTTGGAATTAGCACTATGACCCCTTGTTTCATATTTGTTGGAAGATTATGTTCACCAAGAGCCTCAATCAACACATTATACAGAAATGTTCGAATTTCACACCAAAAATGTTTATAAAAGTTGGCTGTCAGACCATCAGAGCCAGGGGGTTTGTCCAAGTGTAAGCGACTAAGTGCATTATCCAACTCTTCAAGTGTTATTTCTGCATCACAGATGTTTTGATCTTGATCAATTGTGGGAATCTTATCTTTAATCGTCTCAAAAAATGTTAAACAGTCATGTTCTGAGTATGATGTTTTATAAAACAATTATAGAGAAGATTTCATTAGAAATTATTTCAGGATCAGAGCATTCTTGGTTTTCAATTAACAAAGTTTTGATGGCATTTCTCTCTTGATGGGTTTTCTCTAATTTACAAAAATAGGATGTGTTTTGTTCTCCTTCTTCTATCCATTTAGCCTTTGATTGGATATAGGCACCTTTAGCTTTATGTATAAAGATAGCATCAAGCTTGTTATGTAATTCCATAATTTTTTGTTTTTATTAGTGTGTGTTAAATTCCTTAATTAAATATTTTTCCTCCTTTCTAGCTAGTAGAGCCTTTTCTTTACTAAAGGATATTGAATATTTTCTAACCTTATATTTAAAGAATTCCCATTTATTTACATAAGATTGAATTTCAGTGTCATTAAAAGACTCCTCCAACATAGCTCTGATGTTCTGACAAAAACCTTCATCCTTCAATAAACTTGAGTTACATTTCCAAAAACCTTCGTTATTTCTGTTAGTATTCATTGGTTTCAATTCTAAATGTATTCGACTATGGTCAGTTAAAGGGGCAATATCCATTGATAAATCAGAGACATACTGTGTTAAATTATGTGAAAGTAACCAAAGTAACCAATAATCAATTATAGATTTGCATGTTCTATCTGGTTTAAATGTCGTGGAAAATTAGTCTAAGTCCGTTTTTGTTCATCTTTTTAAAGTATTTTCTAAGTCCTTTTTGTTCAATTATTCAGAAATCAAATTATTTTCTAAGTCCCATTTCACTCAATTTTCCGACAAGTAGACAAGAGGTTTCACGGCAAAAGATTTTCAAAGTTTAGACTTTATTGCAGATCACAAAGCCGCGAGCAGCCTGCAAGCCGCTCCCCAGTTCCTTTGTTTTACAATACCTTATATACCCGTTAGTTACATAACAGCTACCTCATTGGTTTCTTCTGGTCAGTTTCAATTGGTTCTTTATTTATGCTGACTTATCACTAATGGTCAATTTCAATTGGTTCACTTTCCTGGTCAATTTCAATTGGGTCTTTATTTATGCTGACTTATCACTAATCACTCGGAAATAATGGTGGTTTACCCTTAAATGCTACCGTCAGGTTCCAGCTGCTACCGTCAGGCAAACGGTACCGCAGTCTCCAGGCCAGGACCAGTAGGCTCAGAGACAGCTTCTTCCACCAAGCTATCAGGCTACTGAACTCTGGCCACTAGCCTAGCTAGCCCAACTGCCAATTTTGCACTACCAGGTGGACTGAGCACAGACACACCTGCACAGACCCAGCACGCGCACGCGCGCGCGCACACACATCTGCTGCACTACCACTGAGTCTGCTATCCTGCTATTTTGTACTGTACCATATTACATTGTTACCTATATTTTATATATTTATTCATGTATGCTCATTTGCACTATTACTATTACGGGTATTACTATTTTGTTTATAATGTGTGGTTTTTCTGTGTGTATTTCTGATGCTGCGGAGTTGAGGGGCCAGGCCCAAGATTTTTACTCTGGTGTACCTAGTATCACAGATGTAACAAATAAAGGAATCTGAATCTGATCTGAAATGGTAATTTCCTTTTTCAACCCCTCCCTGGGGGAGGATCTTGAGCACCCACAGCTGGCTCTAGTCACCTCTTGCCCCTGCCTTCGTTCAAGCCGGCCAAGTCACACCCCCTCTCTCTGATTGGGGGAATTTTCATTAGTTTGTTCGAGGAACCCTTTTATCTTGGGATGGCTTAGAGTGCCGAACAGCTGCTTCCACTCCTTCCTTCTGTTTGAATATACTTTTGACAGTGTTCTTGGCTAAATAATAGTTTAGACCTTATTTATTTGATTAGGAATACAGCCGCGAAACACGGCTGCATCAGCTTTGAAATTGTAGGGGCTTTCTGTGCTAGATCACATGATCACATTCCACGCACCCAGCCTGTCTCCGTATAGGCCTAATGGTAGTCACACTCTAGGCCTAATGGTAGTCACTCCAGGCCTAAAGGTAGTCACACTCTCTGCACACAGTTTGACTCTGCACAGTCCACCTGTGACAAGCCATGTCACTACATCCAGCTCTCTCCATTGTTTCATAAAGGGACATAAGCAGTCCTGTGGCTGACCCTTGGGGTTCAGGCCTGTCACTAGGTCCAGGTCTATCACAGTCATTGATTTTGTCTGTGGAGGAAATACGATTCCCGTCATAAACCAAGAATATTGTAGTACTTCAGGGTTCTTGACTCTCCATATATCCTCTAAACTTAATGTGTTATAAATGTCTGTTATGATGTTAAAATAGTGTGTGTCAAACCTTGCTGGGCATCTGTCCTCCCATTCATCTGGGGTCATGTTAAAGTCCCCTCCGACTGTAATGTTATCTGTAGGATATAGGATTTTCATTTCCTCAATCAACGTACTGATGTTGGATATTAGATCCCTGTTCTGTGGTTTGTTATTGTATCCATAAAGATTGCACAAAATAAAATATGAATCCTCAATATTAACAACTAATACAATCCAATGACCATTTACCTCAGCTTTGTAAGATATGACCTTTCCTGGGCAACTGTTGAATAAAATAGCAACTCCAGCTGAATGTGGAGAACCGTGGCTAAATATAATTCTATCACCCCATTGGTTGGACCAGAACCTCATCATCTTCATTTGAATGGGTTTCTTGCAGAAATGTAATATGGGCTTTTAGTCCCTTACAGAATAGAAAGATTGCTTTTCTTTTGATTTTGTTTTGTAGACCTCTAGTATTCAAACTATTCAGTGATATCTGACATGATAGAGAAGACATGAAACAAAAATTAAATAACAATGAGAAAAAAATATATATAATTAAATAAATAATACACAAAGGGTTAAGGTAGTGTTTGTACTCTAGTGTCTCTAAATGAACTAGTTTGCAAAGGCAATGTTATGTTATGACTGTTATGACTTTTTACTGATGACTTTGGGGGGGGGGGGGCTACTTAAACATGCAGCATCATGTTCGAGTAATCCAATTTTACTCGTCAATTTAACATTTGCAGCGTGTGTGCAGTATAATCCGGGTGCCGCTTGTTAATTACTCATCAGATATAATACTTAGAAACCCTAAACTTAATATCCCAGTCTGTTGTACACAATCAGAGGCCATTCAAGCATGACAACACACGGGGTGAACGCCCACTGGGCGATTTCATCGCCTAGTATCGCCCCCTGAGAGTTGTGACTGAACGAGGCCCATAACCCTGCGTTCTGGTCTCGATTACGTCACATTAGCTGCGTGTACTGTGTAATTTGATACTTGGACAGCTCAGTTAGCGCAAACCGTGCCCATTTATACAGAAGCAGAGCTGCCGAGAGCCAATGGAACTGAGCTAACTCCGCTAACTTCCTGCCAAATGTGCTCCAAAAGTGAAACTGGAAGTAAAAGAAGTTTACCGGAGGATCAACTTTAGTCCCTTGACAATTTAATTCATTGCGATTGTATTTCGCGTGAGAGTTGCCGTATATTCTGTGAAGAAGTTACCGGTAAGTAAACGCTTCTGGGGAAAAATAACCTAGTTAAGAAACAAAACTCCCTTCTGGGAAAATAGTTTTACTTGCCCGGCGTGTCAGTTGTGAAACTGAGCCGTTCAAATGCCAATACGGAATTGCGAAATGTATACTACAAGTTTAAAGGTGTTTTAAAAGTCTTTAGGACAGTATTTGTAGGTATACTTGTAACTTACTGTACTTTTTGTCGGCTAATATATAGTTATAACATGTCGTGTCGCCGTACGCAATGAAAAGCTTCAATCTTAAACTGGAAGACAATGTTTTTTTAATGTGGTCATGTGACACGATTTGTTTTGTGTGTTAAATGCCTGTAAAACCTACCGTAGAATCAGCCTAAAGAGTGCACAATATATTCATTATTACAATTATTATTATTTTAAAAATAGGGTTACTATCTAGCAATGACCCTCTCCCACTCCTCCAGCCGTGACGCAGGGGGGTCATGGACGTCGCCACGCTTCACGAGATCGACAGCGACCTGGACTCGCAGGACGTGGCAAACCTCAAGTTCCTGTGCAGGGACCTGGTGCCCCGGAAGCAGCTGGAGGGTGTGGAGGCCGCGCGCGACCTCTTCCTGCGGCTGAAGGAGCAGGGGCTGCTGGGAGAGGATGGGCTGCTCCTGGAGGAGCTGCTGCGCACCATCCGACGCCTAGACCTGCTCCGCACCCTGGAGGGGCCGGGGCGTTCTCTCGGCACAAGGGCAGGCGTCAACTCCGGGCTCTCGCCCTACCGGTGAGCGTGCAATGGCTAGGGCTAGCCCTTTTAAAAAAACGTTTTTAATGCATTTGTTTCAGATTTTTTCCCATTTTCCCCCAATTTAGTGGCCAATTATACCCTCTATTTATTTTTATTTTGCCCTCCCCACACAAACTCGCCGCCGGTCTTTACGAGGCAAGCTAATTCTCAGAGGGCAGCGAACTCCGCTTCCTTCGAGACGGAAGTCACCCACCCACGTTCGGGAGACACCCTTATGCACTTCTCAGCGAGTTTGTGCCGGCTCACCCAACCCCCTCCCCCTAGGGCGGACAGCCAAACGCCGCCCCCCCCTCGGGGCTCCCCACCAGGGCCGGTCTGGCACAGTCGGGTTTCGAACCACAACCGTGATAGGCAGCTCATACTCGTAATGGATCAGCCAGGGAGAGTAAAGGGGTACATTGAGCAGGTGTGTAGAGAGAGAGAGAGATGAGCGTCTGGAGTACACAGCACCTTACAGACACAGGTGAGTGGAAAGGGGAGGGGTGTAAGAGGGAGATGTTGGTGGGTTTTGGGGGGAAGGTGGAGGTGGGAGGTAAGAGTCATTGCACTACATTACAGGCATTTAGCAGATGCTCGTATCCAGACCGACTCACACAGTTTACATTTCTTTACATACAGTACAATCCATTTATACAGCTGGATATTTTACTGAAGCAATTCAGGTTAAGTACTTTTGCTCGGGGGTATAACCAGTGCTTAATTTGTTTAGCATTTAGCTCTGGGAGGTAAATTTGAGGAGGTGTGGGAGTGAATTTAGCTTGGTGTGTGCGTGTGTGTTGTGTGTGTCCGTGCGTGCGTGCGTTGTTCACGGGTGTGTGTGCGTACGAGTGTGTGTGTGTGCGCTCGTTGTGTCAGTGTGTGCGCGTGTGTGTAGGAGCCACTCAGACATGCTGTCCTTCACAGGAAGATGCTGTATGAGCTATCTGAGGACGTGACAGAAGAGACTCTCAAATCCTTTAAGTTTCTGGTGAAGCTGCCTCGCAACAGACTGGAGTCTTGCACAGTGAGTACACCGAACACTGAGTACTTAACACACCTCATGAGCTGTGTGTGTGTGTGTGTGTGTGTGTGTGTGTGTGTGTGTGTGTGTGTGTGTGTGTGTGTGTGTGTGTGTGTGTGTGTGTGTGTGTGTGTGTGTGTGTGTGTGTGTGTGTGTGTGTGTGAGAGAGAGAGAGCTGTGTGTGTGAGAGCTGTGTGTATGTGTGTGTGTGTGTGTGTGTGTGTGTGTGTGTGTGTGTGTGTGAGAGCTGTGTGTGTGTGTGTGTGTGTGCTTGTATGTGTGTGTGTGTGTGTGTGTGTGTGTGTGAGAGCTGTGTGAGAGCTGTGTGTGTTCTCTGTTGCAGAGCTTTCTAGATGTGCTGTTGGAGATGGAGAAGCAGGACTTGCTTAATGAGGACCGCGTGGACGTGTTGGGGGATGTTTTACTCCGGTGTAACAAGCCGCTGGCCGCCAAAGTGCAGGAGTACGCAGCTCGTCTGGCAGGTGAGGGTGGAGAGATGAGGAAACCCCCCCCCACTCATACCTGTCCCGTTTCCACCAGGGGGCTCCACCGGAACTTCGCTTTACTGCCCGGCGCTTAAGTTGTAGCTAATTAGTGAAAACACCTGGTGTAATGCTAATATCAATATCAGCCCATCCACATGACACGTAGATCAGTGGATCCGCCCCATACAGAGCGCAACCTTTTGGGTCACAGAGTACGCAGGACCTCCCTCCCCCTCCCATGGCCTGTCACTCATGCCTGTCCCGTTTCCAGCAGGGGGCGCTGCTAGACAGCGCGTCCCAGCCCAGCAGCACTCCGGACGTGGAAACAGATACCCACAGGTGTGTTCCGTGAGACCGGATCAGACTCCCTCTCAGCTTGAGATCCGTTATGCACACGTCATTTTCTCACGGCAGTACGTAATGTCGGCCAGTGTTTTGAACGACGTTGCATTTATGCACGCATGTCGTGGATTGCACACATTATTCGTTTAATGTTTATGGATTTTATTTGTGATCAGTTCGATTGATTTTCCTGCCTGTGTCCACCAGCCCAGAAACCAGGCCCACAATCTATCTGTCCAGGAGTCCAGTCCCGGCGGTAAGTTTGTGCAGCTCACACCCCCTTCCCCCCTCCACTGCCCCTTACCACGCCCAACCCCACCTCACCCCACCTCCACCAGTGGTGTGCAGTATAGTGTATATAGTATAGTGGTATAAGAGTAAGGGAACTGGACTTGTAACACAAAGGTTGCAGGTTCGATTCCCAGGTGGAGCACTGCCGTTGTACCCTTGAGCAAGGTACTTTTTCCTTTTAAAATTTGTTTCTGGATAAGAGCGTCTGCTAAATGCCTGTAATGTAATGTGCAATACAATAATCATAATTTAGTACATCATTTAGCAGACGATTTTATCCAAAACTTTTATGAAAGTTCATTCAGCTCGAGTAGATGAACAACCACTTGATGCTACATTGTCTAAGCACGTCATTCGTCAAGTACGCCACATAAACAACACAAGTGCTAATTAAAGGAAATTAACAATAAGTGCAACAAGTTTTTTTTAAATATAGGGATGAGGTGGGTTAAGGTCTGAGGTGCAGTGTAAAGAGGTCAATGTAATGACCCTTCGCCCCCAAAAGACATCTCCCCTCACTCCTCCCCCTCACAGTTTTCAGTGGCAAAATGACTGTGTATGAAGCAATTTTGGCAATCAGAAATATTCTAGTACCTGTCCTCCAGGTGTATTAGTTCTGTCTCTCTCTCTCTCTCTCTCTCTCTCTCTGCACAGTGTTTCCTAACAACCTGTGTCTGGATGCTGCACCAGAACACGTACCTGAGCACACACCTGAGCTCACACCTGAGCAGGTAATCACACCTAGAAAAGGCACAAGTGACAACAATGCAAACAGATTTACTTATGTAGCTAGTGACAACAATGCTAACAGATTTACTTATGTAGCTAGTGACAACAATGCTAACAGATTTAACTTTAATAGCTAGCACCTTTCGCACATAAAACAATGCTAACCGGTTTGACTTGAATAGCTAGCAACGTTCACATGTAAAATAATATCAATTTTTTTTGACTATTTTATCCAAAGCAAGTGCATTAATATGTAAATTAGTCTAGACTGCATATTAGCTTACAGTCTAATCATTGACGTCGCCAACGTTTCACATAACAAAAGCTGTTCTACAAAGGCAACCTGATGGCATTTTAAACGCGTGGGTGTGCGATAGGCGGTGGTTCAGCCGGATGTTTGTGCCTTCTTCGGGGGCGCTGAGTCCCGCGCTGCTCTTTGTGCTCTCTCGCAGGCGGAGGATTATTACGCCACGCGCAGCCGGCCGCTCGGCCACTGTCTCATCATCAACAACTACAACTTTGAGGAGGCCAGAGCGAAGAAGAAGCACTTGGGAGACCGCAAGGGGACAGACCGGGATGCCGGTAAGAAATACCTGTAGTACACAGCACCATAGAGACTCAGGTGTGCGTAGTACACAGCACCATAGAGACTCAGGTGTGTGTAGTACACGGCACCATAGAGACTCGGGTGTGTAGTACACGGCACCATAGAGACTCAGGTGTGTGTAGTACACAGCACCATAGATACACAGGTGTGTGTAGTTCACAGCACCATAGAGACTCAGGTGTGTGTAGTACATGGCACCATAGAGACTCAGGTGTGCGTAGTACACAGCACCATAGATACACAGGTGTGTGTAGTGCACGGCACCATAGAGACTCAGGTGTGTATAGTACACGGCACCATAGAGACTCAGGTGTGTGTAGTACACGGCACCATAGAGACTCAGGTGTGTATATTACACAGCACTATAGACACACGTGTGTGTAGCAGGGGCCCAGATTAGGGTAAAAGTCATACTTGTCAAAGGGTAAGTATCTTAGAAAAGATACTTGTCCTGCCTAAAAGTTACTTGACCTTGGTCTATTCACCTTCCAATCTTCCTGGAAAGTGTGATCTCTGCTCTCTGAATCTTATTTTCACTGAGTTTTTAGCTGATCTTCTTTGGTTTTAGCCTTTTTAGTGGGGGGTGGACTTGCAATAAATCTCCACATCTTTGAAAATGCAACCACTACGTCATACACCACCTGGATTTAACTAAGCAAATAGGCAAGAGCCTTCCATTGGATAATTACTGCAGTGATTGATATGTTTTAGCTGGCAACAAGTTATTTAATTCTAACTGATGCAGTGAGTAGCTTCTCATTTCTTAAACAACCATGTCGGAAGACATATCCTGTGGTCGTGGAAAAGATGTTCATCTGTTTCAGAAGGGTCAAATTATTGGCCTGCATCAAGCAAAGAAAACAACTAAGGAGATTGCTGCAACTACTAAAATTGGGTTAAGAACTGTCCAACGCATTATTAAAACCTGGAAGGATAGTGGTGAACCATCATCTTCGAGGAAGAAATGTGGTCGAAAAAAAATCTTGAATGATCGTGATCGGCGATCACTTAAACGTTTGGTGAAATCATATCGTAAAAAATCAACAGTAGAACTCACGGCTATGTTTAATAGTGAAAGTAAGAGCATTTCCACATGCACAATGCGAAGGGAACTCAATGGATTGGGACTAAACAGCTGTGTAGCCTTAAGAAAACCACTTGTCAGTGAGGCTAATCGGAAAAAAAGGCTTCAATTTGCTAGGGAGCATAAAGATTGGACTCTGGAGCAATGGAAGAAGGTTATGTGGTCTGATGAGTCCAGATTTACCCTGTTCCAGAGTGATGGGTGCATCAGGGTAAGAAGAGAGGCGGATGAAGTGATGCACCCATCATGCCTAGTGCCTACCGTACAAGCCTGTGGGGGCAGTGTTATGATCTGGGGTTGCTGCAGTTGGTCAGGTCTAGGTTCAGCAACATTATGTGCCCAAAGAATGAGGTCAGCTGACTACCTGAATATACTGAATGACCAGGTTTTTCCATCAATGGATTTTTTCTTCCCTGATGGCACAGGCATATTCCAAGATGACAATGCCACGATTCATTGGGCTCAAATTGTGAAAGAGTGGTTCAGGGAGCATGATACATCATTTTCACACATGGATTGGCCACCACAGAGTCCAGACCTTAACCCCATTGAGAATCTTTGGGATGTGCTGGAGAACACTTTGCGCAGTGGTCCGACTCTCCCATCATCAATACAAGATCTTGGCAAAAAATTAATGCAACTCTGGACGGAAATAAATGTTATCGAAACGATGCCACAGCGAATGCGTGCCGTAATCAAAGCTAAAGGCGGTCCAACGAAATATTTGAGTGTGTGACTTTTTTTTTGGACGGGCAGTGTATATAGCCCAAAGATAGATACGACGGTTAACGTTATTTCTTTTCTACACGGATATTTATGTTTGACTTGTGCAGCGTGTGCTCATGGGACTGTGTAGCAGTGAAGCTCTGATGGGTGCCCACAAGTGGCAGTAGCGACTAGTGCTCTGACTGTACAGTATATCATAACGTACACTCTAGTCGGGACTCGAACGAGAGAGATTTTTCCATTCCCAACTAGAGTGGTATGACAGCTAACGTAATAGCTACCTAATAATTCCTAGATTTAACCGAGCAGGAATGTTGGAATGATTTGTGTTTGGACTGTAGGACGGAGAAGAGAAATCACTGCAGGAAAATCACAGCGATTCTTCAGCCTGGCGGGAGGGCTCACAACTGAATATAGACCGTAACTAGCTAGCTAGTGTTCACGGATATTGCTTGCTAATTCAAGGCTTGGTAAGTGATAAATGCATGATTACTTGCTAAGCCTTATGTTAGCAAGCAACTAGCAACAACAGATATCGATACCCAAGGTCCGTGAACGCTAATGTTAGCTAGCTAACTAACTAGCTGGTTCTCGCTGTTGTGCCGCGATCCGCGAACTTGCTTGACTGCTGCAGTCTGGCATAGCAACAACAACAAACGCGGTGAGCACAGACTGCATGCGAGTGACAATGTGCCGCTTTTCCCATTTGGAACTTCCATCCATCCATCCATCCATTGTCTAAGCCGCTTATTCCTGGTCAGGGTCGCGGGGGGGTGCTGGAGCCTATCCCAGCATGCGTTCCGGGCGAGAGGCAGGAATACACCCTGGACAGGTCGCCAATCCATCACAGGGCACACACACCATTCACTCACACACTCATACCTACGGGCAATTTAGACTCTCCAATTAGCCTAACGTGCATGTCTTTGGACTGTGGGAGGAAACCGGAGTACCCGGAGGAAACCCACGCGGACACGGGAGAACATGCAAACTCCACACAGAAAGGCCCCGGCCTGGATTCGAACCCGAGACCTTCTTGCTGTGAGGCGACAGCGCTATCCACTGCACCACCATGCCGCCCATCATTTGGAACTTCGGAAATATTTTTGAATATCTGTGCATGACGTGTTTGTTACGATGTGAGTGTAAAACAGAAATAGTTCCAGTTCGCTAAAAATATGTATATTTTTTCAATCCTAAATTCACAGTCGTCAGCAGGACGATAACTTGGAAATCGAAGGTCGTCCTTCTTCATTTTTTGTCGTCTGAGACGATAGGACGACTGCTAATCTGGGCCCCTGGTGTGGTGCATGGCACCATAGAGACACAGGTGAGGAGACTTTACCTGTGACTCTCTCTCTCTCTCTCTCTCTCGTCTCTCTCCGTCCGTAGAGGACCTGCGGACGGTGTTCACCCGGCTGCACTTCCAGGTGGAGGTGCGCACGGACATGACGGGGGCGCAGCTCCTAGCCGCGGCGTGGGAGTTTGGGGCGCTGGACCACGGCGGGCGCGACGTCTTTGTGTGCTGCGTGCTGTCGCACGGCGAGAAGGGCTCGGTGCACGGCGTCGACGGCAAGCCGGTGCCCATCCGCACGCTCACCCTGCCCTTCACCGGCAGCCGGTGCCCGTCGCTGGCGCACAAGCCCAAGCTCTTCTTCATCCAGGCGTGCCAGGGGCAGGACCTGCAGAGGGGCGCTGCCATCCAGGCCGACGGCGAGGGGGAGGAGGAGAGCGAGGGGGCCGCCTATGCCACCGACGCCGGGAGCTTCCTGCCCGACACCATCCCCGACGACTCGGACTTCCTGCTGGGCATGGCCACGGTGGAGGACTGCAAGTCGTTCCGCAGCGTCACGCAGGGTTCCATCTTCATCCAGGAGCTCTGCCGTCAGCTCGTCCGCGGCTGCATTGAGTGAGTGTGGGGAGAGTGACCGCCTGCACTGGCAGCTGATATGATATAGAGCTCGTACAGGGCTATATATAATCTATATATAAAATATGGGGCGTATCCAGGGTTATGAGACAAATCACGTGCAAAGTATCAGGAGCTTTTTTTATTCATTTTTGTATTTGTTTCAGATTTTTTCCTGTTTTTCTCCCTATTTAGTGGCCAATTATACCCTCTATTTATTTCGATTTGCCCTCCCCACATGAACTAACACTGTGCTGTGTGCTAACAGTGCGCTAACGGTGTGCTAACTGTGTGCTAACACTGCTCTAAGAGTGCACTAACACTGTGCTGTGTGCTAACCGTGTGCTAACGGTGCGCTAACTGTGTGCTAACACTGCTCTAAGAGTGCACTAACACTGTGCTGTGTGCTAACCGTGTGCTAACGGTGTGCTAACACTGCTCTAAGAGTGCACTAACACTGTGCTGTGTGCTAACGGTGCGCTAACGGTGTGCTAACACTGCTCTAAGAGTGCACTAACACTGTGCTGTGTGCTAACGGTGCGCTAACTGTGTGCTAACACTGCTCTAAGAGTGCACTAACACTGTGCTGTGTGCTAACGGTCTGCTCCATTGCAGGAAAGCGGATATTCTGACCATCATGACCAGAGTTAACCGGGAGGTGAGCAGTGGCGTTTACCTGTCCTCCAAGCAGATGCCGGAGCCGAGATACACGCTGAGAAGGAAGCTGGTCCTGCCCATAGACTAGGGCGCCAACTCCACCGCACTGGACCCAGCCCTTGAACGTGCTGCCACGCGCCACAGCCCCGCCCAGCGGCACGGTCGCTCTGTGGTCACATGTGAAGGGACTTCTAGGCTGCATTCACTGGATTAAAAAAATTAAATCTCTACAAAGGGGTTGATGGGAGGTGGAGTCCTAATATTGTGAGATGCACTTTAAAATGTTGAAGTTTTTAATTTTTTAATTTTTAATTTTTAATGTATTTTTTTGATTTTCCCCCATATTTCTCCCCAATTTGGAGGCCAATTACACCCTCTATTTATTTCGATTAACCTTCCCCCCACAAACTCGCCACCCGTCTCTACGGGGCAAGCTACTCTCCGAGGCCAGTGATGATCCGCCTCCTTCGAGACGGAACCCACCGACCCCGTTTCTGGAGACACCCTTACGTGCTTCACACTGAGTTCGTGCCGACCACCCTCCCCCCCTGTCAAATGCCGCCCCCGATCGGGGCTAACGGCCAGGCCCGGTCTGGCAGAGACAGGTTTCGAACCGCCTCCCTGATAGGCAGCTCACACCCGTACAGTATAAGCCAAATACGGGTGCGTGAGACCGCTATCCGCCAGCCCCTCGGTAGCCCCATTTTTGCTGAATGTTCTGTGGCTCTCTGCCTCTTGAGTGCAATTTCTCTGGTCTTCCTTATTGAGATTACGTTTACGTCTCCCCACCAGCAGCACACGTATTTATAAATATGAATGAAATCAAGGTGTTTTGTGCTGTGCTGACACAGCAGAGGGGATTGTGGCTAACACAACACCTCCATGGTGTGTGAGCAGCTGTTTTATCTCCTGAATGATTGGCTAAAACTGTGTTGTCCGGTGAAGGGTCAGTATTATGGTCTGTTCTATTATTCAGGGAAACTCTTAGGTGGGATGGTGCTGTACTTTTTGTCGTTTCGGCCATTTGTATTCAATGGGGAACAGTCACTCGATCAAAATAATGTTTTTCAAAATGTCCTAAATTTGGTAAATCCTTTATATCAATATAAATGTGTGTTGTTTAAAAACGCTCCTGTGTGATTATTTTGGCGAAGACTCACCATCTCATTTTAAAATATAGCCACAAGCGGAAATTAATGGGGAAGCAAAATGTGCCAATCATTGCTTATTGGATGAATGGTGCAGACATTTAGCCTGCAAGGAAGGCACCAGCAAGAAGGTAAGCCATTGTGTTGTTCATTGCTCATTGCAATGCAAGTCCCATGGTCATCGGTCAAACAGACCCTGAGATATGGCCCTTTCACAATTGCATTTCTTGCCTGTTGGTGGCGCTATAGAGTGCTACCAAATGTGGCCCTTGCTTAACAAGTTTGGTTGTTCTAGTATAATGCGTTTAAGAATTATGCCTCACTTCCTGTTTGCGCGTCTTCTCGGTCAGCGCATAACGGCCAAAAGGTTTGGAACATCTAAAAATTGATAACTTTTTTTTTTTTTCCCAGGTTAGTCCAGAAATCCAATATGGCTGAAAGTGAATACACTATATGACATAGATTTGCCTTCAGCCAAGGATTCAGGGGAAAAAGATTTTGATACTTTTACTTTGTAACAGGCCAAAGTGTAAAGTAGCTTGTAACAGCACCACCATCAGGCTGGGCACAGCAATTCAGTTTTTCCGAGTAGTAAGTAATCACCCAATTCCTTAAAGGGTTTGCTGCCTGAACGACTGAGAAGAAAAAAAGAAAAACAACCACACGCAAATTACATAAAATGAACAAGATTTTAATGCCCACATTTTCCCCCTAATAAAAGGTCAATTGTTTAAAAAAAGGAACTTAAGTGTTCAACACTTGATAATTTAACAAACAACACAGATAAGATCAAATATAAAAATATAAAATAAAACAGAAACAAAAGGGAAGAGGTGTAAGCTGTACAACTCAATTCTAAGTGCTTGGGGAGTGCAACCTAAGCGTTGTGAGAGCCATGCTCTACCTACTGAGCCACGCAGAACCACAACATGTATGCATGTTTTGTGTGTGTGTGTGTGTGTGTGTGTGTGTGAGAGTATGTGGGGTGGGGGGGGGACAGCCGTTTCCTGGTCATAATGGGGGGTTGTCAGGCACAGGAAAGACCAGCCTCTTCCTCAGGGTGAATCTGGGGTCAGGTGCCTGTTTGGCCACCAGTGGGCCGTCCTCGTTCCACAGGGTGCCCTCTCTGCTGCTCACCTCCTCGTTCACTCTGGTGAGGATGGACAGGATGTCCTCGCGCCTGTGATGGGACGAACGCAGACACACGCGCGTGTCAGTGTGACCCAGACAAACAACTGTGCACAACAACCAGGACCGGTGACCTGAGCTTCAACCCCTTAACCACTACACCACACTGCAACCCCAGTCACCCCTCTCTCCTTAACTCACCCGAGGTAGGCTAAGGGGTTAGGGGTCTCATCTGGGACAGGCTATGAGGTTAGGGGTCTCATCTGGGACAGGCTATGAGGGTTAGGGGTCTCACCTGGGACAGGCTATGAGGGTTAGGGGTCTCATCTGGGACAGGCTATGAGGTTAGGGGTCTGACCTGGGGCAGGATATGAGGTTAGGGGTCTGACCTGGGGCAGGATATGAGGTTAGGGGTCTCATCTGGGACAGGCTATGAGGTTAGGGGTCTCATCTGGGACAGGCTATGAGGTTAGGGGTCTCATCTGGGACAGGCTATGAGGTTAGGGGGTCTCATCTGGGGCAGGATATGAGGTTAGGGGTCTCATCTGGGACAGGCTATGAGGTTAGGGGTCTCATCTGGGACAGGCTATGAGGTTAGGGGTCTCATCTGGGGCAGGATATGAGGTTAGGGGTCTGACCTGGGGCAGGATATGAGGTTAGGGGTCTCATCTGGGACAGGCTATGAGGTTAGGGGTCTCATCTGGGGCAGGATATGAGGTTAGGGGTCTCATCTGGGACAGGCTATGAGGTTAGGGGTCTCATCTGGGGCAGGATATGAGGTTAGGGGTCTGACCTGGGGCAGGATATGAGGTTAGGGGTCTCATCTGGGACAGGCTATGAGGTTAGGGGTCTCATCTGGGGCAGGATATGAGGTTAGGGGTCTGACCTGGGGCAGGATATGAGGTTAGGGGTCTCATCTGGGACAGGCTATGAGGCTATGGAGCTAAGGGGGTCTCACCTGGGGCAGCTCTGTTTCAGCTGTCGGCAGAGGGACTGGATGTACCAGCTTCCAGCCACACTGTTCCTTATGGAGAGGCATTCCTGGACGGTGGCCATGCCGACCAGGAAGTCGGAATCCACGGGGAGCGTGTAGGAAGGGGCGGCGCGGGCGTCGGTCTCAGGCCCCGCGCCCCCGCTGCAGTCAGCCTGCACCACGGCGGCCCCCTGCAGCCCCTCCCCCTGGCAGGCCTGGATGAAGAAGACCTTGGGCTTGCCCGCCAGCGAGGGGCAGCTGGCCCCGTTGAAGGGGTGCAGGAGGTCCCGGATGGGGACGAGCTCGCCGTCGTGGGCGTACACGCCGCGCTCCATCCCGTGGCTGAGCACGCAGCACACGAAGCAGTCGGCGTGCGCCATGCGGCCGAACTGCTGCAGCGCCTCGCGCATCTCCTGCGCCGTCTGGTCCTGCAGCACGTTGACCTGGAACCCCAGCCAGCTGAACACCTCGTCCAGAGCACCTGACACAGACCGAGAGCAGGGAATGAAGAGCGAAACAAAACTCAACGAGCAAACGATGAAACGGACACGATAAACGGCTGCAGCTGTTCACCCTCATCGCTCTCTAGTGGGGAAATATCATTGGATGAGTGGTGTGTGTGTGTGTGTGTGTGTGTGTGTGTGTGTGTGTGTAATATTATGTAATATATGCCATTTAGCAGACGCTTTTATTCAAAGTGACTCACAGTAGTGAATGCATACATTTTTCAGTATATGTGGCCCCAGTGGGAATCGAACCCACAATCTAAGCGTTGCCAGCGCCATGCTCTACCTACTGAGCCACACAGTGTGTGTGTGTGTGTGTGTGTGTGTGTGTGTGTGTGTGTGTGTGTGTGTGTGTGTGTGTGTGTGTGTGTGTGTGTGTGCTGAGTGAATGATAAGCGAATGACTGAGTAAGTGAGTGAGGGAAACAATGAGTGTGAGCAATTGTGTGTGTGTGTGAGACTGAATGAGTGAGTGTGAATAACTGTGGGGAAGTGAGAGTGAAGAGCCAGTGGATGATTGTCAGTGAGTGTGACGAGTGAATGATGAGGGAATGAGGGAGGGGCGAGAGAAAGAACGAATGAGTAGCCTGCTCGGATTTGGAAGACCTCAGTAAGTGACCGAAAGAAGTGGTCCTCCCTGCTCCTGCTGCCACAGCTAGTCTGAGTCCGTCTGTACTGCAGTACTGACCCACGTCCTGGTGTCACAGCTAGTCTGAGTCCGTCTGTACTGCAGTACTGACCCACGTCCTGGTGTCACAGCTAGTCTGAGTCCGTCTGTACTGCAGTACTGACCCACGTCCTGGTGTCACAGCTAGTCTGAGTCCGTCTGTACTGCAGTACTGACCAGCGTCCTGGTGTCACAGCTAGTCTGAGTCCGTCTGTACTGCAGTACTGACCCACGTCCTGGTGTCACAGCTAGTCTGAGTCCGTCTGTACTGCAGTACTGACCCACGTCCTGGTGTCACAGCTAGTCTGAGTCCGTCTGTACTGCAGTACTGACCCACGTCCTGGTATCACAGCTAGTCTGAGTCCGTCTGTACTGCAGTACTGACCAGCATCCTGCTGTCACAGCTAGTCTGAGTCCGTCTGTACTGCAGTACTGACCCACGTCCCTGCTGGATCCCTTCCGCTCCTTAAGGCGCTCTGGTTCAAAGTGCTGGTTGTTAAAGATCAGGCAGAATCCACGTGGAAGACTGGCCATCCTGTATTCACTGAGCTGTGACAGGAAAGAGAGGGGCATTCAGTCAGCAAACTGAGACAGAGCACACCTAAACCCACAGAGAACACACTTTTAAAATCACACAATCTAGACTAGTTGGGGATGGTGTTGAGAGGCGCACAGCGCGAGTGTGGATAGCAAGTTGGGGAGGGTGTTGAGGGGCGCGCAGCGCGAGTGTGGACAGGAACTTACCTCCGTGTTATTCTGTGTCTCCTGGATGGGGCTGTCTGAGAATGAAAAAAAATAAAACAGAAATTACCATTTTCACAAAAAGGGTTTAAAAAAAATAATCACAGTTGGCAACCTACCAGATCCCTGTCAATTTCAATCTTCAAAGGAAAAAACAAGCAGTACTGCTGGATATAATTGCACAGCCTCCCCCTCCCTCCCCGGCTAGACTAGGCACCCACATTTATTGATCTTGTGTAGGCCCAAACCTTGCATTTGAGTTTCTCGGACAGCATCCCCCTAAACTGTGTGTTGAGGAGTCCGTACCTGAAGCAGTAGTACAGCAAAGCTTCTTCAGAGGGGGGAAGGTTTCCTGGACTTCAGGCTTCTGCAACAGGGCCATGAAACGATGGCATGTATCCTCCCCCTTGCCCATCACCTTGTCCAGCAGGTCGATGACCGCCCCTTCCCCGGACCGCCTACCGCTGCGAATGTTGTTGTACTCCCGCCGGGTGATCAGCGCCCCCTGCTGGGCGTGCTGCAGAATGTAGTCCGGGTCTGACGTAAGGGTCTCGGTAAGCGCCACCTTCCTCTTCCGAATCTCCTTTTCCTGCATGCTGCCGCGTGTCTGCACAGAGAACAACAATCAAGCGACAAATGAACAAAGTGCATGTAATATTCGAAAGCAAATGCAAAAAAAACATAAGAAAAAAATAAAGTGCAGGCATACCGTATTTTATATTTGAGAATTATTTGGGGGGTTAAGTCCACAAATATGTGTCATAACAATTGTCTCACCACTAGGCGCGGATAAAAACGAAGCCTGCTCTTTTTAAAAGCCCATGCGCTATTTACACGCAGAATAACAAGAACCAAACGCCTTATACTTTCAATCAGTCGTACAGCAGGCTAGTTACGGCTACTAACCGACACTTACGCACAGTGATAGTGAAACGGGGATAGGCAGGAGAGATAGCTAAGAGGCACGCTTTCGATCTCAATTTAACCCTTAACAGCCCAGACGAAAACGTGAGTTACTTTTTAATAAATGAGAAACTGATAATGAATTGAAGCCGGCTGTGTCAGTCGAATTATCTTCAAGCTGCCAGTATATTTAACCAAAGTTATAGCCTCCATCAATGACTGGTTAGACTACATACATTTTCTTGTGCATATGAATAATTAACGTACAGTAACTTGAGGAAGAGCTGGCCTGCGCGAGGCCAAGGCGACTGACACAGCTCGCAAGAGGATGTCCCTCGCGGCAATGCCGAACACCTACAACTCGAACTCAAACTCCCTTGAACAGCGTGAACCCCAGAAGGTGAGTTTAAGAGTGCTCAGGTGATTTAAAATGTGTTTTCCCCCTCGACAAAACACTCGGAAAAGACAGCTGCTCGTTGATGCGAAGGCTGCGGTTTTGTGCGAGATGAGATGGATACGGCTACAGGGTGTGGCGCGCACTGTGTGCCTATACAGTATAGGGTTCCAGCTCAAATTCAGCCACGCTCCGCCGACACACCTGCCGAGCAACGGAAAAAGATTCGCCAAACAGCCTCTCACACAGCGGCCCCCAGTAAAAGGCTTGGTCTGCCATGTTGCGTTGGGGCTTTGTAATGCGGCGCACATGGTGACTAGAATGTCAACAGAGACGGTGGTTTTTGTAAAAAATGATAATAATGTGTACACGTAAAGAAATAAAATGTGAAGATATTGATTGTCGATCAACGGTAACGCCAATCTCCGAAAATGATGATCACATTTCGCCTACATCTAACAATGTTAGTTATATTCTTATGATGTAAATTTACATCATCATAACGTTAACGCTGGCATTCAAGAATGTCACAATGTTCTGTCATTTTGTGCGACGTCACTCTGTTGACATCACTAAAATGTGACGTAGCCAAAAGCAAGAACTGGACATCTACGTACAGGCAATTATTTTCTTGGTAGCTGCAGTCAACACCATTAATAATTTATCTGTACCAGTGCTCAATATGTGAGTATATAGCTAACTAGACAAGAGTTGGTTTCAGTGTCATGTCAATTCAGCCAGTTCGGGAAATGTATTCACTGAAATGTAATGAATGCATTGGAAATATATATAGGTTATATGATGGCTATGAGAACTTAATTTCAATGAATATGCCTAGTTGACTGAATTGAATTACAATGACTAAACAACTACAATTACGTAACACAGAATACACACTTGAACGTCTGTAGTAGTACAATACTGTGCGGTATTTAGTGCGCTGCATATGATAACTCATAATTATGCCCTGCAAATCTCCAGCTATGATAGAAATACTGCATTCAAATAAAATCACAAGGTCGTTAGCTAGATAAACTAGCGAAAGAGCTAGCTTATTTGTTGAGACAACACCTGATACGGGGCGGTCGGGTATTCCGGAATGCATAGTATTTTTTGATGCAACTCACGGCTTGCCAGTAGTTCGCCAGCTTGTCTCGTTTGGATCCAGCGCCCAATGCTGCTTGCTAATAACGTTTCCGCCAACTATTTTGCACTCTCTACTGTTACATGCGCGCAGTTAAACTGTCCCCCGATAGCTAGAAAGGTACAGAACTGCCACTCTTTCTAACGCTAACGCACGCTATCTATGCCATTTCCTATGCTTTCCCCCATTGTTTTGAAAATGGACTTCCCGTTCCTGTGTTCCATCCAATCAAATGGCCAAGTGGTTGTCGTGGAAACGTGTCCTACGACAATATTGCTATTGCTACCTTCGAGGCGCTGAACGTGTAGAATCCATAACAGGATATAAAACGAAAAGTAAACAGTATGAAACATTTACGTACTTTCCGTAACATTTCATTCACTCTTTTTGTAAACGTTGCTCATAATATTATCAGAGTTGAGCGTTGTCTGCGCCAGACCATTGATGCGTAAGCTGTCATACATCACTGTGGCGCATTGTCTGTGTATTGTATCGAGATATATGATCATATTATCATTGTTTAATGCAGGCATATGGGCAGCACGCTTAAAATAATACGTGTATGTGTGTGTCCAGACACTTTATTCAACCGAATACGTCACTTGTGTGCAGTGCGAGATGAATGCTGTGCCGGCACTGAATGTGTGCGCGGTCTCTTCCAGCCGTCCTTCGACATAAGTCCATAAACGCCGAGAGAGAGGGGCACTAACAAGTTCGATATTATTTGTAAAGGGCGGTGCCATTTCCCGGTCATGGATCTCGACGTTATAGGTAAGTATAGCCTATTATTATATAGCCTATTTCATTAATTCCTTTTCATTTAATTTCATTTGCAGTCACATCTTTTCACCCCATCATGAGATATGAAAAAAATGAAATAGCCTACATTTTTATATTCTACTGTAACCAATATGAAATTATCGCAACAAACTTTTATTATTATTATTATTATCATTTCACGGTTTATGCTTGGAAGAGGATAAAAACAAGCTTCAGTGGGTTTTTAAGGAAGGATTATTTGAGCTCGTGATCTTGGCACAGTTCCTGGAAAAGACGGAAAACGCTTGTTGATGGTGTGCGTTCTCTATTTCAATAGTGGTTTATTTAGTGGTCAACCTGTTTACACGAATATCCGTGCTGACGTTGCTGATGAATTGTATATTGATTATGTAATTATCTGTTTATATGTGAATTACTAGGCTGGGGATGCCTCGTGAGATGTGAGATATGCTAATACAATATTCATTCATTAATTATTTCATTTCAACCTACTTTTTGTTTGGTTATATGCTTTTGGTAGGCTAGAACTTTCTCCATGTTGAAATATGTAGTAAAAAAACAACAACCACTTATTATTATTAAAGTTACGTACAAACAATTGATACACAGTAATTAGCCTATATTTCTGAGCTGTGGAGCGTGTATGTATTTAAACATTGTTATGTATTCATGACAAGGCCGTAACCATGGAGTCAACATTGGGGGGGACCAAATCAATTTATTTATATTTTTATATCAGCTAGGCTATATATTGGGGGGGGACATTTTGAGCATATCTGAATATTGGGGGGGATGTGTCCCCCCCAATATATATGGTAATTTCGGCCTTGATTCATGAACTTGTAGAATTTACAAACATAAATGGAGCCAGCACACTAATGTAACGTTCCATTTGATTTGTACATGCACCTGTGTGCATCAAGGATCTGTGTCAGGACAATGTGTCACATTTATACCCTCAAACATAATGTTCCACATTCCTGTCATGTTCATTACATTTATACAAACAGAGGCACCCACACACTCATACAGAGGGGAATGTGCGCACACGCTATCACACACACACATCTCAAAAATCTTTTGAAATGGAAAAACCCTTTCTTTGCCTATCCTTTCATGCAAGCAATAAAACAATCTAATGCTAATACTAATGTTAATGTAAGTAATAATGTAAAGCAAATGCAGATGGTAGCCTGTTCTATGTTTCATGTTCTTTGTTCTGTGTTCCACGTTCTATGTTCCACGTTCTATGTTCCATGTTCCATGTTCCGTGTTCCGTGTTCCGTGTTCCGTGTTCCGTGTTCTGCCTGCAGAGGGACTGAATGAGGTGGTGCCCGCCGTGTACCGTGCTGCCTTCAAGCTCCGGTCCCTGCAGAACCTGTGCCAGAGTGAGTGCCACGCCCTCTGCTGCACTGGCAAGGGGAGAACCAATCAGACCGCGTGCTGGGGAGCCACACCCCCCATGTCACCAAAGACACGGTCTTGCTGCCCTGCCTGTGATAGTGCGATACACGATGTTCAATAATATGACCGTTAATAATAGCAAATGTACAGTTAACAGCCAAATGAAAGGAAACACTTGAGTAAATTAAGGGTTCTGGCGGCTCTGTTATGGTGTGGGGTGCATTTTCCTGCCATGGTGTAGGTCCACTCAACCCCCTTAGAGGGCAAGATAAACACCGATAAACACAAAGCCATTCTGAGTGATCACCTTCATCCTGTGGTGAAGCATTTCTATCCTGATGGGAGTGGTCTCTTCCAGGATGACAATGTCCCATCCACAGGGCACGAGTGGTCACTGATATGGTTTGATGAGCATGAAAACGATGTAAATCATATGCCATGGCCATCTCAGTCACCAGATCTCAACCCAATTGAACACTTGACAACATTTTTTTAATCACCATCAACAAAACACCAAATGACAGAATGTTCCAGACACTTGTAGAATCTATGCCAAGGTGCACTGAACCTCTTCCGGCAGCTCGTGGTGGCCCACTGCCCTATTAAGACACTTTATGTCGGTGTTTCTTTTATTTTGGCAGCTACCTGTACTTGTATTAACATTTCCCCTTCAGTGTGGCACTTATATGTCATTTCCTTCCCGGTGTTACAGGTATGGTACGCAGCTGCCAACAACGGTGTCTATCGCTGTATTACTGCACTGATCTCGTGCGCAAACTATGATTGTTCCTACCATGTATTAATGCACATCTTGTAAGTCGCTCTGGATAAGGGCGTCTGCTAAATGCTTAAAGTGTAAAATGTACGATGTGTTTTTTTACAATGCTGCTTTGTTTAGATCGTTACAGTCAACTCTTGTGTCTGCACTGGTGCTGTTGTGTGCATTATGCAAGTAAGTCGCTCTGCTGAATAAATAAATGTAGTGACGTCAGTGTGCGTCTGGGCCGTGTCTCCCGCAGTGCACTCGGTCACGCTGTCCGCGATTGGCCCGGCCCTGCGCTCCCTGGGCGTGGCCGTGGGTCCTGGGGGCGGGATTGCGGAGGCCGACGTGGGGCGGAGCCTGGAGCAGCTCTTCCAGGGCGTGTCCGAGGAGCTGCCAGGCCAGCTGCAGCCGGGCGCGGCCGAGCACACCTGCAGACTCCTGTTCAAGGTGTTCGACAGGTGAGACGTCTCACCTCGGACTGCCTCTCCCACTGACTGCTGCTACCGGTGACTCACAGATTTGATCTCAAAATCAGTCCAAAAGAATTTTAAAAAAACCTTTTGATTGGTTTAAACAAGTCAGTGATTGACAGGTCATTGAAGCCCCACCCACTTTTTGGTGTCTGCCATCAGTGCTCGAGCGCGGGAAGAATGTTTGTTTTTGTGCGCGTTCATCCGTGTGTGCGTTTTTGTGTGTGGTTATGTGCAGTGTTCTGTGTGCTTCCTTTCCTTTAAGGAAGCGGACCGGCTCCATCTCGCTGCAGTCTGTGGAGGCGGCGCTGATCGCCCTCTCAGGAGACACGCTTTCCGCTAAACACACCGGTGGGTTCGTCAGACACACTCCTGGACACACGCACGTGTTCAGGCTCCTTAACATGCTCCTTTTATGTGTTCAGAACTTAACCCAGGCTAGGTAATCCTGTAATATACAGGACTGGTGTCATAAGAAGCATTACATTCGCACACTGCTGTTGATCTTGATATGGACATTAGTAGCAAAATAGTTAAATTTGCAGATGATACTAAACTTGGGGGTTTGGCAAACAGTTTGGAATCGACTAAAGTAATCCAAGATGATTTAAACAAAATCAAAAATGGGCAGATACATGGCAGATGACGTTCAATATTGCTAAATGTAAAGTTATGCATGTGGGAAATAAAAACATTAGACAGGAGTATTTTATGGGAGGAGAAAAGTTAGTAGGTGTTCAATTTGAAAAAGGACTTGGGAATTGTAGTTGATCAAAGCCTATCTGCATCAAAGCAGTGAAAAAAGCCAACAGGATGCTGGGATACATAGCAAAAGTATTGAGTATAAATCAAAGGAGGTTATATTAATGTTATATAATGCCTTTGTCAGACCGCACTTAGAATACTGTGTGCAGTTCTGGGCACCACACTACAAGAAAGATATAGAAGCTCTTGAAAAAGTCCAAAGAAGGGCAACTAAACTGATACCTGGTATGAAAGGTAAAAGTTATGATGATAGACTTAAGGCACTCAATCTATTTAAACTTAGCAAACGGAGACTTAGGGGATTTGATTGAGGTTTTTAAATTCCTAAAAGGGATTAACAAAGTAAAATACCAAAGATTTTTAAGATAAGTGGGGTCAGCAGAACAAGAGGTCACAGGTGGAAATTAGTTAAAGGCAAATTCCGCACAGATATTAGAAAGTTTTTCTTTACACAGAGAGAGTTGTCAATGCCTGGAACAGCTTGCCAGGTCAGGTAGTAGAGGCAGAAACGTTTGGGCTATTCAAGTCCAGGCTAGATGTAGTACTAGATACTCTTTGGAGATTAGGACATGATGAGCCTAGATGGGCCGAACGGCCCGTTCTCATCATTATGCATTCTTATGTTCTTATGTTCTTATGTGTGTGTGTGTGTGCGTGTATGTATGTGTAATGCGTGCGTGGGTGTGTATGTGTGTGGGTGCATGTGTGCGTGTGTGTGTGTGTGTGTGTGCGCGCGCGCGTGCGTGTGTGTGTGTGTGTGCGCGCGCACGTGCGTGTGCGTGTGTGTGTGCGTGTGTGTGTGTGCGCGCGCGTGCGTGTGTGTGTGTCACAGCTCTGTTCAGGTTGGCGGAGCGCTGCAGTGGGCGGCAGGGGAGGGAGAGTGGCACGGTGAGCCGGAGCGGCCTGAGAACGGTGCTGGACGACCTGAGCCAGGTGAGAGACTCTGTACAGGTGAGAGAGTATAGACCGGTAGAGATGGCTGAGGTCGTACACAGGTGATACAGAGAGAAAAACTGCATAAACAGGTAGAGCCAGGTGAGACTGTACGCAGATGAGAGAGAGTGCAGACCGGTAGAAGGCGGAGCACCTCTGGTAGGAAACAGTGTATGTGAGACAGAGCAGGTAGAGTAGGTGTGAGGGCAGTCAGGTGGCCCATGGCAACATGTATCATGTGATCTACCTGGCTGTGCTCCTGCAGGTGCCGGCCGTGGTGCAGGAGAGCCAGGTGTTCGGCCCGGTGGAGAGTGCGGTGCGAACCTGCTTCCAGGGGGTAAGTCCTGCCCAGGTGTGAGGCAGTGTGGAGGTTAGAGGTGAGGTGTAAGAGGTGTGTGTGTGTCTACCAGGTGTGAGGCAGTGTGGAGGTTAGAGGTGAGGTGTAAGAGGTGTGTGTGTGTGTCTCCCAGGTGTGAGGCAGTGTGGAGGTTAGAGGTTGAGGTGTAAGAGGTGTGTGTGTGTCTCCCAGGTGTGAGGCAGTGTGGAGGTTAGAGGTGAGGTGTAAGAGGTGTGTGTGTGTCTCCCAGGTGTGAGGCAGTGTGGAGGTTAGAGCTGAGATGTAAGAGGTGTGTGTATGTGTGTCCCAGGTGTGAGGCAGTGTTGAGGTTAGAGCTGAGATGTAAGAGGTGTGTGTATGTGTGTGTGTGTCTCCCAGGTGAGGGGCAGTGTGGAGGTTAGAGGTTGAGATGTAAGAGGTGTGTGTGTGTGTCTCCCAGGTGTGAGGCAGTGTGGAGGTTAGAGGTGAGGTGTAAGAGGTGTGTGTGTCTCCCAGGTGTGAGGCAGTGTGGAGGTTAGAGCTGAGATGTAAGAGGTGTGTGTGTGTGTCCCAGGTGTGAGGCAGTGTGGAGGTTAGAGGTTGAGGTGTAAGAGGTGTGTGTGTGTGTCTCCCAGGTGTGAGGCAGTGTGGAGGTTAGAGGTGAGGTGTAAGAGGTGTGTGTGTGTCTCACAGGTGTGAGGCAGTGTGGAGGTTAGAGGTTGAGGTGTAAGAGGTGTGTGTGTGTGTGTCTCCCAGGTGTGAGGCAGTGTGGAGGTTAGAGGTGAGGTGTAAGAGGTGTGTGTGTGTGTCTCCCAGGTGTGAGGCAGTGTGGAGGTTAGAGCTGAGATGTAAGAGGTGTGTGTGTGTGTGTCCCAGGTGTGAGGCAGTGTTGAGGTTAGAGCTGAGATGTAAGAGGTGTGTGTGTGTGTGTGTGTCTCCCAGGTGAGGGGCAGTGTGGAGGTTAGAGGTTGAGATGTAAGAGGTGTGTGTGTGTGTGTCTCCCAGGTGTGAGGCAGTGTGGAGGTTAGAGGTGAGATGTAAGAGGTGTGTGTGTGTGTCTCCCAGGTGTGGGGCAGTGTGGAGGTTAGAGGTGAGGTGTAAGAGGTGTGTGTGTGTGTGTGTGTGTGTGTCTCCCAGGTGAGGGGCAGTGTGGAGGTGAGATGTAAGAGGTGTGTGTGTGTGTGTGTGTCTCCCAGGTGAGGGGCAGTGTGGAGGTTAGAGGTGAGATGTAAGAGGTGTGTGTGTGTGTCTCCCAGGTGTGGGGCAGTGTGGAGGTTAGAGGTGAGGTGTAAGAGGTGTGTGTGTGTGTGTGTCTCCCAGGTGAGAGGCAGTGTGGAGGTTAGAGGTTGAGATGTAAGAGGTGTGTGTGTGTGTCTCCCAGGTGTGAGGCAGTGTGGAGGTTAGAGGTGAGATGTAAGAGGTGTGTGTGTGTGTCTCCCAGGTGTGGGGCAGTGTGGAGGTTAGAGGTGAGGTGTAAGAGGTGTGTGTGTGTGTGTGTGTGTCTCCCAGGTGAGAGGCAGTGTGGAGGTTAGAGGTGAGGTGTTAGAGGTGAGGTGTGTGTGTGTGTCTCCCAGGTGTGAGGCAGTGTGGAGGTTAGAAGTGAGGTGTAAGGCGTGCGTCTCTCCCAGGTGATCAGCGCAGGTGTCTCGGAGGAGGTCTTTCTGCGATGGCTGCGGTCGGAGCCCCGGCTGCTGCTCTGGCTCTCCACCCTGTACAGGATCTCCGCCAGCGAAGCGGTCATCCATCGAGTCCGCTGCCACGTGTGCAAGGCCTTCCCCATCACCGGGCTCAGGTGTGTGTGTGTGTGTGTTTGAGTGTGTATATATGTGTGTGAGTGTGTGTGTGTGACTGTGTATATGTGTTAGGGATGTCACAGTATACCAGTTTGATGGAAACCATCACTGAAGCCTTTAGTGTTCCACCTGAACGCTCAATTTGTGAATGCACTTAAGAGCGACCTACTGAGACCAGTCAAGCAATTGTATGAAAGTTGCTCGGCCGGCATGTGCTACTTCAGGACTACTTTGTATATTGCTACTTTGCATACGCCTACTTTGAATATTGGCAGGTACCAGGCGAAAGCCGAGTAAGTTAACCCACACCCTCCTAGGCCTGCCAGTATTCATATAAAAGAACATTCATTCCGATGTCATTTTATAAAACGGATTTACATAGTTTTTTTGTTTTTTTTTACGTTTCTAAATGGTTTTTAGCCACAGTATAGGCTACAGTTCCTGCAGACTTCAGTCACACTCATTGCTTGCTTGCTAGCTATTTTAGCTTCTTCTAAAAATCTTCAGCTTTTATCATAATTTCCGCATATGTAGCAGCAAGCCAGGAAACGGCTTAGTCAAGCTGCTTATATTAGCCTACGTAGGTAGCTAGCTTGCTTACATTGGATCGCCAACAGCTAGTCTGACGCTGTGTTGTCATGGAACTAGTTAGTTAGCCAATTCATTTCAATGGACATTGATCACACCAGTGAGGCAGATAACGAACTAGCGAACTACTACAGTATAACAACTCTCCACTATTAAATTATCAGAGTCGGCTAATTAACGTATTTCATAGCCTACTACTTAGATGCGTAGTAATTCAGTATTACCCTGCGCACTGGGTAGACTACTCTATCCGTTTTATAAATTGATTTATTTTGTTTGAAATACAATTACTTGAAAATTAAATACTATTCCCATTGAAAGTAGAATTATGTCTGTCAGTACATTATAATCATGTCCGCGCTTAAGATTTTCTGTGCACAGGCATGTTTTATTAAACTTAAGGAACGCGAGCAAGAGTCAAACCACACCACACAGGGAGAAATGACCTGGTTAACCTGACAATTTTTGCGAAACATTACGCTTACTAAACAAAGGGTTTTGCTTGTTTTTATAATCGCAAAAAAATGGACTTCACTTTTTCAGTGTGCGTATGTGTGTGCTTGTGTGTGTATGTGTTTACATGGATGTGTGTGAGTGTGTGTGAATAAGGTGTTCCTCCCTCTCTCCAGGTATCGCTGCCTAAAGTGTCTGAACCTGCACCTGTGCCAGACTTGCTTCCTGACTCACAAACGCAGCAGGAGACACAAACCCTCCCACCCAATGATGGAGCACTGCACACAGGTACACACATACACACACACACACACACACTGTGGCTGTGTTTCGTGTGGAGTAACAAGCGTGTTGCGTGTAACAGGCGTGTTGCGTGTGGAGTAACAGGCGTGTTGCGTGTGGAGTAACAAGCGTGTTGCGTGTGGAGTAACAGGCGTGTTGCGTGTGGAGTAACAGGCGTGTTGCGTGTGGAGTAACAGGCGTGTTGCGTGTGGAGTAACAGGCGTGTTGCGTGTCCTCAGCCGTCCTTCAGGGAGTCGTTGACATCGCTGGCGCACAGCGCGCGACACAACCTGCTGAGGAGGAGGGAGGCAGAGAGGAGGAGCGCGCTCTGCAAACACACACCTGCCGGGACCCCACACAGGTGTGTGTGTGAGCGTGCGCGTGTACTGGAGGAGCTCCCATACGTGCGCCTACACCACACACTACACCACACACTACACCACTGTGATTAGTTCCCTTGGCTGGGGACTCGGGTCTTTAGCTCGGGGAGCTAATCGTGTCTCTTGTTGTGTTGGGATCCTCGGCAGACCAACTCTGTTACACGTGTGTGTGTGTGTGTTTGTGTGTCATTCCCTTAATCATAGACACTACTTCCTGTTGAACTCCATCCAAGCTGGAACACAGAGCCCCCATGTGATCAGGCTGGAGGCAGAGACAGAAACGTACCGTACGAGTGTCTAATGAAAGCAGCGAGCCCGACTCAACAATCACTCTGTTCTGCTTCACAGTGCAACGTCGCAAACCACACCTCGGCAGACACAGGCCACACCCCCTCACCCTTCATTACAATATGAGGCCACGCCTCCTCACCCTGTATCAGAATATGAGGCCACGCCTCCTCACCCTGCATCAGAATATGAGGCCACGCCTCCTCACCCTGCATCAGAATACGAGGCCACGCCCACAGAGCCCAGGCTGGAGTCGAAGGCCATGCAGACGGACACAGCCCTGCAGCCTCAGGTAACCTCGGCGAGACCTTAACACCTGCAGCCCAGAGCTGCAATCATTCACTCACCCTGTGTTCGCCTTTCAGAGGAAAAAAGACCCGAGTCACACACGAATGGCAGTGAGGGATCTGCGCAGAGACAAGTGGTGAGCACCGATCGCACCTGTGTGTGTGTGTGTGTGTGTGTGTGTGTGCGCTCCTTATGACTCACCTGTGTGTGTGTGTGTGCGCTCCTTATGACTCACCTGTGTGTGTGTGTGCGCTCCTTATGACTCACCTGTGTGTGTGTGTGTGCTCCTTATGACTCACCTGTGTGTGTGTGTGTGCTCCTTATGACTCACTTGTGTGTGTGTGTGCGCTCCTTATGACTCACTTGTGTGTGTGTGTGCTCCTTATGACTCACCTGTGTGTGTGTGTCTGTGTGTGCATGTGCTTATGTATGTGTGTGTGTCTGCTTATGTGTGTGTGTGTGTGTGTGGCTGTTTGTATGACTGTGTTTGTGTGTGTGCGTGGCTGTTTGTGTGATTATGTGTGTGTGGCTTTGATCATGTGTGTGCGTGTGTATGTGTGTGCGTGTGCATGTGTGTGTGTGTGTGTGTGTGGTGATCCTCAGGCAGTTGGAGAAACAGCTGCAGGTGTGGAGAGTGGCCGCACAGACAGAACATTCTTCACTAGAGGACAAGTGCTGCCACCTAGAGGCCACGGTGGAGGTTCTGACCCGACACAACCAGAACCTGCAGGACGAGCTGGGCCGGGTTCGGCTGCTGCTGCAGGTGAGCAGAGCGAGAGCGTTTGGCACACCTTACTCAGGAGAGGCAGCACACAGGCTGCAGTCAGCTGGCCTTTCTGTACAGCCCCGATGTGACTGTGGGTGGCAGTGTGGCGTACTGTTAACTGTGCGCAGTGTAATTTAGTGTTAACTGTGTCCAGTGTAATTGAGTGTTAACTGTGTGCAGTGGGGGTAGTGTTAACTGGAGGGGGGGTGTAAAAGGAGCTGGTCTTTAACATGTAAGAGGAACATGTGAGCGAGGTGCTAACACAGAATGGATTTAATATTGAGCTGTACAACCAGGGTGTGACCACAAGCTGTGTACGCAACCCCTC
>JAINUG010000178.1:1736129-1773629 GCA_029706075.1 Aldrovandia affinis | reverse complement strand
TCTGCCGGTGTGGAGGCGGAGGGACGGTGCCCTCGCTCTCTCGCTCTCTCGCTCAGGGAAGCAGAGCTCCATCGCTGCTCCACACAGACACGCCCCATCTCATTCTCTTTTTCACTTTAGATGTACAAACTCCATTATCGTTTTATTATTATTGTTATTATTATTATTGTTATTAATAATATATATTTTTAATAGTTAAATAAAAAGACAGATGTGGGAGTGGCCAAGCATATAAAAGATTGCCTTATTTATTGGTATTAATATGATATTTTTTTTTATTGTTACATTTGTTAAACCCATAAGATTGTGCAAGAGCTTTCTTTGCATAGTAAATGAAACTTTCAATGGTTTTGTTGTCGACATGCACGATCTTTTTTTTTTTTTTTTTTTTTTTAATATTCTTGCGGATTTCGGACTCCCTTATAAGATTGAATAAAGCCCAGTGGAGTGTATACATGCAAGAGTACCAGCAGGGCCCAAACCGTGTTTAATAGTAGCATGAATGAGTACACAAGGCCAAGCCAGTATAGAGGTTTGCAAATGGAGACGTTTACTGAGCACCCCCAGACAATGGGGGGGCCCCTGTCCCACCTCAGTGCGTCTGAAGCCAGCCAATCACAACAGGAGGGCTGCTGTGGTTTTTGTAATTTTATTTTTTCAACCACGCCTGAAGCGAAGCGTTTTGATTGGTTGATTCTTTGGCTTTGTGTCGCTGCTGGGATTTACATTCAGACAGAGTTCAGAGACCGTTCCGTGCCCCCCCTCCCCATTACACTCGCTTCCTTCCCAAAGGCCCCGTGTCTGGCGTCGCCCTCTGGACCCGCCTGCACATGGCATCGGCCCTCCCTGTAGACCTCTGTGACCTTCCACAGTGCTCTGCCCCCTCACAGACTGCATGTTGCACGGCTGTGTGAACCATGAGTATTTTGGCCAAGATCCACAATTGTTTTTGTTTCGATTTTTTTTTTTTGTAGCATAGCAACAACCGCTATACAACATGCTAGAATGTGGAACGAAAGCAGTTTGGGTCGGCGTGCAAAGATAGCGACACCTTAATGGTCATTGGCCAGTCACAGAGCTCCTTTGTTTCCTTCCTGTTTGCTACCGACTGCTCCTTCCAGATCCCGGTACACAGTCTGTCTCTGTCCTCTATCGCCCCCAGCAGGACGGGAGGGGTATGAGCTCCGCCATTCACCTTCCACTTTGTTTTCTGAGGCGTTCTCCCTCTGCTCTGGTAGTCCCGTGTTTTTTTTTTTAAGTTTAGCTCTGTTATGTCGGCTTTCTTTCGCCATGCAGGGGTCCGTCAGCAGGGCGCTCACATGCCGGAGTCAGCACTCTGTACAGGAAGTCATGCCTTTGGTGGGGGAGAGGGAGGGGGGAGTGGAACCCATTGGGGCACCCCGCATTGGCGGGTCTGGAATGGGGTGGGGGGGTCGGTGGAGATATTTGGGGGGGTGGGGGGGGGGGGGGCTTGGGCTGAGAGGGGCTGCATATTCTATATGGCTAAGATGGAAGTTGTTAATGTTCTTAAGTCTTCTATATATTTTTTTTTGTTTTGTTGTTTGTAATTATTATTTCTTCAAGTAAAACTAATGCCAAAAAACGGCAGCAATAAGTGCAGTCCAGCAATGGGATCGCTACGGAGACCGTACGAGGAGGAGGCTCGTTTCCCATGTGCTCGTGGCCTCCGCTCCTCTAGATGGCGCTGGCGTTGGGGTCGTATTTTCGTTTCTTCACATTCCTTGGCACGGCGTGGGTGGGCAGGGGAGACAGACAGACAGACATGAGTTAGAGCTGGTCGGGCCGCCAGAACACAGGTGGTGGAACACAGATAGAGGCCCCTCCTGCCGAGCAGTAACCGCCCCTACGCGCACACTCCCTGCTGATGTCCAGAAACCAAGTCCGTTACTTTCTTGTGATAATCTCCATTACTTGTGATGATCTGTCTTTCCAATAGTAATCTCCCTTTCCTGTGATCTCTATTACCTGTGATAACCCTTTCCCGTGACAATCTCTTTCCTGTGATAACCCTTTCCTGTCATAATCTCTGTTTGCTGTGATAATCTCCCTTTCCTGTGATAATCTCTCTTTCCTGTGATAACAACCCTTTCCTGTGATAATCTCTATTACCTGTGATAATCTCCATTCCCTGTGACAATCTCTCTTTCCTGTGATAACAACCATTTCCTGTCATAATCTTCATTTGCTGACATAATCTGTTTGCTGTGATAATCTCCCTTTCCTGTGACAACAACCCTTTCCTGTCATAATCTCCCTTTCCTGTGATAATCTCTATTACCTGTGGTAATCTCCATTCCCTGTGATAATCTCTCTTTCCTGTGATGACAACCCTTTCCTGCCATAATCTCTGTTTTTGTGATAATATCCCTTTCCCCGTGGTAATCTGTTTGCTGTGATAACAACCCTTTCCTGTGATAATCTCTCCTCCCTGTGATAACAACCCTTTCCTGTGATAATCTCCATTCCCTGTGATAATCTCTCTTTCCTGTGATAATCTCCATTTCCTGTGATAATCTCTCTTTCCTGTGATAATCTGTCTTTCCTCTGATAACCCTTTCCTGTCATAAACTCTATTTGCTGTGATAATCTCCCTTTAAAATAGTAATCTCCTTTTCCTGTGATAATCTCTATGACCTGGGATAATCTCTATGACCTGGGATAATCTCAATTTCCTGTGATAATCTCTCCTCACTGTGAAAATCTCAATTTCCTGTGATAACAACCTTTTCCTGTCATAATCTGTTTGCTGTGATAATCTCCCTTTCCTGTGATAATCTCTATTACCTGGGATAATCGCCCATTCCTGTGGTAATCTCGCTTTCCTGTCTAACGCAGTCCCACTGTCTCCCCCTCCCATTACAGCGGGCCACAGGACAGCAGGGGCTCCCATCTGTCTGATTATGTTTCCACGGCATCAGGGATAATCGGCTGGAAAACCCAGCCTTGTCATTCATTAGTATGTGTGAATATCTCAACAACAGAAAATTCATTAACTACCCCCCTGGGAGAGAAGAAATTAACAACCCCCTCCCCCCCAATTATTTTTTTAACAAAACAAAAAAAAACAACAACAAATATATTAAGAAAATATTTTAAAAACTAGGGTAAGGGGATATAATCACACAAATACATTAACGACACCGAAGACCACGAACCACGAACCACGAGCCACGACGATGACAACACGGAGGGACGACAGGGCGTTGGCACGGCCTCCCGCCATAGTGTGGGCAAAGGTGGGGCATCCTGCAGTCTCTCATGCACCTGCTCCTAACAGTGGGCATGCAGTGCAGCGCACCGTGTCAGTACCAGATCGGTGAAGCAGGCAGCAATGGCGGCGGGCGGGCGGGCGGAGTGGAGTGGGCGGGCGCGCGGGTCTCCGGGGGAGTCCTGCCCCGCCCCAAGGGGGGGCGGAGCCCTGGCCGTTCCGGGGTGGATGTGGGCGGCCAGCCACGGCACAAAGGCTGCTGCCAACAAACTGGGCGTGGCGTCCCTGGCCACTCCGCTTAAACTGTCACCCTCTAACGGACATCGGATTGAGAAAGAGGTCAGGGCAACGGGGTAGTGTGGCGGTCGGTTAATTTCAATCCCCTCCCCCAAAAACACGGTCCTCCAGAGTTGGAAGCCCAGCCTTTGTGCAATGTCCTGACCCATGCTCGGTCCAAGCTTGGTCCGTCAACATGCAGAACGCCAACACCGCTGGCCAGAACCAAGATGCTGATGCTGACCCGCATGCTTCGGTGAACACAGGAACTCCCTCTCCTTCTCACAGGAACTCTCTCTCCTTCTCACAGGAACTCCCTCTCCTTCTCACAGCAACTCCCTCTCCTTCTCACAGGAACTCCCTCTCCTTCTCACAGGAACTCTCTCTCCTTCTCACAGGCACTCCCTCTCCTTCTCACAGGAACTCTCTCTCTTTCTCACAGCAACTCTCTCTCTTTCTCACAGCAACTCTCTCGCTTTCTCACAGCAACTCTCTCTCCTTCTCACAGCAACTCTCTCTCCTTCTCACAGGAACTCTCTCTCCTCTCACAGGAACTCCTCTCCTTCTCACAGCAACTCTCTCTCCTTCTCACAGGAACTCTCTCTCCTTCTCACAGGAACTCTCTCCTTCTCACAGGAACTCTCTCCTTCTCACAGCAACTCTCTCCCTTCTCACAGGAACTCCCTCTCCTCACAGGAACTCTCTCTCCTTCTCACAGCAACTCTCTCTCCTTCTCACAGGAACTCTCTCTCCTTCTCACAGGAACTCTCTCTCCTTCTCACAGCAACTCTCTCTCCTTCTCACAGGAACTCTCTCTCCTTCTCACAGGAACTCTCTCTCCTTCTCACAGCAACTCTCTCTCCTTCTCACAGCAACTCTCTCTCCTTCTCACAGGAACTCTCTCTCCTTCTCACAGGAACTCTCTCTCCTTCTCACAGCAACTCTCTCTCCTTCTCACAGGAACTCTCTCTCCTTCTCACAGGAACTCTCTCTCTTTCTCACAGGAACTCCCTCTCCTTCTCATAGGAACTCCCTCTCCCTCTCACAGGAACTCTCTCTCCTTCTCACAGGAACTCTCTCTCTTTCTCACAGACACTCCCTCTCCTTCTCACAGGAACTCCCTCTCCCTCTCACAGGAACTCTCTCTCTTTCTCACAGGAACTCTCTCTCCTTCTCACAGGAACTCTCTCTCCTTCTCACAGGAACTCTCTCTCTTTCTCACAGACACTCCCTCTCCTTCTCACAGGAACTCTCTCTCCTTCTCACAGGAACTCTCTCTCTTTCTCACAGCAACTCTCTCTCCTTCTCACAGGAACTCTCTCTCCTTCTCACAGGAACTCTCTCTCCTTCTCACAGGAACTCTCTCTCTTTCTCACAGGAACTCCCTCTCCTTCTCATAGGAACTCCCTCTCCTTCTCACAGGAACTCCCTCTCCTTCTCACAGACACTCCCTCTCCTTCTCACAGCAACTCCCTCTCCTTCTCACAGGAACTCCCTCTCCCTCTCACAGGAACTCTGTCTCCATCTCACAGGGTCAGTAAACGCTCGGCCATTGAACCCTGGCCTCCCTGCTCCTGTGTGCTCTGCGCTACGTGCATCTGAAACTGAGGGGTCCTCAGAGGGTAAGCAAGACCTATTGACGTGCAGAGATACGTTGTGCTAATCTGCTGCCCAGTGGAGGTGCAGTGTGTCAAGCTGGCCACAACGGTGATAGCCCAGGTAAGGGTCTGTGCTTTGAGAGGGCAGGTGAGAGGATGTATCACCCACGTAGGGATGGAGACGCCACCCTCTTCCAACCAGGTCCAGACCACTTTGGATGGGTATTCCGACGTACATTTTTTTGCATACCTATCCCAATGCCTCACCTTTCCGTCTAACAACCCACGTTCCTCTGTACCTGCCCAAACCCATCATGAGAGGTCTCACAGAGCTGAACCACATTTTCTGTTCTTGTTGTTTTTTGTTTCAGATTCTTTCCTGTTTTTCTCCCAATTTAGTAGCCAATTATAAATATTACTAGGACCTCTTAATATTCCCGGGAGGACCCCGTTCTTGTTGTTTTTGTTCTGGAAGCATTAGACCGACTTGGCTCTGGCCAATGTCTATCCTTCCCCAGAGCTGGGGCCAACTCCGTGTCAATTCAGTCAATTTGGTCAATTAATAGAACTTAAAATTCTTTAATGGAGAAATCCTCACAGGTCATTATGGGAATTTTCAATATTGAATTGACTGAATTGATATTCAATTGACCCCAACCCATTCACTGTCATTCGCTGATTGACTGGTCCTTCCCTTAACTTAAAAACCCCAGCACTAATCTCCTGGACCCCCGTTCACCCCCACCCCCCCTGCTCCCGTCCTAACCTGGGCCCCGAAACCTATCTAGAACAGCCTAACCTATCCAGAACAGCACCCCGGTGCTGGGCCCACAGCTGTGTCTCCATAGTGCCGGGTCCGCACAGAACCAGAAGCAGAGGTGTCAAACTGAGCTCCATTTTCCAAAGAGCAGCTCATACACACAGCCACAGCCTGGCTGTAAAAATCCCAGCCCACACGTTGAGGGTAATCGAATCTATTTAGCGTCCTGGGCCCTTGATTAAAACGCACTTTATGGAGCCCGCTCAGGGAGCATTGGTGGTTTCAGCCTAATTGAAAGTGCTAAGGCAGCTAGCTCTCTTCCTTGCTGGTTATTTGCGGTTTTAGTCCGTTAAGCTCTGCTCAGGGTTCCCACTCAAATCAAATTTCCATTTCCTTGACATTTCAATGACAAATTTAAGGTTTTTAATGATTTTTTGTTGTTGTTGCGACTGATGCAAAAATGGACTTTACTTTCATAACTTAACACATCTTGTTGCCAGTGCAAATACACATTTCATTGTGTGTGTGTGTGTGTGTGAGAACAGCCGTGGCAGGTGGCAACAACGGTGGCAAGGGAACAGACATTTTGCGGTAACGTTATCGGAAAAGAAGAAAAGAATATATAACGTTAAATGGAATCAGACATTTCCATGACACAGAGCTTTTTCATCGATTTCCATGACAGAATGAATTTCAATGATTTTCCATGATGTGTGGGAACCCTGTGTGCTCTGATGGGGGAGTGGTTTTTTGTGGGGGTTTTTGGGACACATGCAAGCTGGGGGCCAGCCCCTGCGAGAGACTAGAGAGAGGTTCTGCGACAGAGGGGCTTTGGTCTGTGGGTGTGGCCTGAGGGGCCCAGACCTATCAGCTGGAGTGGGCGGGGCTCTATTCTGTGGGTGTGGCCAGAGGGGCCCAGACCTATCAGCTCCCGGGGGCGGGGCTCTGGTCTGTGGGTGTGGCCTGAGGGGAGGAGGAGGCGTGTCCTCTGTAGCAGAAGCTCAGAACCTGGTTTCTATAAGCAGATAGATGGCAGAATCAGGGAAGAGAAGAGGCATGCAATCGTGTTGCTTACTTAAAGCCCCATCCTGTCCCACCCAGCACAATGGCCGCCACCAGGATGGCCCCCGCGATGGAGCCTATTATAAGATTGGTGGCACTAGGACCTGTGAAGGGTGACGGGGAGGGGGAGGGGGGAGGGGGGGGGGAGAAACACATCAGCGCCCGCCGCACCTCGTCCCTCTCCACATGGAAGATTATGAACACAAGAGAGAACAAGAGACGGCCACACCACACCTGCATACAAAGGCAGCCTCACGTGTGTGTGTGTGTGTGTGTGTGTGTGTGTGTGTGCGCGTTATATGTTGCAGCGATACGTTTGCACGGCCACAATATTGGCGCGGGCCAGATCCGCGTCTAAACAAACTCGTGCGTGTTGAGAGATGCAGACTTCCCCTGATAAAAATCGACTGTCACTCACTTAATTCTCAACCAATGTTTGTGAAATGTGGCTTGTTATAAACGTGAGACATGTCTGGCCGAGGGTCTGCGTGTGCTTCAGGGGTGTGGCGGGACCCTCTCTCTAAAGGCCTGACTCGTGTGTCTGTGTCTCGGGACGGAGGTGACGAACCCTGCGGGCCGTCGTCCTCGGTGGGGGGCACCTCCTTGGGGGGGTCGGGCATGCTGCAGTCCGTCCCCGCCCAGGTGGTGTCGCAGGTACACGTGCCCTCGTTATTGCACACCTGGGTGGAGGGAGACGAAGCAGCGAATGAGGTGGAGGTCAAGTAGAACCCTGGACACCTGACACACCTGGGTCACACGCAGTGAGCGGGAACATTAGGACACGCCCCCATTGGGCAAGGCACATTAAGACGGCCCAAATGGGCGGGGGCTCATTGGGACTCACACCTGTGGATGGGGCGCGGTAAGACACGCCCCCGTGGGCGGGGCTCATCAGGACTCACCCCGTGGGCGGAGCACACCTGGCCGTTGGAGCCGCTGGGGCAGGTGCTCATGTTCAGGGACTGGATGGGGAGACACTTGCGGTCAAGGCACATCATGGAGGGGCCGCAGGGCGTCCCGTCCTCTACATACCCCAGGTCCGTCTCATCGTCCAGCAGCACGTGGCCACCACTGAGAGGGGGAGAGAGGGAGGGAGAAATAAAGGGATAAGAGAGGAGGAGTAGAGAGGAGGGAGAGAGGGAGAGGAGGGAACACAGGACAGGAGAGAGGAGGGAAGGAGGGAAAAAGACAGGAGAGAGGAGGGAAGGAGGGAAAAAGAGACAGGAGAGAGGAGGGAGAGAGGGAGAGGAGGGAATACAGGACAGGAGAGAGGAGGGAAGGAGGGAAAAAGAGACAGGAGAGAGGAGGGAGAGAGGGAGAGGAGGGAATACAGGACAGGAGAGAGGAGGGAAGGAGGGAAAAAGAGATAGGAGAGAGGAGGGAGGGATAGAGGGGAAATAGAATCCAGTAGAGAGGGAGGGAGAGAGGAGAGGGGGATAAGAGACGGAATAGAGGAGACAGGGACAGTGTCCTGGGCCTACGTGCAGTGGTGCCTGCGCCCCCTCACCTGCAGTCCACCAGCCTGCCCTGGTGATTAAACGAGGTGGGCGTGATTTCACCCTTCATCAGACCGACGCGCGGGGAGCGCCCGATGTTCGCACAGAGCAGGTACCCACAAAACACATCGCTGCACAGAGAGGGGGAGAGGGAGAGGGGGAGAGAGAGAGAGGGGGGGGAGAGAGAGAGAGAGGGGGGGAGGGGAGAGAGAGAGAGAGCGAGGGTTAAACCACAGACCTGTCCACACCCACCCCATCACACGCACAGTTACCAGCAGCGCAGAGTGCTCAGTGTACTATGTGCCTGCTCTATTTCATCACAACCTCCTCCCTGCACTGTGATTTCTGCTGCTCCAGGGGGCGTTAGACCGCTACGCTATCCGAGGCTCCTCTGCCGCTCGTCTTTAAGGAGGCGCAATAACCTCAGATCCCAAAATAGACGCGCGCGGGGGAGAAACGCAGCCCCGAGGCTCACACGACGCTCCTTAATCAAATGAAGCGCTGCGATCGCCGCGCTCGCAGGAGGCCTGTGCTGACGTTGCAGGAGCGTTGTGCTGACGCTGTGAAGATGCGCCGCTGACGCTGTGCTAATGTTCCCGTGCGGGACACTGCCGCCGTACCCTTGAGCTAAAGGCACTTAACCTGATTTGCTTCGGTAAATATCCTGCAGTATCAACGGATTGAATGCAAAGTGCGTAAGTCGCTCTGCGTATGCGAAACGCCTGAAGGCAATGTGCAGATGTCGCGCTAACGTCACAGCGTTCGGGGCTGAACTCACTGCTTGCCGCACTGGATCCACTTATCTCCGCTTATGTCCTTCCCGCAGTTCCCCTTCTCCGTCCCCTCGGTGTTCAGCTTCTCGTAGCAGAACTTCTCCGAGCCGCCGGCCTCTGCGCGGGACGAGAGAGAGCCGCTTGTTAAGGCCGTTTGAGACGCCGCTCTGGACAGACATGTGTGCACTGGCCAGGCCAATGCAGCTCATTTGAACTCGGGACGTAAGAGAGACTGACACTCGAATGTCTGTCCGTCCCGGTCGCCATGGACGCCAGCTCTAAGCCCTGCGCTAACATCTGTCCGTCCTGATTGCAAGAGATACAAAAATTAATGTCTGAATGACGTATTTTTCTGCAAGTTTAAAAAGAAACACATTTATATTCACTCACTCGGGCCCCAGATGTACTTGCACTGGTTCTCCCGGGTCTTGCATTCCCCGCTGTAGCAGCGTCCCTGTGGCAGGGAGACAAGATGGAGACGCAACGTCAGTGACCTTTGACCTCACAGTTACGGGTGTTCTCTCTCTCTCTCTCTCTCTCTCTCAACGTCAGCCCCCATGAGTGTGCAGCGACCTTTGACCTCACAGTAACGGGTGTTCTCTCTCTCTTCAATGCGCACCTGGTTGAGCTGACAGGAGTAGCCGTCCTGCTTGTGCAGGTTGAGCGGACACTGCGGAGAGAGAGAGAGAGAGAGAGAGCGGGTAAAAGAGACATGAGAAAAAGAAAACAGCGACAGTCCGTTCTGACATTCACAGGGGGTTGGGGGTCACGCGCAGAGATACCCACCTGTCCTGAATCGCCCGAGCAGGTCTCTGAAATGTCGCAGTCGTTGACTACATAGCGACAGCCGTATCCACGGGGCAAGAACTGACAGAGAGACAGAGAGATAACGTGAGTCCTTTTGGGAGAGGGACGCGGAGCACCTCGGTTTGGGAGAGGGACACAGAGCACCAGGATGTGACAGCAGGCCATAGCCTGAGAGACGGTGAGTAGCACACCACTCAAAGGTTTATTATGGTTATTATTATTATTATTATTATTATTATTGTGGTTATTATACAGATTTCTTTTAATACAGTTTAGTTTATGAATGAATCGATGAATTAATTACTTAATTAAAAAGAATATGTAAGTATAAGTGTCTCTTATATAATTGGTATGGTTGTTATTATTACATTTAATGTAAATGATTGCTTTGGCAATACTATGCCAATAGGATGTATTTTCTTTTTTCCCCTGATATACCAGTAAATCTTTTTTTTATGCATATATATATATATATATATATATATATATATGTATCAGTTGACCTGATGAGCACTAGTTAGGGTTTGTTTGTGCGGTTCTTTGTTGTCCTCCATATTTTTCATGCATAACTATTTTTGGCGTGTAGCCTGAAACCTTTTGTACAAGGAGGAAATTATAGTAGAAGTAGAAAACCATACGTATTCATACATTTTTACTTGTCACACATTTTAAGCCTTTTAATCCTTATTTTTACATCCCAAATCGAATTTACAGGTCGATTTGGGATGTAGAAAAATTGAATATTCTTTTAGTCGTATGTGCTGTGTTTGAATTCTGTGTGAATTTCTTTTCTTTATTTGCCAATTAAAAAATGTATTTCATGCCAGTGCTTTATTGGTCATGCCAATAAAGCATATTTAGGGGCCTTGGGTGGCGTAACGGTCAAAGCATTCACCCGGAATGCAAGTTGCCTACTGCAGCCGTGGTTCGAAACCCATGGCTGGGAGCCCCGATCGGGGGCGGCGATTGGCTGTCCGCCCCAGGGGGAGGGTGAGCCTGCATGAGCTCGTCGAGGAGCGCGGATGACTTCCATGTGGGCAAAATAAATAGGCGAGTTCCGTCTCGGCGGACTCGTGGGGGACGGTAAATAGAAAGAAATCGAGGGTATAATTGGCCACCAAATTGGGGAGAAAAAAAATCTGAAACAAATGTAAAAATTAAAACTCAAACATATTCGAGTTGCTACCCTGAGCGGGGCGCACAGTCTAACGCAGAGACGCACGGACACGGCGGGACATCTTACCAGACAGGTGTTATTGCAGCACGGTCCATCGCTGCAGTGAGCCCCATTAGAGAGAGAGCACTTCTTACAGCAATCCTTATAGCACTCCTGAAACACACACACACACACACACACACACACACACACGCGCGCGCGTGCGCACATGCACGAACACATGCATACGTACACACACACACATACACATACACACACACGCATGCATACGTACGTACGTACAAACACACACACATACACACGCATACATAGGTACACACACACACACACACACACACACACACACACACACACAGGTGTTAGGTTTTTGACGCAGTCCAGCAGGGGTAACCTTGGTGACGGTGTAATGCAGTATCTCACCACTCTGCCTCCGCAGTCACACTCCTCCCCCACCTCCACGTAGCCGTTCCCACAGTCCGTCTCCTCGTACAGCTGCCAGGAGGAGAGAGAGCGTTAAGCAGCGCCGGCCAGCAGGCCCAGGGCAAGCGCAGGTGCGCACACTCACCTTGTTAGGCCTGTTAAAGAGACAGGAGCCTCCGCCCTTCAGCAGAAACTCCTTGTAGTCAGAGATGCTGCACTTGGAGAACCTGCGGGGGTGCTGCATTCTGGGAAAGAGGAGTGTGCACAGTGAGTTATCACAGAGAACGAGCGCAGAGCATCAACACAGAGATTTAACACAGCACACTGTGTGTGCGTGTGTGTGTGTGTACGTATCTGTGCATTACCCAGTCTCTTCCATAATGCAGCCGTTCCACGACTCCATGCAGCCACATTCTTCTGTGAATCAGAACCAGACAGACAGAAAGACAAGTGAGCCCCTTCACGCCCCACACCCACCCAGATTACCCATCAATTCCTGCACTGTCAACTGAAAACAGAACATCATCATTCAAATCCTCAAACATTCACTATCTTATTCATGGTGGAGACTAGAGTTTCACAGGTGAGTATGGCTGTGTTCAGGTGAGTATGGCTGTGTTCAGGTGAGTATGGCTGTGTTCAGGTGAGTATGGCTGTGTTCAGGTGAGTATGGCTGTGTTCAGGTGAGTATGGCTGTGTTCAGGTGTACTTCTTTTGGATGCCGGATCCCACTGGATTCCCAGGTTCTGTGCCAGGCTCTGAGAGAGAGAGACTCCCATGGCCCAGGTAGAGAGGTACTGCAGGAGGGCAGAGAGAGAGAGAGTGAGAGAGAGAGTGAGACATGTTGCACACCACTCCACTAGACTCCTGCAAGGCTGGGGTGGGAAACCCCATTCCTGGAGGGCGATGTCCATCCGATGGCAGAGACGGAATCTCACCTCGTGGACCCCGACTCCCCGGGTCGCTGAGCAGACACCCCCGAAATACGCCGTGCTGCTCCGTCCGTAGTGGAACGTCGCGTTACTGCAGACACGAAAGGGTGGGGGGTGAGAAAACTGGGGGAAGTCTGTAATTGGCTGAAGGGGAGAGGGGCAAGGGGTGAGAAAACTGGGCGAAGTCTGTGATTGGCTGAAGGGGAGAGGGGCAAGGGGTGTGAGAACTGGGGGCAGTCTGATTGGCTGACGGGGAGAGGGGTAAGGGGTGAGAAAACTGGGCGAAGTCTGTGATTGGCTGAAGGGGAGAGGGGCAAGGGGTGTGAGAACTGGGGGCAGTCTGATTGGCTGACGGGGAGAGGGGTATGGGGTGAGAAAACTGGGGGAAGTCTGTGATTGGCTGATGGGGAGAGGGGTAGGGGGTGTGAGAACTGGGGGCAGTCTGATTGGCTGACGGGGAGAGGGGTAAGGGGTGTGAGAACTGGGGGCAGCCTGTGGCTAGCGATTGGCTGAAAGGGGAACGGGGGTGGGGACGTACGAGAACAGGTGCACAGCATCGGCGTGCTGCTTGATGCTTTGCTGCCGGTACTTGGAGAAATCCCGCAGAATCTCCAGGGGCTTGGTGCTGATGGGAATCTGGTCCCTGTCTGTCCAGATCTCCATGGCGACTAGCACCACACGTGTGTGCAGCTGATCCTTAAATATCTGAGGACGGGACAAGCAGAGAAGACAATGACGCAGTTTCCGAGGCAGCATCCAATGCACCGTACATGTGTGTAACTGAAGCTCATTTCCAACACTAGTCCCTTTGTTTGTGAGCACAATACAAGGACACAAGCAGGGAGGGGGGGGCAGGGGGTACAGACAGGGCTACTCACAGCATCCACCAGGTTAACTACAGACTTGGCAAAGTTCTTGCTGTGCTGCTTGGTCTTGTGTCTCTTGTACTGTAAGAGTAGGCACGTAATGGAGTCAGGATTGAGTGCAAACACAGCGTGCGCTCTTCTGACTACATTCATTTAGCTGGAACAAATCTCACTTTATCCCTGACATAACCGCATACATACACACACACACACACACACACACACACACACACACACACACACACACACACACATATGCAAATGCACACACCCACACACACATTCAAATACATACACATACACAAACACACACACACACACACACACGTAAATACAAACACGCATTCACACACACATGCAAATGCATACAACCACACACACACACACCCACACACAGACACACACATACACACACATACACACACAAGCAAGTACCTACACATATACACACACACACAAACACGCAGGCAAATACCCATTTACAAATATACACACACACACAAACACACATGCAAATACACATTTACAAATACTGTACACACACACACAGACACACGCAAATACACATTTACAAATACACACATACGCACATGCACATGCAAAAACGAACACACAAAATTGAGAACACGTTAAGTATTTCTGTGTAATCCATATGACTGTTTTACCACAGGCAGGACAGCAAAAACAACAAATAGTATAATATGAAATGACAAATTGTGGAGAGTGATGTGATGGAACTAATATGAGTTGCTGCTCCATTTACCCATCATGCACTGCGGCGCTGTAGCCTGTGGTGTGTCATCAGTCTATCGCAGAGAACATGGAGAGCAGAGGTAGCGCCCCCTGTGTGTGGATTTATGACAGTGCAGCCGCCTATGAAATGATACAGTGTGTTATCCGCTACGCCTAGTCAGAACTGTTTCATTTTGTCTGTGGATAGAACCTGCCAGTGTCAATATATACAATAATTAGCGGTCATAAACTCTGCTAGAAATGAAAACATATGCAAAACGCTGCAACATACACAGGTAACTGCCGAAATAAAGGAAACACTTGAGTAAATGAAAGGTTCTGGAGGCTCTGTTAGGGTGTGGGGTGCATAAACTGGCATGGTTTAGGTCCACTCAACCCCTTAGAGAGCAAGGTAAACACCAACAAACACAAAGCCATTCTGAGTGATCACCTTCATCCTGTGGTGAAGCATTTCTATCCTGATCGGGATGACAATGCCCCCCATCCACAGGGCACGAGTGATCACTGAATGGTTTGATGAGCAAGGAAACAATTTAAACCACGTGCCATGGCCGTCTCAGTCACCAGATCTCAACCCAACTGAACACTTATGGGAGATTTGGAGATTCCTGAGACAGCGTTTTTTGCACCACCATCAACAAAACACCAAACGATGGAATTTCTCATGGAAGAATGGTGCTGCATCCCTCCAGTAGAGTTCCAGACACTTGTAGAACCTACGCCAAGGCGCGCTGGAGCTGTTTTGGCGGCTCGTGGTGTTCCCAACGCCCTTATTAAAACGTTGGCGTTTCCTTTATTTTGGCAGTTACCGGTAAATGCACAGTTATGACAATCGAAAAGACGAGACGGTCGAGGATGGAGGAAGGTTGTGCCGTGAAGACGGCGTTCGGCTGAACGTGAGATCGTTGAACAGATTTGTTTGAAATGTGAAAAAAAGATAATAATAATAATAAGTGAGCATGGCAAAGATGGACACCCTTCCAGAGTAACGGCTCCTGCACAAAACAGGCGGCTCTACAGCCCAGAGGCGCGCTCCTACGCTCCGCACAACTCCGACACGCGATCACATCATCAGCATTACATCAGATTACACAGGTCACAGGCTGCGTGAGGGGAGGAAGCGTCGCCGCTCCACGCACAGCTACAGTCTCTGCGGTCTGTGCGCTCCCTGCTCTCTCCGCGTGTCACCGCCCCCTTCAGGCCAGCGCAGGGAGAGAGAGAGGAAGGCTGCAAGGCTCTTTCAACCTCCCCCCCGCCACCCTTGTGTCTATTATAGCTCAACAGCCCAGATAAATACATCAGCCCACAGCTTCCATTCACAGCTGTGGGAGTGGGGCAGGGCGGGGGTCAGGGGGCGGGGGGAGTTTGGGGCGGGGGACTTACCATGTTGTGGTCGCTGACGATCATGATCTCCAAATACTTCATCTCTTCAAACACGTTTCGGGGCATCTGAAAGGACACAAGCACAGCTCAGCTCCACCAGTTCCAACACACACACACACAGTATACCGGTGTCACAATGTAACGGTGTAATGGACAATGCCAGCAGGCGGGGCGGGGGCGGGGCCAATACTCACAGCTCGCTTTTTCCTGCGCCGCAGCCACCACATGTCTGCCAGCTCCGAGAGGCTCTGCTGCTGTTCGGCTGGAGACACACAAGGGAACACACTAACACCTCACCCCAACACACCTACACCTTTCTCTGGGGTGTTTGAGTGTGGAAAACACTCTGTCTAGTGCAGAGAGGTATAGCCAGGATGTGTAAACGGGGGGGCTGCAGGTTCGAGGTCCAGGTGGACCATCATGGTTTGTGCCCGTGGGCCAAAGCATTTAATGCCAATGACTTCACTACACAGTGACAGTGACAATGACTGGCAGTGCAGTGTAATGGTTAGGAAGCTGGGCTTGGAACTCAGAGGTTGCAGGTTCAATTCCCAGGTGGAGACACTGCCGTTGTACCCTTGAGCTAAAGGTACTTAACCTGAACTGCTTCAGTAAAAATATCCAGCTATATAAATGGATTGTATGTAAAGAAATGTAAACTGTGTAAGTTGCTCTGGATAAGAGCGTCCGCTAAAATGCCTAAAATGTAAAATGTAAACATCCTGCTACATGAGAGGGAGTATGGGGGGGGTAAGTGGGGGTATGAGAGTTTGGGGAGGTAAACGGGGGCTTACTCAGATCCTCCGGGTCGCTGGTCCGCATCAGGGTGTGCGTCCTGCGCAGTGTGTGGGGACGAGCCGCCGTGTCCTGAGGGTCAAAGGTCAGAGGTCAATACAGACGGCGGGCGGGGGCGGGCGGTTTTTTAAAGAGCACCGCTCATCATAGAGCAATGAGGCCTTTCAAAAAGAAAAAGAAGAAAGAGCATAGCTGCATTAAATGGGCGCAGAGAGCACAATGGGACCCTTGTTTCCTGTAAAGGCCATGGCGTGCGTTTTAGCGTTTCAGTGTGCCTGATCCCCATAGAGAGCAATTAGGGGGAAAAACCCACGTCTGTTTTAACAGCCACCCCGCACCCCCCCTTTTATCTGACAACAGTCCGTCTGTGCAGGCCTCCGGAAGACAAGCTCTTGGTTGACGTACATGATCCAGACACAGTCTGTTCCCTCCGTGCACATTCCACACCGGCAACATCACATCATCTGATTCTACAGGATTTTATTCAATTTCATTTTACTGGTGCCTCTGGTTTGGGCCCAGAGAAGCAGTGGGGGGGGCTTGATGAAAATATAATATAAAATCAACAATATAGGTTATGAGCTGTATTGTATGTTCCAAAAAAATTTAAAATTACATTATTTTACACTAATAGAACTGTTCAGAGAAAATTATTTTAATATACACTCAGTGGCCACTTTATTAGGTACATCTTTCTAGTACTGGGTAGGACCCCCCTTTGCCCCCAGAACAGCCTGAATTCTTTGTGGCATGAATTCAACAAGGCGCTGGAAACATTCCTCAGAGATTCTGGTCCATGTTGACATGATGGCATCACGCAGTTGCTGCAGATTTGTCAGCTGTACATTCATGTTGCGAATCTCCCGTTCCACCACATCCCAAAGGTGCTCTACTGGACTGAGATCTGGTGACTGTGGAGGCCATTGGAGTACACTGAACTCATTGTCATGTTCGTGGAACCAGTTTGAGATGATGTGTGCTTTGTGACATGGCGCATTATCCTGCTGGAAGTAGCCATTAGAAGATGGGTAGACTGTGGCCATAAAGGGATGCACATGGTCAGCAACAAGACTCAGGTCGGCTGTGGCAACGATGCTCAATTGTTATTAAGGGGTCTAATGTGTGGCAAGAAAACATTCCCCACACCATTACACCACCACCAGCAGCCTGAACCGTTGACACAAGGCAGGATGGATGCATGGATTCATGTTGTTTACGCCAAATTCTGACTCTACCATCTGCATGTTGCAGCACAAATCAAGATTCGTCAGATCAGGCGACGTTTTTCCAATCTTCAACTGTCCAGTTTTGGTGAGCCTGTGCCCACTGTAGCCTCACTTTCCTGTTCTTAGCTGATAGGAGAGGAACCCGGTGTGGTCTTCTGCTGCTGTAGCCCATCCACTTCAAGGTTCAACAGGTTGTGCGTTCAGAGATGCTCTTCTGCATACCACTGTTGTAACACGTGGTTATTTGACTTACTGTCGCCTTCCTGACAGCTTGAACCAGCCTGGCCATTCTCCTCTGACCTCTCTCATTAACAAGGCGTTTTCGCCCACAGAACTGCCGTTCACTGGATGTTTTTTGTTTTTCGCACCATTCTCTGTAAACTCTAGAGACTGTTGTGCTAGAAAATCCCATGATATCAGCAGTTTCTGAGATACTCACACCACCCCGTCTGGCACTAACAATCATTCCACGGTCAAAGTCACTTAGATCACATTTCATCCCTATTCTGATTTTTGGTCTGAACAACAACTGAACCTCTTGACCATGTCTGCATACTTTTATGCATTGAGTTGCTGCCACATGATTGGCTGATTAGATAATTGCATTAATGAGCAGGTGTAAAGGTGTACCCAATAAAGTGGTCACTGAGTGTATATTTTACAATTTTTACAATTATTGGCGCCCCTAATAATTATTATAAATAAAATCCAACAAAAATAAATCAGCATTAACACGTCATCTTCTGCTGTGTTTTATGAGATTGGTGAACATATTGGGGGGATGGTGCCAATAATACTGGACCTGACTGTATGTAAAAATGAAAAATATATATACATCTGAGTTCACACTTTTCTGAGATAAATTTGAAAAAGTAACCTCGCTTTCATAACAATGTCTTTTAGTTTGAGGAATAGTTTGAGGAAGTCATTCAAAAACAATCAAGTTTTATCAGTCATGAGGATACGGGTGTGCTACGGTCGGGAGGGGGGTCGGCTTTGAGCACCTTTAAGAGTTGGACCGTTCAGGTCCACAAATCACAGTCCCACAGGGAAACATTAATTTATGTGATTTGGAAACATCTACGGAGAATGGTGCTCAGATCAAAGTGGTGTGATTGATTTGGTATGGAAGGGCCCAGTGGTGAGATCAGGTATATGCGGAAGGCGGATCCTTTCCTTCCTTCTGTACAGGATGTTTGAGCCCCCCTCTGTCCTCACACACCTGACCCAGGTAAACGCAGGCAACGGCTGACGCCACGTTTCCTCTCTCACACGGCGTGAGAAGCACTTACTATGGAGTGAGTCTGCTGCAGAGGCTCTATGAGGTACACGTAGACTCCATCGTCAAACATTCCACTGCATTACAGAGAGAGAGGAAGAGGGAGGGAGAGAGGGAGAGGGAGGGAGGGAGAGAGAGAGAGAAGGAAAGAAAACGAGAGGGAGAGAAAGGGAATGAGAGAGAGAGAGAAGGAAAGAGAGAAAGAGAGGGAGAAAAAGGGAGAGAGAGTGAGAGAAGGAGAGAGAGAGAGAGAAGGAGAGAGAGACAGAGACCGAGCAAGGAGAAGCAGTCATTAAGCAGTCAGGGGGAGTAAGTGGATACAGGAACAGATAGCACGGACAGCGCATGCTAATTATATCACAGTTTAATTTAACACAAGGCTGGGGGCAATACAAAACGGCATTATCATAAAAAAATACTGATTAATAACAAGGCATATACGTGTTAATAATATAACAAAGACACACGGCAAACACACATTTTTACATTTTAAGCATTTAGCAGTCGTCCTTCCCCAGAGCGATTTACAGAGCTTACACACAATACATTTATAGAGCTGGATACTTACTGAAGCAATTCAGGTTAAATACTATGCTCAACTGGGAATGGAGCCTGCAACCTCTGAGTTACGGGCCCAGATCCCTAACCAGTACACTACACCCCCTCCCCAATAACTACGTTATAGAACTGCGTTTAGAACAACTAAACACAATTAACATTACATCCAGACAATACAGCAAAGACAAAAACTTAAGTAAGTTTTAAAACACTTAAGTTACAAGTACTTGCATTGTAAGTGGTTCTGGGTAAGTGGTGTCTGCTAAATGAATGCAATGTCATGTAATGTACAGCTAGGTGTTTGTGTTATGGCAGTACTTGATCTCGAAGGTATCGAGTTGCAGTGATCCTTTTAATGCTGCAATAACCTCGCGGTGTTACTCTCTGGTCCCCTGCACTGCACGTCAGGGAGTATCACTGCTTCCCTGGAGAGACTCCATCTTAGCTACGCTAACACTCCTCCCTCCACACACTCTGTCTGTCTGTCTCTCTCTCTCTCTCCCTCCCTCACACACACACACACATGCACGTACGCATAAACATTCACATTCACACACACACACTCTCTCTCAGACACACACAGATGCACGTACGCATAGACACACGTACACTCTCACACACACACTCACACACACACACACACACAAGCACACATACGCACACATACACATACTCACACATACTCACACACACACACTCACACTCACACACACACACACACGTATAGGAGTGAGAGAGCAGCACTTACTGCAGTCCGTTACAGGTGGACAGTGCGACTTGTGAGTCCTCATTCCCTCTCACCTGGCCGTGGTAGTAGCAATGCTCACCGCCCTTCAGAAACACAAGAGACTCAACCATTACAACCTTGCACAGGTACAGACAATTCAAACACAAACACAAATACTGTACATTTATGCTTTTTCTCCCTTTTCTCACAATTTGGAATTCCCAATCGTATTCACAACGCAGTTCACAAGTTAACCTTGACCAAGGTCAGCCCTGGTGAGCCGGCATGAACGAGCTGAGAAGCGCGTAAGGGTGACTCCAGAACGTGGGTGGGTGACTTCGGTCTCGAAGGAAGCGGAGTTCGCTGCCCTCGGGGAATTCGCTTGCCTCGTAGAGACGGGCAGCGACTTCATGTGGGGAGGGTAAATCAAAATAAATAGAGGGTATAATTGGCCACTAAATTGGGAGAAAATGGAAAAAACTACAACAAATGTAGGAAAAATACAATAATAAGAGTCAGGCAGCTGAGTCCCTGCATCATATGTGAATGCACTAGTGCTCAGTACTAACTCGTTTCAGTACGGGACTGCGGACTGGGCTATATTCAATATCTGTGATTATTCGAGAGAGACTGAGACCAGCCTTCATATAACTGTATTTATTTGAAAGTGTGTGCAAGTGTGTGTGTGTGTCTGTGTAGATGTGTGTCTGTGCTTATGCGTGTGTGTGTGGGTCCCTGCACTGCATGTGTGCATTGGTGTGTGTGTGAGTGTGTAAGTGTGTGTGTGTGTGTGTCCCTGCATTGCGTGTGCGCATTAGTGTGTGTGTGTGTGTGTAAGTGTGTGTGAGTGTGTGTGTGTGTGTGCACTGTGTGTGTGTGTTTGTGTAAGTGAGTGTGTGTGTGTGTGTCTGCACTGCGTGTGTGTGTGTACACTGCGTGTGTCTGCACTGTGTGTGTGTCTGTGTGTGTGTGTGTGTGTGTGTGTACACTGCGTGTGTCTGCACTGTGTGTGTGTGTGTGTGTCTGCACTGCGTGTGCTCTGAAGGGCATCCCAGGGCTGTGAGTCACCAGAGCTTCCCTCAGAGACAGGGTGAGGATGCTCCTTTCTCTCTCTCTCACACTCTCTCCCTCTCTTTCTCTCTCTTTCTCCCTCTCTCTATCTTGCTCTTCCTCTAACTCTCCCTTCCTTCTCTCCCTTCCTCCCTTTTACTCTTTTTCTCCCTTTCCCTCTCCCTCTCTCTTTCCCTCCCCCTCTCTCTCTCTCTAACACACACACACGCACACACTCTCGCTCACCTTCCCATGGTGCACTGCTACCGCAGAGGTGCGGCTCTCCCCTGTCATGTGACCCGAGTCCCAGGAGGGGACTAGCAGAGGAGCAGAGATTTGCTGAGTCAGCAGCCTAGTGCCGTACCCCAAACCTGATTCAGCAACTGCAGTGAGAGTCCATCCCTTCATCCAAAACACCCCCTCTCTCTCCCTGCCTGCCTGCCTCCCTCCCTCTCTCTCTCTCCTCCCTCCCTCCCCCTTTCTCTCTCTCCCTCCCTCCCTCCCTCTCTCTCTCTCTCTCCCCACCCCTCTCCCACCACCCCTCTCTCTCCCTCCCTCCCTCCCTCTCTCTCTCTCTCTCCCTCCCTCCCTCTCTGTCCCTCTCTCCCACCCCCTCTCTCTCTCCCTCCCTCTCTCCCACCCCCTCTCTCTCGCTCTCCCTCTCTCTCCCACCCCCTCTCTCTCGCTCTCCCTCTCTCTCCCACCCCCTCCCTCTCTCCTCTCTCTCCCACCCCTCCCTCTCTCCCCCCCTCCCTCTCTCCCTCTCTCTCTAATAATCATGTCATCATGTGAGCTGTTTTGGAAATTGTTTTTACACCTGTACTGCTTTTCTAAAATGATATTTTCTTCTGTTGAAATCCAATGCTCTCTCTCTCTCTCTCTCTTTCTCTCTCTCTCTCTCTCTCTCTCTCTCTCTCTCTCTCTTGCTCTCTCCTCCCCCCTCCCCCTCTCTCTCTTAGCTCTCAGGGGTATAATGTGGAATAGCAGGTAAAGCACATAACACTGGGCTTTTAAAATAAATGTAAATGTTAAAATTCAAGTGAAAAAGTGTTTAATTTTATACCACTTCAATTTTTCCTACTTCTTAAGCAAAAGAAAACAACTTTTTCTAAAGTAGCAGGACCATCACCACCGCCATGCTAACATTACTCTTACCAAACGCACCTTAGCTGTCGAGTTTCCTGTTTGGTGATGGCAATCCAACCGTATTTACCGTGGTTGAAATTGCATCACCATACAGAGCAGGATTACATCACCACATTTCCTGTTAGACAAGGAAGTACCATCACCACGCTTCCTGTCAGAGCAGGATTACATCACCACGCTTCCTGTCAGAGCAGGATTACATCACCACGCTTCCTGTCAAGAGTGAGGCCAACCGGGACATACAGAGATGCATGCAACCTTTCCTCATAAACGTGTTAATCGTCTTCATAAAAAAAACACTTTAGCATCAAACAAGCAATTCGTTTTTTGAGCGCGCGAGCCATCTGCTAGCCACTTTTACGATCGATCCATTGGCTTTTAGGCATCGTTTAAAAACATAATCTAACCCACAAGCGATGGAGGCGCGATGGCCAAATCTTTTTAACTCGAGACCTTTTTTGAATTAAAACTACCACAAGTAACACATTTTTCAGGAGGAATTTGACACAAGAGTCACTGCTCTTGCGCTGACGGCCGCTTGGTTCCTATAAAGAGCCGCTATCTCTGTGAGCGAGGCAGGCGCTCGTTCCTACAGAGTCACTGTCCTGCTCTTTGGGCCTGGAAAGAGCTGCAGGCAAACCTCAACCCCGAGCCCTCACCTCACGGAACACAGCGGATACCCTCACGGTCAGCTGCACTGCCTATGACACCCTGTCGATACCTCTGCCACGAGGCACTTGTTTGGTTGTGTTGTTGCTGTCGGCTATGTGTGCTGGTGATGTGATACTGATGCCCTGTGCTGCTTTGGCCATGTCTTGGCCTGGTGTCACTCGTAAAATAAATAGGTTTTTAATCTCAATGTGACGTCCCAGTCAAATAAAAGTTTAATAAAACTTCCATTGAAGTACAACCATGCATCAGGCTCCACCTTCTTCGCCTCGCCAGCCAATCGCAGCCCTTGCGTGCCGTGTTTTGAGTAGACTCTAATGCGTGATTGGAGGGAAGCGGCGGGTCTCACCTTGGACAGGACGGGCTTGCCCTGCTCGTAGTGGATTTCCACGTAGTCTGACGACAGCAAGTCACTGCAGAAACAGGCAGGAAAAGGAAATGAGCAAACTCTGAGAAGATGCTGTGATTGGCTGATGACCTGGGTTTGTATTTACATTTACGTTACACGTATTTAGCGGACGCTCTTATCCAGAGCGACTTGCACAGTTTATATTTCTTTACACACAATCCATTTATACAGCTGGACATTTTACTGAAGCAATTCAGGTCAATTCAAGTACCTTGCTCGAGGGTACAACAGCAGTGTCCCAACTGGGAATGAAACCCACAACCTTTCGGTTACAAGCCCAGCTCCCGACACAGTACTCGGACCGTCGAGTTCTGATGAAGACCCAAGGGTCGAAAACGTTAACCAACTTGCACGGTTAAGGGGAACCATGAAACTTTGTATGAGTCTCGTTTCTTCAACACCCTGTTTTATCCCTGTGATATGAGATGACAGTTAACACACCGCATGAGTGTGCATTGCCTGCCATATGCCATAATATGAACGAATCCGTTTTTTTGCTGTTGTTTTCTTTTCCCACCTTAGACCTTCCTCTCACCTTCTAAGGGCAGGGGCTCTTTCTGCCGCAGACTTTCCCCCGCATTACCCTCGCCTATCTCGCTTTGCGGCTCTTCCGCACGTGCCAACTTCCTGTGCGTCTGACTCGGCCCCTGCTCTGACCGATGGGCACTTCCTGTCGGCGTGTGAGAGCTCAGCTCAGCGCACAGGAGAGGGTGGAAGCGCCCACGCTACGCTGCAGAGAGGGCTTTGTAAACGCTAATAAAACCGAGATGAAATTAAATAGTGAAACCCATTTTTTTGTTACATTAAAAAGCAGTTTTTATTATCAATTGTTTCATCTGTGTGCGTTTGCTTAGCCTTTGCAAAGGTTGTGCGTGTTTGCTTTCATTTTGATTTCTGTTACAAATGGTGGGGATTCGTGTGTGAATGATGACTTTCATTTAGTGGCTTACGAGGAACAGACGAGGCTGTGTGCACTGGAGCTGTAGATAAGGATCTGACGCCTATAGGATTCTGGCTGCATCGGCACTCTGGCTGCATCGGTGCTGTGACTGCATCGGCACTCTGGCTGCATCGGTGCTGTGACTGCATCGGCACTCTGGCTGCATCGGTGCTGTGACTGCATCGGCACTCTGGCTGCATCGGTGCTGTGACTGCATCGGCACTCTGGCTGCATCGGTGCTGTGACTGCATCGGCTCTCTGACTGCATCGGTGCTGTGACTGCATCGGCTCTCTGACTGCATCGGTGCTGTGACTGCATCGGCTCTCTGACTGCATCGGTGCTGTGACTGCATTGTAGCACGTTGTGTTCAGTCTGCCTCGCGTTCTTAGGAGCTTGCCTTGCACGCTTATTTCGAGTGAAGGACATCTCACCGAAACGAGGTTCGGTACAGCTTCTGACTCTGGCAATATTTATAGACTGATGGATGAGGCACTGAGGGTGTATGTGTGTGTGTGTGCGTGCACTTGTGCGTGTGTGTGTGTGTGTGTTTGAGAGTGTGTGTGTGTGTGTGTGTTTGAGAGTGTGTGTGTGTGTTTGAGTGTGTGTGTGTGTGCGTGTGTTTGAGAGTGTGTGTGTTTGAGTGTGTGTGTGTGTTTGAGAGTGTGTGTGTGAGTGTGTGTGTGTGTGCGTGTGTTTGAGAGTGTGTGTTTGAGTGTGTGTGTGTGTTTGATTCTGTGTGTGTGTGTGTCCCAGGATTAGCTGCAGAAGGTGCTGTATCAGCATTAGAGGCTCTTCCAGGTGCAGAGAGAGGAGCAGTGAGCCAGGGTACAAACTCACCTGCAGCTCAACCTCCCTATCACAGTACTGCAGCACTGCACACAACCAACACACACACACACACTTCACACACTGCACACAACCAACACACACACACACACACTTCACACAACCAACACACACACACTGCACTTACCCAACACACACACACACACACACACACTGCACATATGTGATCAGTGTATGTATATGTGTGCATGCGTGTCTGTGTGTGTACATGTAGGGCCCTATGAAATCCGTTTTATTTTTTCCCCAAATTCAGTTTTTCCTATATTCTGTGTTCTCAGTTTTATTTTTTCTGGATTCTGTTTTTTACAGTTTTGCCCATTTTTATCAACAAAATGTATGTAATCAAATAAATTCATAAAAATGTGATAACAAAATATTGTTATTTTTAATCAAATAAAGTGCTTCTAGTTTCATTAGTTCTAGATTATATTACTCATTATGAATTAGCAATATCAATACAAGTTACAAATTAAATGGAACATAGCAGCACCTAATGCTTTTAATGTTTTATGACTCACTCACCTATCACAATGTTGAGAACACTGCAATTTTCTCGAGTGGTATGTCAGACTCCGCGCACACAGACACAAAGCAAGAAACTCGCCTTGCATCTGACGATTTTGTTGCACTTTGTACGGTAGTTTGGAGGGGTAAACTCGCAGTAAAATTCGTAGGGTTTATTTAGCAGATTTAGTAGTCTCAGATGGCCTCTTCGACATGTTTGTCCTCCATTCAACCCACGCAGGGTTTGTTTTCCACTGACACTCGCGCGCGAACGTGTACACACACACACACACACACAGCCCCGCCCCTCACACATAACAGTCCAAAACGGGGAAATGAGTTTCTCTGTTTGTCATTTTATTTGACACCTAAACCAAATCAGATTCCCGACACTCCCACTAATATAAGCAGCCTTTTGATGCACATTAACAAAAATCTTTCAAATTCCGTGCAATTCCACGTTTAAGAGTGAATTCCATTTTTATGTCTGGATTCCGTAAGTCTGTCCGCATTTTCCGCATTGCGGAATGTTTTCAAGAGTTAAGTAGTGAGGAGAAATGAGTCATGGCACATTGTCACACATTCTGTTAAATGTATATTTATTGTTCAACTGAAAACTTTGTACCTGCATTGATTAGGTTTTTAAATGAGTAAAGCCACTACTGTACAGTTGTCATCATGAAATGCACTCCTTTACTGTCCTTTAATGTCTTGTAAGGTCTACTGTCTTTTAATGTCTTTTTTTTGTTCATATTTTTTTTTATATATATATTTTTTCTTTTATATTTTATTTTCCGATTTTACCCTGGTTTTTCTCCCAATTTGGTAGCCAATTACCCGTGTGCTTCTTTCAATCCCCCTACCCCTATAGTTCGCTGCCATAGTCCTGTGACCGGCAGTGACAAGGGCCTAGCGCTGCCTCCTCCGAGACAACACTCGTCGTGCCGTCAACTGTGATTCCGGTACCCCAGAACCACTCCTGTGTGCAGCGAACTGTGTGTGTTGGCTTCCCTCCCCCCTCCCTGGGGCGGACAGCCAATTGCCGCCCCGAACCCCGGGGCCCGTCTTGGTGTCTTTTTAACTTCCCTGATGCACTTGATGTGCTTTGTTCTTAACGTGTGTGTGTGTGTGTGTGTGTGTGTGTGTGTGTCTGTGTGTGTGTGCGTTGCTTCCTATGCTTAACCAAACAACAACTTGTTGTTGATTTTTAAAAACACTCCGTGTTCTAAAGAAGAGTCCATCCTGTTTCTTAACCCAGATGACAAATGTCCACAGACAGAGAATATCCGCTCGACAAAAGCTTGTGATGCAGGGGCACAAACAAGATCTAGTGCCAAAAGGGGTGAGTTTTGGGTATAATGCCATTCTTGCATGCCAGAACTCGAGTGGTGACTCGGTGAACTTGGCCCTGTTTTACCTCTTCAAGACATTTCTTAATTTCAGGCATTTTCTGGCTGGCCAGATGGACCCTCAGGCTGCACGGTGATGGACCCAATTTTGGAGGCAAGGAACTTGTACTTGTGAAGTACTGCCGCTGAGGCGCTTGCTAGAGTGCTGATCTCTCTGTTGACAACTTCCTGTGCTCCTGCTGCATTTCGGTTGTACTCTGTAGTCAACTGAATAACAAATGACTCAGCTGTCTTCATCAGTGAGTCCATCTCTGGTGTTAGAAGTGCCAGATAAACACTTAGGTCCATCAGGCAAGCTCCTGCAGGGGTTGCATCAAAATTGGGTGACAGGGCAGTATACAAGTGAAACGCTCTCGCATTGACTGGATAATCTGTGCCAATTGTTTTCCAACAGCGGTCGTCTGCAAGTGTGCTCCCAGGTTCAGCAAGCATGGCACGACATCTGACAAGGACTGGCTGCCAGTCTGCAGCAGGTCAGTATGAATGGCAAAAGGCTCCAGCACCTTCACAATGTTTTCCAGCCTTGCCCAGTCACTTGTGAGCAAGGTATCAGTCCCTACGTCCTCAAGTACCTCATTCAGTTCCAGCTTGGTCTCCAGCAGTCTCTTGATCATGTCGAGAGTGCTGTTCCAGCGGGTGGAGCAATCTCTCAACAAAGTTTTGCTGCATTTTTCAATAATTTTCTCATTTGCCACTGATGACTTCCGGACAGAATGAACCAAACACCTCGATTTGTTGATGGCTGATTTTGAACTGGGGTGCTTCATTGCATCCTTCAAACACAACTGAAGCGTGTGTGCCAGACATGGCATCATCTGGAACTTTGTGATTCCCCCCGTCTTGGATCAGGTCATTGAGCTCTGATACAACAAACACAGACAAAAAAAGCAGACAGAGAAAAATTTAGTAAACCCATAGAATCATAGAGAATTTGTTCAAAAGGCATACACTGTAACATGATCATTCATGCCACCAACCTTAGAATGAACCACCGATAAAAATGTAAACAACTAAACTATGTAGTAAATTAATGTGTGGCGTTTTTCACACAAAAATGGCACACTTTATAAGGTATATCTGTAGATCTGCTCAAGGAATGACATTCTATGAAAGCAATATAATGTTTTTAAACATTAATTGAAGCTGTAGTGTTAGGCTACATCATTTTGAGTAATTTTATTTCTCCTAACTAACATTATAGCAAAATAAAAACATGAATACATTGTGAATTAGCTAGTTATTCTACATGAATATACTATGTTAACCATTAACTATAAGATACTTGGTCCCTGGGATACATAATTTATGTATTTATGTGTCTGATTGTAAAATGTATTTGTCCGTTTGTAAAATGAGCGATTGTACCTTGATAAATAACTATAGCCGCATTTCCACCAAAAGGTCCCTGGGACTAAAAGGAACTAAAAGGTTATTTCAGTCCATTGTAGTCTGCGTTTCCACAAGGGTCTAAAGAAGCGCGAAGATTAGGCAAATTAGTCCGCTGACGCATGTCATTCTTTATTTAGCCTTTTCGCTTCATGAAAAGTCTGGTTATTTACATTTCGTGACCATGTTTTTGTTGCTAGCTAGCTAACTTGTCACTGATGTCAATAAACATATAATATCAAATATTAGATGTTTCTAATTCATTTTAAAAATAAAATCTCATCTGGCTAAGGGGGGTTGTACACTAGCTAACGTTAGCTTTTGGCTAGCATAACAATAGTTAGCCTGGCTAGCTAGTTAGCTAGCCTGATCACTCTTTCTCTCCATGGATCTAAACAAAGAAATACCAAGACATCCATCTCCATGTTGATTTTTCCAAAACACAACTGGTTTGCTACTGCCGATTTTTTTAAATGGCGGTTGAAACAACACTGCGAGTCTTTTACCATACTCGACCAATCAGAAATGTTCAGCACTGCAAGCCCCACCTCCAAAGTTCCTGTACTTCGAAGAATTACTACCCCTTGACTAGGGACTCTTTTGGGGGTAAAGTAATGTCCCCGGAACTAAATTTAGACCCTGGTCCCTGCGGTGGAAATGCAGTGAGTTCCTCTAAAGGTTCCTACTTCCTGGGGAAAGTTCCTGCGGTGGAAACGCGGCTTATGTCTGTCAATGAAACATACCGGTAACATTAACAATATAGCAGCATAGGCTAGTAACATTAGAAAAACTATAGATAGCTAACATTAGCATTAGCCAAGAATGTTCCATAAACCCTCCGCTAACATTAGCTAGCCAGCTACTAGCTAGTCGAGTAGCTAGTAGCTAATCAGTTGACATTTGATAACATTATAGCTATGGATAGGCATACTAGTGCATTACAGTGAATAACTGTTTAACTACCTAGCTATTTTAGCAACTCACCAGTATCAATATCTGAGTCCGAGGTTTGTTCCTCTTCCATGTCCGAGTCCAACTCATCATCTGACAATTCTGCTACGGCAGTGGCGTCACTCAATGCTCTGTTCACGCTTGAATGTGGTTGTTGGTCAGCCTGGGTATTTTCATTCTCGTGGCTCTTCTGTAATAGCTTGATCGCTTTCACAATATTTCAGCCATTGTCAGTTACAATGAGCAGGACCTTTTCCTCAGCAATGTCCCATGTGTCTAATGTGAGGTCAGCACACTGGGCTATTGCCTCTCCCGTGTGCGGATGAGACATCCGATGGAGATTGAGCAAGGCATGCTGCGCCCGTTTAGAAGATGGGTCATAGAAACAGTGCACAAAGTCACTTTTCTGTTAGAATCCCCTTGGCACAGGGCGGCGGATGGCGTAGCGGTCTAACGCACCACACTTTGGTGTGGTGTGCGCTGCCTGTCAGGGACGCGGTTCGAAACCCCCGTCTCTACCAGACCGGCCCTGGTCGTCAGCCCCGATCGGAGGCGGCGTTTGGCTTGCCGCCTCCGGGGAAGGGGGGAGGGTGAGCCGGCACGAGTCCGTCGAGGAGAAGGTAAAAGGCGTCTGCGGAAGAATTTCCGTCTCGGAAGAGGCGGGAACAATCGGCCCGGAATGAGTGTCTCGCCCCAGAGGACGGGCGGCGGACTCGTGGGGGTGGGGAATTGAAATAAATAGAGGGTATGATTGGCAACCAAATTGGGAGAAAAACGGGGAAAAATTTGAAATAAATGTATAAAAGAAAAGAATCAGGTGGTGCAGTGGATAGCGCTGTCGCCTCACAGCAAGAAGGTCTCGGGTTCGAATCCAGGCCGGGGGCCTTTCTGTGCGGAGTTTGCATGTTCTCCCCGTGTCCGCGTGGGTTTCCTCCGGGTACTCCGGTTTCCTCCCACAGTCCAAAGACATGCACGTTAGGCTAATTGGAGAGTCTAAATTGCCAGTAGGTATGAGTGTGTGAGTGAATGGTGTGTGTGCCCTGCGATGGATTGGCGACCTGTCCAGGGTGTATTCCTGCCTCTCGCCCGGAACGCATGCTGGGATAGGCTCCAGCCCCCCGCGACCCTGACCAGGAATAAGCGGCTTAGATAATGGATGGATGGATGGATGGAAAAAGAATCTCCTTGGCACGCATGGTTGCTGTATTCATTTGCAACGCAATGAGACCATTTGCCCTAGCTGTACCAGGAGTCTTGAATTTCGGATCAAGTGCCTCAGTATATCCCCTGAAGGATGGCACCTCTCATAGTTTTGTCCGCATGCCTGTCTCAATGAGACAGGGCGTGTTCCTTTTTTATATTCATGTGAATGTGCTGGCCACGTTTCCGCTCTTTTGAAGAATGATGCCAGAGATTGCACACCTGCTCTCTCAGCTTGGACACTTGGGGTCTGTGCCTGTCTGCTACTGTCTTTCTCCGCCGCCATCTTGAACGTCTCCTTGTGGAAGCTGTTAAGGTTGTTGGGTTTTTACCCTTTATTTCTACACCGCACACGTTGTCTTCACATGCCACAATACTTTTGCTTTTGTCATTTTCAGTGTTGTATTTGAAATAGTCCCATATGGAGCTGGGCCGACTGACCGTTGGTTGTGTAGTTGAAAACGCCATCGCTTCTTCTTCATAGCTACCGGTAGCCGAGCCGACTACTCGACTCTAGTTGCATGAGTAGCCTACCTGATGTGGCTGGGGTTACCCACTAGAACCCACCTTTTCAGACTTCACTACCACTGAATTCTGTACATCTAGCTAATTGTCATCACCACTACCTACTTGGTCAACACTATGTATCCCTGCTTACTCCTCATAAAAAAAAAAAATAATAATAATAATTACTAACCTTTTCCTTCCCAGTGTTACAGGTATGGTACGCAGCTGCCTGCAATGATCTCTTGCGCAAACTATGATTGTTCCTACCATGTATTAATGCACATCTTGTAAGTCGCTCTGGATAAGAGGGTCTGCTAAATGCTTAAAATGTAAATGTAAAATGTAGAAAAATCTGAAAACCTCACTCACTTTCATTTCGTTTTACAACTTCAGTGGCTTGAGTTATACATCAAAAATACTAAAACTGAAGATAATTCACGTTAATTTTTATTTTGATATTATTTTGTTTTAGAACCAGTTTCTTTTATTTAGTTTTCGTAGTTCAGTCGCATTTGTTTCTTATTTTATTTTAGTTACAAATGTTTTTTCATTGCTAGTTTCCGTTTTAGTTTACAATAATCACCTTGACACACACTCACACACACTCATACTCACAAACCCATACTCACACACATCCTCACACACATACTCACACTCACACACATCCTCACATTCATACTCACACACCCACACACATACTCACACTCATACTCACACACCCACATGCACATACTCACAGTCATACTCACACACATGCACACTCATATTCACACCAAAGTGATTGTAGTTTTGGGTTTTTATTTCGTTTCCATTTTCAATTTTCATTTCAAATTCAGTTTCATTCCACTTAGTTTTTCATTTAATTCATTTAGTTCCACTTAGTTTTTCTATCCTGTGTGCTAGTTTTATTTTGGAGACCTATATCTTACTAGTTTCAATAGTATTTGGTTTTAATTTTAATTAGTTTTTAATTTTAGTTTCAGTGACAAAGTATGTTGTCAAGATTTATGTAGTGAGGAGAAAACAACAAATGGAGTCATGGCACATTGTCACAAATTCTGTTAAATGTATATTTATTGTTCAACTGAAAACTTTGTACCTGCATTGATTAGGTTTTTAAATGAGTAAAGCCACTACTGTACAGTTGTCATCATGAAATACACTCCTTTACTGTCCTTTAATGTCTTGTAAGATCTACTGTCTTTTAATGTCTTGATGTCTTTTTAACTTCCCTGATGCACTTGATGTGCTTTTTTCTTAACGTGTGTGTGTGTGTGTGTGTGTGTGCATTGCTTCCTATGCTTAACCAAACAACAACTTGTTGTTGATTTTTAAAAACACTCCGCGTTCTAAAGAAGAGTCCATCCTGTTTCTTAACCCAGATGACAAATGTCCACAGACAGAGAATATCCGCTCGACAAAAGCTTGTGATGCAGGGGCACAAACAAGATCTAGTGCCAAAAGGGGTGAGTTTTGGGTATAATGCCATTCTTGCATGCCAGAACTCGAGTGGTGACTCGGTGAACGGGCCCTGTTTTACCTCTTCAAGACATTTCTTAATTTCAGGCATTTTCTGGCTGGCCAGATGGACCCTCAGGCTGCACGGTGATGGACCCAATTTTGGAGGCAAGGAACTTGTACTTGTGAAGTACTGCCGCTGAGGCGCTTGCTAGAGTGCTGATCTCTCTGTTGACAACTTCCTGTGCTCCTGCTGCATTTCGGTTGTACTCTGTAGTCAACTGAATAACAAATGACTCAGCTGTCTTCATCAGTGAGTCCATCTCTGGTGTTAGAAGTGCCAGATAAACACTTAGGTCCATCAGGCAAGCTCCTGCAGGGGTTGCATCAAAATTGGGCGACAGGGGATTCAGTATACATTTTTTTACATTTACATTTTAAGCCTTTTAGCAGATGCTCTTATCCAGAGCGACTTACAAGATGTGCATTAATACATGGTAGGAAAAATCATAGTTCGCGCAAGAGATCAGTGCAGTAATACAGCGATAGACATCATTGCAGGCAGCTGCATACCATACCTGTAACACTGGGAAGGAAAAGGTTAGTAATATATATATATATATATATATATATATATTATTTTTTTTTTTTTTTTAAATGAGGAGTAAGCGGGGATAAATATACAATAAGTGTTGAGCAAGTAGGCAGTGGTGATGACAATTGGCTAGATGTACAGAATTCAGTGGTAGTGGAGTCTGAAGGTGGGTTTTGAGTGTCTTGCGGAGGATCGCAAGTGATTCCGCGGTCCTGACCGATTGTGGAAGGTCATTTCACCACCAAGGGGTCAGGACAGAGAAGAGACGAGACCACGAGGAGCGGCAGCTGGGCGCCTGGAGGGATGGGACAGTCAGTTTGCCAGAGGAGGCGGAGCAGAGGGGTCTAGCTGGGGTATAGGGTGTGATGAGTGTCTGGAGGTAAGCTGCTTGAAAAGGAAGCACCAGTGATTTGAATCTGATGCGTGCTGCGATGGGGAGCCAGTGCAGAGAGGAGAGTAGAGGGGTGACGTGGGTGAACTTTGGTTGATTGAACACCAGACGTGCGGCAGCATTCTGGACTAGTTGCAGTGGCTTGATGGCACAGGCCGGTAGGCCTGCCAGCAAGGAATTGCAGTAGTCCAGACATGAGATCACCAGGGCCTGGACCAGGAGTTGTGTGGCCTCTTGGGTGAGGAACGGTCGGATCCGCCGGATGTTGTGGAGGGAGAATCGGCAGGTCCGAGTGATCGCTGCAATGTGGCCCGAGAAGCACAGCTGGTCGTCCAGGGTCACTCCAAGACTCCTGGCAGACTGGGACAGAGACACAGAGCAGTTCAGTCCTCCCCAGGTTCAGCTTCAGGTGGTGGGTGGACATCCAGGCAGAGATGTCAGCCAGCGAAACGCTCTCGCGAAACGTTCTCGCATTGACTGGATAACCTGTGCCAATTGTTTTCCAACAGCGGTCGTCTGCAAGTGTGCTCCCAGGTTCAGCAAGCATGGCACGACATCTGACAAGGACTGGCTGCCAGTCTGCAGCAGGTCAGTATGAATGGCAAAAGGCTCCAGCACCTTCACAATGTTTTCCAGCCTTGCCCAGTCACTTGTGAGCAAGGTATCAGTCCCTACGTCCTCAAGTACCTCATTCAGTTCCAGCTTGGTCTCCAGCAGTCTCTTGATCATGTCGAGAGTGCTGTTCCAGCGGGTGGAGCAATCTCTCACCAAAGTTTTGCCGCATTTTTCAATAATTTTCTCATTTGCCACTGATGACTTCCGGACAGAATGAACCAAACACCTCGATTTGTTGATGGCTGATTTTGTGCTGCTGTTGGAAAACAGTTGGCACAGATTATCCTGAAGTCAATGCGAGAGCGTTTTGCATGTATACTGAATCCCCTGTCACGCAATTTTGATGCAACCCCTGCAGAAGCTTGCCTGATGGAAAGTGTTTTTCTGGCACTTCTAACACCAGGCTGTCAGTCTGCAGTTGCACAATTCAAATCCCTGGTGCTAGCTTATCAAGCTACTAGAGGAACTGCTCCCCCTTATCTCCAGACACTCATCACACCCTACACCCCAGCCAGACCCCTCCGCTCCGCCTCCTTTGGCAAACTGACTGTCCCATCCCTTCGGGCGCCCAGTAGCCGCTCCTCCCGGTCTCACCTCTTCTCTGTCCTGACCCCTCGGTGGTGGAATTATCTTCTGCACTCGGTCAGGACCGCAGAATCACTTGCAATCTTCCACAGGAGACTCAAGACCCACCTTTTCAGACTCCACTACCACTGAATTCTGTACATCTAGCATCACCACTGCCTACATGTTTATTACTGCTTTTTGTATATGTATACTTGTTTAAAACTTCCTCTAAAAAAATAAAATTACTAAAATTACTAACCTTTTCCTTCCCGGTGTGACAGGTATGATATGCAGCTGCCAACAACAATGTCTATCGCTGTATTACTGCTCTGATCTCTTACGCGAACAATGATTGATCATACCATGTATTAATGCACATCTTGTAAGTCGCTCTGGATAAGAGCATCTGCTAAATGATTTAAATGTAAATGTCAAAATGCATCACAAGCTTTTGTCGAGCGGATATTCTCTGTCTGTGGACATTTGTCATTTGGGTTAAGAAACAGGATGGACTCTTCTTTAGCACGCAGAGTCTTTTTAAAAATCAACAACAAGCTGTTGTTTGGTTAAGCATATGAAGCAACGCACACACACACAGACACGCACACACACACACACACGCACACACACACACACACACACACACACACACACACACACACACGTTAAGAACAAAGCACATCAAGTGCATCAGGGAAGTTAAAAAGACATCAAGGCATTAAAAGACAGTAGATCTTACAAGACATTAAAGGACAGTAAAGGAGTGTATTTCATGATGACAACTGTACAGTAGTGGCAGTGTCAACAGAATGTGTGACAATGTGCCATGACTCCATTTGTTTTCTCCTCACTACTTAACTCTTGAAAACATACTTTATGTCACTGAAACTCAAATTAAAAACGAATTAAAACTAAAAGTAAATACTATTGAAACTAAATAGATATACAGTCAGGTCCATAAGTATTTGGACAGTGACACAATTTTCATCATTTTGGCTCTGTACGCCAGCACAATGGATTTGCAATTAAACAATCATGATGTGCTTTAAGTGTAGACTTTCAGCTTTAATTTAACGGTTTTGTCAAAAATATTGTAGGAACCGTGTAGGAATTACAACCATTTTTATACATAGCCCCCCCAATTTTAGGGGCTCAAAAGTAATTGGACAAACTAACATCATCGTAAATTAAATTGTCATTTTTAATACTGGGTTGCAAATCATTTGCAGTCAATGACTGCCTGAAGTCTGGAACCCATAGACATCACCAGACGCTGGGTTTCTTCCCTGGTGATGCTCTGCCAGGCCTTTACTGCCACTGTCTTCAGTTCCTGGGTTTTGCCTTCAGTTTTGCCTTCAGCAAGTGAAATGCATGCTCAATTCGATTCAGGTCAGGTGATTCACTTGGCCATTGCAGAACATTCCACTTCTTTGGCTTAAAAAAGTATTGGGTTGCTTTCGCAGTATGCTTCGGGTCATTGTCCATCTGCACCGTGAAGTGCCGTCCAATGAGTTTTGAAGCATTTGGCTGAATCTGAGCAGATAATATAGCCCTATACACTTCAGAATTCATCCTGCTGCTTTTTTAATCAATAAATACTAGGGAACCAGTTCCATTGGCAGCCATACATGCCCACGCCATGACACTACCTCCACCATGCTTCACAGATGAGGTTGTATGCTTTGGATCATGAGCAGTTCCTTCCCTTCTCCATACTCTTCTCTTCCCATCATTCTGGTACAAGTTGATCTTTGTCTCATCTGTCCATAGGATGTTGTTCCAGAACTGTACAGGCTTTTTTAGATGTTTTTTGGCTAACTCTAATCTGGTCTTCCTGTTTTTGAGGCTTACCAATGGTTTACATCTTGTGGTAAACCCTCTGTATTTACTCTGGTGAAGTCTTCTCTTGATTGTTAACTTTTACACAGATGCGCCTACCTCCTGGAGGGTGTTCTTGATCTGGCCAACTGTTCACCAGGGAAATAATTATTCTGTCATCCACCACAGTTGTTTTCCATGGTCTTCCGGGTCTTTTGGTGTTCCTGAGCTCACCAGTGCGTTCTTTCTTTTTAAGAATGTACCAAACAGTTGATTTGGCTACACCTAATGTTTTGCTATCTCTCTGATGGGTTTGTTTAGATTTTTCAGCCTAATGATGGCTTGCTTCACTGGCAGTGACAGCTCTTTGGACTTCATATTGAGAGTTAACAGCAAAATATTCCAAATGCAAATGCCACACTTGACCTTTTATCTGCTTACTTGTAAATGAAATAATGAGGGAATAACACACACCTGACCATGGAACAGCTGAGCAGCCGATTGTCCAATTACTTTTGGTCCCTTAAAAAGGGGGGGACCACATATAAAAAGTGCTGTAATTCCTACACCGTTCACCCGATTTGGATGTAAATACCCTCAAATTAAAGCTGAAAGTCTGCACTTATGTAATTTCAACTCCAATATGCTCTGGTAGACAGCTAAAATAACAATACATTTGTATGTCCAAATATTTATGGACCTGACTGTAGGTCTCCAAAATAAAAACTAAATAAAAACTGGCAAACAGGACTGAAAAACTAACTGGAACTAAACTGAATTTGAAATGAAAATTGAAAATGGAAACGAAATAAAAACAAATTAAAAAACCCAAACGATCACCTTGACTCACACACACACTCATACTCACACTCATACAAACACACACATGCAAATACGCACTCTCATACACACACACACACT